>JARYHS010013630.1:71773108-71790240 GCA_031002005.1 Vandiemenella viatica | reverse complement strand
CACCTTTTTACTTACACGCATGACTTGGCACTTTTTAGCGTTTAACTCCAACTGCCAATCTTTACACCACGCAATTATTTTCATAATATCGTCTTGTAACAAAGCGCAGTCGTCCTGTGTTTTGATTTCGCGATAAATTATAGCATCATCGGCAAATAATCTTTTCATCCCCCCTATTATGTCGCATAGATCATTGATGTATATGAGAAACACAGAGGCCCTAACACGCTTCCCTGGAGAACTCCAGACCCCACTTCAGTAAGTGATGAACGCTCACCGTCGAGAACTACACACTGTGTTCTGCCCTTCAGGAAGTCTGCAACCCAGTCGCATATTTGTCTAGATATGCCGTAACCGCGAAGTTTCCTAAGTAACCTAGTGTGAGGCACAGTGTCGAAAGCTTTTTAAAGTCTAATAGAACCAAATCAACCTGGGATTGCTCATCTATAATTCGGCACAAGTCGTGAATTAGAAGTGCAAGTTGTGTTTCGCAGCATCGGCCTTTTCTGAATCCATATTGATTTGGATTTAAAAGCTCACCTTCATCCAAGAACCGCATGACATTTGAATAGATGATATGTTCTAAAATCCTGCAAAATATTGAAGTTAACGAGATCGGCCTGTGTGCAACATGGCTCTCTCCTCATTTGAAATACAAAATATAAACAATATGTGGCGTTTAAGTTAACCCTTCCTTTAATCACATAACTCATAAAAGTACAACGCGTTATTAGGACAAATGCCGAAAGCGTCCAAGGATTTTTGTAAAAAAGTTGTGAAGTGTCCCCAGAGTGGGAGAAAAAAATTCTGGTAATCCTAGTCTAACCCCCTCATTGGTGAGACTTCGCAGGACCCCCTCCCCCCTATTTCATATCACGTAATTAATGGACGTCCCCAGAAATCTGCGTTCGACCCGTCATTTGTGACGTGCTTACAAGCTACTTACCATCGAACACCAGATAATTTTGTCCAATATGTTTTCCGATATACAAACTCTAAACTGAAAATACAGACTTCGTTAGCTACAATACTCTATAATCTCGCAGAGTGTTGTTTAACTTCTTAATAATATTAATTTGTTTACATGAATAACTTGCATGAAGTTCCCAATTACTGTATAAATGCAATATCGCATCGTTCGTCCACTCTAGTGCGAAAAAAATATCAAAAACATGAAAAATATACAGAAAAATACAAAGGAAAAATACACAAAAAATTACGTAGAAGTTTCACTTGTTGTGCGTGTACATACTGTGTTACTCACGGCTTGGCGTCTACATGGTGGGCGGGCGCGTCTGCGGCGGCGACTCGGGCGAGGGCGGCACGGTGAGGGGCAGCGGCGGCGCCAGGCCCAGCGGGGGCGCCAGCCCCAGTGGCGGCGCGAACATGGAGGGCGGCGTGTGCGCCGCGTACGGCAGGTAGGAGTAGTACGATGACGGCTGGTGCAGGTACAGCCGCGCCTGCCGGATCGCTATCGACCGCAGCTCCTCCTGGGCTGCACGCAACCACCAACAAGTGTCACCACAGGAGTCTCATAGATATGCAACATTCCCTACAAATATGACAATTATGAAAGAACTTACCATAAAGCAAGAAACAACCTAAGCTCACAGAACATTACGAAGCAATGTTCACACCAATTATTCATTCTTTAATGGTTTTTTTTTTTAGTTTCTACTACTCCGCCTCTATTGGGGGAGATAATGTGTTGTCTGCGAGACATGTATTTTTATCTGTACGGTAAATGTGATTTTGTTTTGTGAAATGTTTAGTACTAGGAACTCGCCGAGATGATTGCGCTAGAGCGCCTAAATTCACAATTACGACAGCCAGTGCATCTGAACCTGGGACTGTTCAACCTCACTGATCAACTCGTATCGATACTGACAGATTTTATTTTACTGTGAAATTTAACTATACACATCTTTAATTAATGAACATAGATCAAGCTACTGTCATGCACATTACCGCTTTATACAAGTCACATACAACATCATGGAGAATTTGTGTGACTGTTTGTTTCAACTGAAAACTGTCGTACTTACTTTTCTTTAAGTGAAATGCGTTATTTTTTTTTTTAAAAGTATCTGTCTATCTCTTTGTTACTAAATTCAAGCGAAACAATAAACTTAAATATTTGTGAGCAGAAAATTGTTGTTGTTGTAATCTCCTAAGCAATCAATGCAGGATGGTGAAACGTTAAAACTAAAATTATACCGGTTGCAGTAATTCAGCTTAAACGGACAGCGATAACTGCTGTTAGCAAATAATGTTTGTGTTGTTATTGTGATTTTTCTGATTGGAAACAACAAAATCAATAAAACTGTGCCAAAACAGTGCGATAATCTAAAATAATGTTTATCGTAAGACGCAGCACTAAACCGACTCTCTATTAATGCCACATTTTGCTGTACAAAACGAAATGTCCTAATGGCACAGAAAAATTGAAATTAATGTTACAGTATTTTACCAAAGTTGCAGGAGTATTCGTCATCGGAATTAATTCGTCCCCTATGTATTTTGAAAAAAAGAAGTACTACTGTAAACCAACTGTTTCAGTGTAGGATTAGCCTAAATGATTCATTGGGTTTCAAAACACTGTGTATTGAAAAGTATATGACCTTTAAAGCGACTGATTCATGAAAATATACTCACCAAGTTTAAAAGCCCGCTTGGTGCCTGGCGTGCACGCTAGATGGCAGCAGTCGACAAGGCGGAAAAGCAGAAGATTTTGTGTGTTATAATTTGCGAAGTTTTCTTCGGTTACGAATGTTTTTTTTTTTTTTTTTTTTTTTTTTGTTAATGGCTTTCGGCAACTAAGCCATTCAGCCAGCTCGATGTGTTTATGTTATCTCATCCAGTATGTTATGATTACCAAGTATAGACACCACAGGACGGACAGGACATTCACACAGACATACAACACTTAAACATCCATGCCTGCGGCCGGATTCGAACCGGCGACCTTCGGCACGCGGAGCTAGTGCTCTAGCCCCTACGCTACCGAGGCCGGCCATGACACTGGTTGTCTGCATAAACGGACCAGCACGGGGCGACCACAGGTCTCAGAGGAAACCATGAAGTGCGCAGACGCCAGATGTGACCCCATTTGATTACTTCTTGTGGGATTTGTGAAGAACAAAGTTTATGCACCCCCAACATGAACAACCCTCCTAAGAATTACAGGGAACTGACATTGATAGAAAAATGCTATTAAACGTATGGACGGAACCGGATGGCCGTTGGATGTGTGCCGAATTACTGAGGACGCACACATTGAACATTTATAGGATGTACCAAATAACTTGGTGAGTTTATGTATCTTTCCATGTATCACCCCTCTTTGTAGGTAGTATACTTTACAGT
Organism: Vandiemenella viatica; assembly: GCA_031002005.1. Taxonomy (NCBI): domain Eukaryota; kingdom Metazoa; phylum Arthropoda; class Insecta; order Orthoptera; family Morabidae; genus Vandiemenella; species Vandiemenella viatica. The sequence goes on along the minus strand of JARYHS010013630.1, from coordinate 71,786,874 downwards.
ACACAGTATTTTGAATCCCGATGAATCATTTAGACCAAACCTATAATAGTAGTTCTTTCACGGAACAACAACGCAATCAGCTAATGTGTGTAGAACATGTGTATTGAATTAATCTAATTAACTTCTTTTAGCCAGTGATGAAACTAATCTACGTGAGATCTTGCCGAATTCTCCTTACCTGTAGGTTTCCAGAGGCGTGGTTCCCTCGTGCGACAATAGGCATAGCTACGCATTGTAGCGAGTAGCCTTTGCGCCTTCACTAGCAGCATCCAAATGTTTCACTAAAGGCTGCCTGTTCTGCCTGCAGATAAGCCAACTCACCTTTACTACTCAGTTACAGAAGAAAGGCATATCTAAGACGTAGCTAAATTGGAAATGGAACTGATTTTAAAAGTTAGACGGGTCAATCTGAAATGCATTTACATGACTGTAATCAAATGATTTAATACATTGTAAATGGTGTTAACTTATTCACTTTATGGAGAAATATATAACTGGATAAATTTTTAATGGTATATGTTTACACTGTGGGAGATACGTACCCTCACTATGGATTATTAGAAATGTTTGAGAAGTTTTTATGTATGTTATTAATTATGCTATGACCAGTTTAAGGAACAAACAGGAGCGACCGGGAGGTCAAAGAAACTCTGTGGTGATGGTGACATTCTGAGAGTTGCGACCATTGGAGGTGGGCGTAAAGCCACAGGTAGATTTTGTGGAATTAAGAAAATTAAAATTTATGTTAGAAGCAAGAGCCCGAGGGCGGGTACAAATTTAGTAAGAATATGAAATATGTTAATCGTTTTCAGAGGACGAAATATGTGTATGAAATAACTTTACGTGGGTATTGATGATTATAAATATAAGAATAAATCTGTATGCAGTACAAGAAATTGTAGTAAACTGTCTTTAAAAATACAATTATATGAATGAAAGGAAAGTATATACTTTAAGAATAAAATATTGATTTATATCTGAGGATTGAGTATATTATTATTACCACGGAAACAAAACATCTGGAACTGATCAAATATCAAGAATTGGCAGAAGGCAAGAACCAAGGAAAGGGAAGTATTATTAATTCTAACAAAAGGCTTAGATTGTTCATCGTATCCGTAATACTGACGTCACGCTCCCGGCCTTCGTTGCTGTACTAACAACGATCATAGATGTTAGTACTAAATCACGTTCATGCGCGTTACTAAACAACAATTTTATTTAGCTAAGCAATTACATTAAAAAAAAGAATGTCCGAATACTGAAATAAAAGTAGTATTTTCGTTTAAATTAACGTATTAATTATTATTTATTTATATTCGTTCGATGTGGATGTTGTCGTCAAATCCTCTAATCAGCTAAGAAATACGGAATCACATTTATATCACGATGCAGGGCAGGGTATGTATTAGGCAAGTGTGGTTTAAGCTTTTATTTTAGAGCAGAAATATTATCATTGGTCGTTACAGCAGAAAATGGAATAAGTTATACAGTTTTTTTTTTCTTTTCCTTAATAAAAGAAGAAATTTAGTTGCTTTATGAGTGCCATATTAACTGACACAATGATTGTGATCTACGCGGCCTGGATCACGATTAAAACTAATATTACGCTGGATAATACAGGAACGCGCGTGTGATTGAAGCTTTGATTTTCTAGTGGCAATATTAGGTAGCACAGTTTGTGGTAAGGTTAAAATGCAGCCTTGATAAGGATGACAACTGAAACTTTCTAAGGTACGAGGAATTGCGATGAGTGGTATTCAGCTACTTGCAGAAACACTACGTCCAGCCCTCTCATTTTTGATGGGTATTGAAACTAGTCTACTATATAATATCTTAAGCTCACTCATTCAATCACCTCGACAGCTATTCAGCCAGCCTTCACTCTCAAATTAACAGCAACCAGGGATGTCATAGAAGAAATTTAATAGCTAAGCAACTGCTGCTAAATTAACTGTCATTATAAAATCATTAAGCTCGCTTTTCGTAGCATTTCATAGTTAAAAAAATATTGATAACCTTTTCGGCTGAAAAAACGTCTAACTGTTTTTTAGTAATATGTTGCTAATAAATACAACATAAAAATGTTTAAATCACTCATGATCTCTGCTGTAACTACGAATGCCAATTGTCATTCTAGCGTAAGCTGAAAATTTATCTAATGCTGCTTCTTGGCCGAAGTTAAGACATTACGGTTTATTTACTTTTTACGTAATTTACGACCACTTTAGTTAAGAGCCTTTGTTCATGTTCGCTGTACGTGAGTTAATAGGTTACTTAAAGAGGACATCAGACCAAATATGTTACCGAATTGAGTATGTTGGCAATTCATTTCATTGGCTTCTAATATTTCATAATCTGTATTAAGTTCTCTATGACACTACGACCAACTATTACATTATAAATGTTTACCCAGCCTCAGTAAATAACAACGTGTTTCTTTCGAAGCAAACAGAAATTTTTCAGATTTTACTGAGTGAACTTTTAGGGTCAAATACAAGTTCGTATTTCAGCAAATTCGAGTCTACGACCATTGAAACAATTATACGATAGTACCAGTCCATGTTTAATACGCCTATTAATACTTCTGAGTTCTTCAAGCCCAAGAGATTTTATTCACCGGAAGGATGAAACACAGGAGAAATTCGTATTTAGTCAGAACATAGTCTTTCACCCAAAAACTAGAACTGTTCTGGACCAGTGACGATACGCAAAAAACTGTCACGGGCTTACACTAGTATGTAATAAATAACGCTATCAGAAGAGGTTAACATTATAACTGATGGAACATTATCTTCTGACAATAATTGCTCCGATTAGCCACAAGAAATACTACTAACTGACTATAATGCATATGTTGTTGTCGTACATCAGTATGTAATACATCAGTTAAGAGATTATTGTCAAGCCCACTTAAGATAATAATACCTGTTACTGAATTTCAGAAACGCAACCTTATTTCGTACAAATTGCACTAAAAATTATGTATAACGATACATGAAGATATTAGCTCGATTTGTAAGCGTATAATGATCCACTTCAGGTGGAGATGAGTGATTACGACGTCTCAGCCGACAGAAGTTTTAGACACAGCCTTCACGGATATTCGACAGGATAATTACGTCAAAACACGGAGTATCGACAGCTACCTCCGCTGCCTTCGTCAGGTCAAGTAATTGGTCCGAAGTGACTTGTTTGGGTTTATTCCTCGTCGACTTCATCAGAGGCGGGAAAGGACTGGGGGTAAGGAATTCAGACATTGCCTTTTGAAGGAACCATCATTCGCCTGGAGTGATTTCGTGAATGGTCGAACGGGGTTTGAAACCGCGTCTTCCCCAACGGAGACCATAGTGCTAGCACTCACTACGCTTGTTACCACTTCGGATGAACTACATCCTTCGCCTGATGTTTTGAGGAAATTATCTGTCTGAATACCAGTGTAGACTCTACATTCGGAAGAAAAGGTTTGGTTAATTTTAATTAGTTTCGGTAGATTCATCTAATGAAAATAGTGTTTTTCTGATTTTTATTTTAAGTTGTATTAGGGATGAACATGGGTCGTTCTGTTTCACAAATACCAAAGTATACCCATGGAAAGCAGGGGTGAATTGATAGTATTTCCAACATAATATTTCATTGTTTTCAGTTGATTTAGAAAATTGTTATAAATATAGAAGCAACGACGGTTAAGTTTTATCAGGTTGTGGCTAAACAGCTGTTCCTGTGTGTCCACCGTAAAAATAGTAACTAATAATCAAAGTGATCAGAATGCAACTAGCACGAAACGCAATACATGACAATATCTGGCACACATTTGAACGTTGTATTCAGCTATATTCTGAAATGCCTCTTACAAGTGCGGAGAAAGCAATACGTTTTTAGAGACATACTTCAGATAGTTGTAATTATAAAACAAAATTAACAGTCAAACATTTAGATGTGTCCATATGACGGAATACAGAAATTCTGTTCGTAATTCGCAAACGAAGTAGTTACGCAAAAATATAAAAGAACTCAAAAGATGCGTTGCGCGATTGTGGCGGGGAATGCTTCTAATTCGAATGAGACGCCGATGAGAAAAAGTTCAACCTGTGGACGCAGGAATTAGCAGGCGAGTTTATGAAAAACAAAGAGAGCAGTAACGTCAATCGTTGACCACGGAGGAATGTCACATCATAGGTGGAACTACGGGGTAAAACAAAATGGAAGAAGTGAAATATTTAATGGAAATACATCGGTATTACTTATGGTTATCAGGCAATAGAGTGGAAGAAATGAACGATCACTATGAACCCATGGAATGAAATAAAGGTATAATACGATAAATTTACAAGATAGATCGAAATTTATGCTGAAATTATAAAGACGTTATTTTGTTAAAATCACTGTTAAAATAAAAGCAAAAATACTGCACGATAAAATCATTCCGATCATAGAAACACTTAATATGTACTTTCAGCATTGTTTTAGGAAAGTTAGATGATGCACATATTACATCATTAATAATGTGGACTCTTTGGAGTAATTGAAATCTCGTAACGTTTAATGATATGAAGCCATTAATCACCACGTTTGCTTCAATTAAGGATTTGTTACCCTAAGGAGTAGAGACAGCTAAGTCTTCCCTAAGATATACGAAACGTGTTACTTGTTTTCTGCGTGTATTTCTTGTTCGTGAGATGTGTTGTCTATGAAGCGGTCGTTGGGGAACGTCCCAGCATTCCCTAGGTGATTGCGAAAATCCGTCTGAAATTCGCAGTCAGTTTGGCCGGGGTGTGGGACCTGGACCCGTTGTATATCCCCGACCCAATGTGGTGAACACGCGCAGCCACAGTGGAAGGTGTTGCATGTCACCGTTTGCCAATGTCATCTGGTCCTTCAGATAGTTTACTTCTATTATATTACGTATACAACCTATGAACAGAAATTGGAGTAAATATAGAAGTGTTCGTATAGCTCCCCGTTAACCCACTTCTTGGAAAACTCAAGGTTCTTGGTTCGAATCGCGCTTAGGCCTGGAATTTTTATACTAACGTAACACGATTTTAACCTCTATTTTGCGTATTTAAGTATGCTGTGAATGTTCTGTGATTCGGATTCCACGCTGAACTGTAGATCAAACCATTGCAGAAGCGGAATGTGGAGTGTTGACGGCGCAACTACTATTGTGGGTCTTCCAAAAATACGTGTTGAACAGATTTACCCACCAGACAACTGTACTGTACATTTCATTGCTAACCAGTGAGAATAAAACTCAACCAACACCGTACAACTCTCAGGAAACACATCATCATTCATCACCCCTTTCTCAACCAAACCTCATAAACAGGAAATACATTTTCGTTTTCCATAACAATTGTGGGGATAATGGGTTCTCCTGTTACCTCAAGTTAGTAGCTGACCATTTACGAGATTAACTGAACCGCACTCTCATTCTCACCACTAACGTAACGGACTTGTGAGTCAATGAAAAAGGCGTGAAATGAGCTTTAAGTCTATGCAACATCGGGTTCAAGTGTGAAAATTTCTAATAATTTATTTTTTGAAATTGGGAGATGATTATTTAATACCTGCCTCAAATAGATGGCAGAATTACTGTAAAAATTGCAATTGCCAGACAATTTTAATATACGCCACCTACCAATTAAGTACGCAAAAAATCTTGCAGTTTTTTACGGTCTAATTTTTGTGTGCTCATCATCAACTTGAAGTAAAAACTAACTGTAAAAATTGCAAGGCAATGCACATAAGTAATAAAAAGACCCCGCTTGCTCAGGAGTACAAAGTTAACAATTCAGTTGTTGACACTGTGGATTCCCTGAAGTATCTAGGCGTAACAGTACAAAGCAACATGAAATGGGACTTGCACATTACTTCCGTTGTAGGCAAAGCTAATTCCAAACTACGATTCATATGACGTATTTTGAGAAGTTGTAATGCTCATACAAAGGAAATAGCGTAAAAAACACTAGTGCGTCCGCATTTGGAATACTGTTGTGGAATTTGGGATCCGTATCGCAAGGGATTGATTGACACATTAGAGAAAGTACAGAGAAGAGCCGCTCGATTCGTGACTGCTAGTTACAGTCCTTACGTAAGTGTCACAGAGCTGATTCGTGGGTTGGGCTGGGATTGTTTGGCGGACAGACGACTTCGTTTTCGTTTGAATTTGCTGGAGAATATGCGAAAATCTTTAAGTTACGAGTGCAACTAAATACTTCTTCCGCCAACCTATTTAGGTCGCAATGACAGGGGGGATAAGATTAGAGAAATAAGATGCCGTACTGATTCATTTATGTATTCCTTCTTTCCTCGATCTGTTCGGGATTGGAATGCGCAGGATTAGGATTGGTGCTTAGCACCCTCTGCCACCCACAGTATTTGTGATTTGCAGAGTATAGATGTAGATGTAGAAGTAAAGTAAATCAATAATGAAATAAATACTAACGATTATCATTAATTTAGGTAGCCATACAATGACTGCCTACAATGGCAATGTGTTTTCGACTGTAGATAAAACGAAGCAGTAGACAGCGAGCGGTAAGGTACTGTACGTGCGGCGCCAGGGTTTGGTTTGAATATGCATGTAGTGGGCCGACGCCTGTCGCTGGCACCCAGACACCACCAACCACTCGCCCGCCCGTGTGGTCGCCTAACCCCAGGGAGCAACCCGCTGTCCCTCCGACACACGATCGGCACCTTCACTAACGGCTACAGACAGTATAACAACTGAGCAACGATCGCTATAAGGTTCATGTGCTACGTTCACTAGAAACCCACAGAACACTCAAGGTTACACAAATCTTCCAATGAGCCTAGTGGGTGTGAGGTAAAGTTCTCGCCTGGCATTCGGGAGGACGCAGGTTCAAATCCCCGTCCGGCCACCCAGATTTCGGTTTTCCATACTTTCCCGAAACACTACAGGGGGAATGCCGATCCCGTATGGTGCTTTCAAAAGGCCATGGCCGTACTACTTCACCTTCCTTGCCCCCAATCCTTTCCCACTCTAATGGTGAAGATGTCGAGGATAAGTGATGCCACACAACAAAGAACAAAGAGATCCACCGTCAGCAAGGTAGACTGGCATTCAGTCACTAGTTTCTACTTGAGTTCATCTCTAAGGGGCTTGGATATTACCTAAGTTACTGAAGATCAGTCTTTGTAGATCAGATCAATGATGCGAAAAAGATTGTACCGAACAAAAGCGTTTATAGTGAAAGTTTGACCTTCCTAATTATAGCCTACGGTTGTATTCAAATTAAATAAAGCGTTCATAAGTTCCAAAAAATTGTATGTTTTTCTTCAGTTCTACGAGGACATAAGACTATTGCTTGTATATGGTTTGTAACATGGGACCCACATTTGGGTATCAATTTCATGAACTCGAAGGATTGGAATGGAAGTCTGTTAGATTTTTGATACGATAAAGCAACTGCGTTGGAAGACGTTGGAAGAAAGGAGGTGTGTGAAGAGAATGCTGCTAGTGTACAAGGCGTATATCGACGATGAAGCTTCGACGGATCTCCCTAAAAGAATTAGTAGTAACAGATGAAAGTCACTTGACTCCAGGCGTGATGGAATGTGAGAATTTTCTTATGCAGGTAAAGCATTCCGAGCCGTGATAAGTTAGATGAGGTAAATCTTAAGAATTTTAGGTAAACTGGAAACATTTATATTTAAAATTGGTTCAGAACAAAAGTAGGTGGCTGAAGAATTAAAGAATGAAAAACATATAATTCGAAAGTGGGTGTTTAGGTGAATTGCTAACGGGGAAAATGATCCGACGCAATAAAATATCGGAACTAGAATCTCATTGCTGATTTAGTACTCGGGAGGACCAGTCTAATATCATAAGAGTAGGGCGATTGGATTTGAAATATGAAGTATAGGATTGGTTCCCAGTACGAACTTCGTTTCTTCGTCTGTAGTCATATTGATGAAGCTTAAGTCACCGAGTCATTTGACAGGTAGTTACGATGATTAACCATAATCACGTACAACTGAGTGGTCTACTGGTTGCTGTGCATACAGCGACGTGGCTCGTTCTTGGCACTACCTGTTATTGTAGCTGTCGAATCTGCGGTTTTTCTATATCAGTGTCGATCACTCTTCTAGCAAGCCTGGCGAAAGTCTTTAACGTGAAACACCTCGCCGATCTACTAAGAAAATGCAAGCTCGCATTGCATCATTCACCAGGATATCCCCGGAGGGTTCAGCCCCCGAACGAAGAGATGTTTCGATTTGCCGTGCATGCTTCTCTTGTCGAGGCAATCCTAACAGGTATAGAGGACCTACAATTAAACGCGTAATCCGAACTACGGAAGCGTGCTGGCGCAAATTATATCAAGGTGAATGTCGGGATACGAACCAGGGATCTTTGTATCTTCAGTTAGACGCCGTAACTAATAAGCCATCAGACTTCCCTGCTATTTACTTATTCGTATTTGTAACATATCATCGGGGCTAGCCAACACTGTCGCTTTCGCTTCCGTTGCATGGCTAATCAACTAGTTTTGGAGTATACGTGGCCACAGCGAGACACCGTTCATACCTATCATTCTTAATCGCTAATTCACTCTAATTCTGTCTTTTTATATTATATTTTTGCTTGTGTATTTATGCTTCGCAGACAAAGAAGTCACCAGAGGCGGGAAAGGACTTGGAACAAGGAACGGGAAGGAACTCGGTCATGTCCTCCAGCAGGAACCATCATGGCATTCAACTGGAGTGATTATGGGAAGCCATTGAAAATCGAAAACTGAATGGCGGAACAGGAATTAACCCAAGTTGTCAAATGCCAGAACCGAATATTACTGCTAGTCTACTAGGCTCTGTTACTCTATCTAATAATACCAAGCCGTCAAAGGATGACGTTACCAACATTTTTCAAAACATGAATTCTGTCACCCAGGCTGCCGATAAAGTATCTCCGTCGATTACGCGCTCGGCGGAGATTTCTTTGCGTTGCCGATGCCTACCAAATCGCTCGAAAGTAATTTAGTAGGCATCACTTTATTGCCGCTATCACGCTATTTTCAACTCAGGTTTTGATGAATATAGGACGATGATACGTAGAATATTAACTCTTTTTTTTTTTTTTTTTTTTTTAAACTTATTCCCAAAACAATTTCTCCATAACAAATTAACAATATCGTTCTTTACACTAAACCAACAAAGTTTGACGACCGCTGTCAACTCACGCCACAGAAAGTATCGTTGCTCCACCTAGTCACACGCTATTCTGAACTGCGAAACCAATCTTGTTGTGAGTTTGATTATTCGTAATCAGGAAACTGGCTGCATTCAGTTTTCAGAAGCAAGAGTAAATATTGGAATATGAGTGGTGACGCCTAGACCTGTCAATATGGAGATCGCGGGTTCAAAACCCCCTTCGACCATCCAGATTTTCGGAATTCACGTAAAGACCAAAACCGGTGGCGTGGTTGTTGCTTCAAAATGCTATTGCCGAATTCCTTGCTCCCTTTCCCGAAAAAAAAAAAACAGTTGTTAATCATTGGGGACTGCTGATAGAAGTGAAAACTTAAAACTATGAATATCATACGCGCAACAAGTCGTAATTACAGATACACCGTTAACATTAGAATATCGATGACGCGAGGTCGTAATATTTTCCCCCACCAAAAATCGGCCAAAGCTCCTAAAGAAGTTTTCTCTTCATAACCTAAAAATCTAACTTAGTACACAAGCCGAAGGTTGGTCGAGTCATCCCGAAGGATATGTACCAAGCTATTGTGTCAGAGGCAGGGGCCTACAGTTTAATGAGAGCGTCTCGGCGTAGCTCATATAATCAAATAATCCTAAAAATCCCTGCTCATCATGCGATTCGAACTGACGACCGGAGAGAGAAACTTTCGGAAGTAAGCACCTTATTGGCTGAGCTACCAGACGACCTTGTTTTGAAGTATACGTCTGCTAAGTACAATCAAAATCGGATAAAACTGTGGGTTTGTATGAAAAACGTTGATAGAAATTAAGGTGAAGTGAGAAAGTAGTAGAGGATTTAGATTTTTGCAAATCAAAATGTTTTTTTTCTATTTGTTTTCAAGGTATACGCATGCAAAGTTACGTCAAAATCGGTTAAAAACAGTGTGCTTGTAAAAAGAGCATTGGCAAAAATTAAGTTAATGGTGGAGAGGTGGAGAGGGGCGGGTTTTTGCGAAACAAATTGTATAATGATCATTTGAAAAAAATGTGGAGTGTATAGGCCAAGAAGGGGTGGTTTTTGTTTTTATTTTTTGATGAGAAACTTTCCCAAGCACGCAGACAGTAACTCCAAAAAGTTTCATCGCAATCGGATGAATGGTATAGGAACGTATAGAAGACGAAGAAACCAACAACAAACATTCAGTTTTTGTATGTTAGATACAAGTATAATCTATACTTTCACTGCTGTCCAAGCACAGCACACGTCATAATTATAGCTGCAGATATAATGCTTAAAAAAAAAAAAACAAAAAAAAACAGAACGTTGCGGACATTGATTTCACTTGATATCAATGAAATTAATATGTTTTCAGAATGCTAAATCCATTGACGTCGGTGTTCCGCTGTCGTATTTGAATACTAATAATAATTCGGTGTAGTCGTAATGACCTCATGACAGTGTTCTTATTGGCTGCGCATTCCGCCCCTGTCGTAGCCACCTTAACCTAACTTGGTACTCCTACCGAGTACAGGGGACTTTCAGTTTAATGTGAAATCCAAAAAAACGTAAGCGCTCTCTAGTACTTCCACGCTGCACAGCAAACTGTGTCAGAGGTGAAGGTCATGAAAATTCCAACCGAGACAGACATTTCGGCTCCCAGTCAGACACCATAACCACTGAGTCACCGTATTTGAATGAAGTTTAGGAGAAACAATGATAATAGTCAATTCGACGTGATGTTACATCTTTCTTACCGGCCATCATTTGACAGTTTCAGTTATGAAAGATATCAGCGTGGTCGTTAAAGATATGTACAGACTCACGGTCAACATACTTCTACAATCTGTGGATCTGCCGCCGCCACGCATACCAGACAGTCTGTCAATGAATATTCATGTCGCCTCCGCAGCTGCATACGCGGATTACAAGTGAACAACTGCTGGTGGCAGTAACGAGTAACATTGTGTCACGTTTGGTTCGCCAACAGACTTGACTGAAAATATGTGGGTGCGAGGCGTAGCATAAAGTACAACATTACCGTAGCGCACCTTCTAGAAATCTAGCTTTGTTCATACTGGTTTCCCTCCATGTATGATCTTCTTAGCTTTCCGTAGTATTTATCTCAGAGACACTTTTCGATCCTTGTTACTGCAGTGTGAAAATCAAGCTGCTAGGATCTAGATTAGTCAGAAGTTTGGAGAAACGTTATAGAGTTGTGTTTCAGTTATTTTATACCTTTGATTGCGTGCTTTCAAGGGCTAGTTTAAGAGAGGAAAGAGAAAATCGCCACAAGTTGGCCCTAATTTTTGAGAATTTTATACTGACACTAGAGGGTGAGCAATAATGAATGCTCAAGCCTGACATTCGGGAGAATCCGGGTTCAAATCCCGTCTGGTCAACCAGATTTCGGTTTTCCATGGTTTCCCGAAATTACTTTTTTTTTTTGTTTTTTTTTTTTTTGCTTGCGGCTTTACGCCTCCTTGACGTGGAAAAACCCAAATCTGGATGCCCGGACGGGGATTCGAACCCGCGTCTTCCAAAAAAGGTGAGGCCAGAACGTTAACCGTTCACCCACCACGCTCGGTCCGAAATTACCATAGGCGTGGATAATTTCCTCCAAAGGCCATGGCTGAATTTAATTCAGATCCTTGTCCAAGTTCCTCTCCGCTTCTGATGATCGATGTCAGCGAGGTTTAAAGCCGTAAGTAACAAACAAGAAGAAAATTTTGTATCACCAACGAAATGTGTATGTTTAACTGACAGAAAAGAACAGAACACTAATTGATTGCGTGTTTAAAAATTTTACTCTTGGTTGTCCGACGTAATAGCTGCAGGATTTTAATATGATTGACCCGACAACTCCAGTTCAGGGAACTATTGCAGTCGTTCGTCTGGTGTAGGGTAAATATATTTACCAAGTCGTGATATTTGAGAACTTGACATTTTGAATACTTAGGCCGTTATCCTTAGCTGCTATACTAATGACGGATTTTTTCTTTTCCGTCTAGTGCAGCTAACAAATGAAAACTTCGTTATGGCATATGCGTTTCGGTTTATTAGACCATCATCAGTGCCCTAAAACAAGTTATAATGAATTACATTCATTTATAAGTTATATAGAAGTTTTGATGTTTAACATAATGTTTTAAATTGTTATTAACTGTTGTTTTAGCTTATTTTAGTTACAGTTTTTGTATATTACATTACTGTGATGAACTGTTCCATATCAGTAAATCTTCTTGAGGTTTTTCACCCACGGTACAATTTTGTATAAAAAGCATATTTATACACATCACTTTTGGAATGCAGGTTCTGAAACAAGCTTTTGTTATTGTTTGTGTTTGATTCTCAAAGATTCCTGACTGTCTATGGCAGATGTATTACCAACCTAATTTGCATGATGTGGTTAAGGTTTTTCTTTGCTATAGTGGTGTGTTTGAACGCGAGCTCATTCTTAATGCTCTAAATAGTGTCTGGTTCGTGGTTAGTGACTTTTGTGTATGAAAATTTTCTTGAACTTGTAATAGTCATCTTATCTTTTTAAACTTTACTTTAATCAAATATTGCAAGGTACCTCTAGAAATGAAAGATCTTTCATATACATTTAATTTATTTTATATAAATAACACCTGTTAATCAAATCATTAATGGTAGTTACTAACATTTTGAAACAATTACCAAAATGAACTAATAAAATATGAAATAAAATAATTTGATATTCGACTAGCAAAATTTAATCTCTTGAACTAAATATGTCCTGGCTATTTGTAGAGCGTGAAATTGTTCTTAAACTCAGGGCGCTTATAGGTCATCCAAATGCTGATCAGCCCATTTGCCGATTACTTGAATTGGAGTGTACTTGCGCTGAGGATAACTGACCTCAGCAATAATTGTGGAAAAGGTTTTGCTTCCAATAATCAGTTGTCGTAGCACAGTGATATCCATTATGTGGCAGGAGTCCCGTTGGTGTACTGGCCGTGACCAAACACTAATCACTCTCACGTGCGACGTTCACTTAAACCTTTTCACCACACACCAGTCTATACAACCTTCTCTCCCGCACTCTTTTCGCGACCGTCCTCCCGTCCGCCAGCACCTGACCCACCCCACCCTGCATGCATTCCAGCAGGGGTGTCCGGACTGTTATTTACATATCACGCCATCTCTCACAATGACTCAGAGTGTTCAGTAGCCTGTTACCATAAGACTTCACACCAAGATAGCCAGGAACCAAAATAGCCAGGTCGTGCTAGTTCAGCCAGTCGTACCCAAAATTAAATACATGAACATGTACAAAAGATGGAAAACAAAACATAAACATGAAATAAAATACATGAACATGTACAAAAGATGGAAAACAAAACATAAACATGAAAAATGTAATTTGGACCATTACAAACTGTCAGCAGGTTTGCCTGTGGTTGTTGACTGTCAATATTTGTATGTCTGTTCCCATTTTTGTGTGTTCGTGTTTGTTTTCAATTAAATGTTCCGCAGAAGCAAAATGCCCTTATGTGCTCTTTATAACGAATTTCGAATTTTCTGGCCGTCTGTCCGATGTAAATAGCCTGGTACTGTTGGTAGGTGAGTTTATATATTC
>JARYHS010013630.1:71378576-71772108 GCA_031002005.1 Vandiemenella viatica | reverse complement strand
CACCTTTTTACTTACACGCATGACTTGGCACTTTTTAGCGTTTAACTCCAACTGCCAATCTTTACACCACGCAATTATTTTCATAATATCGTCTTGTAACAAAGCGCAGTCGTCCTGTGTTTTGATTTCGCGATAAATTATAGCATCATCGGCAAATAATCTTTTCATCCCCCCTATTATGTCGCATAGATCATTGATGTATATGAGAAACACAGAGGCCCTAACACGCTTCCCTGGAGAACTCCAGACCCCACTTCAGTAAGTGATGAACGCTCACCGTCGAGAACTACACACTGTGTTCTGCCCTTCAGGAAGTCTGCAACCCAGTCGCATATTTGTCTAGATATGCCGTAACCGCGAAGTTTCCTAAGTAACCTAGTGTGAGGCACAGTGTCGAAAGCTTTTTAAAGTCTAATAGAACCAAATCAACCTGGGATTGCTCATCTATAATTCGGCACAAGTCGTGAATTAGAAGTGCAAGTTGTGTTTCGCAGCATCGGCCTTTTCTGAATCCATATTGATTTGGATTTAAAAGCTCACCTTCATCCAAGAACCGCATGACATTTGAATAGATGATATGTTCTAAAATCCTGCAAAATATTGAAGTTAACGAGATCGGCCTGTGTGCAACATGGCTCTCTCCTCATTTGAAATACAAAATATAAACAATATGTGGCGTTTAAGTTAACCCTTCCTTTAATCACATAACTCATAAAAGTACAACGCGTTATTAGGACAAATGCCGAAAGCGTCCAAGGATTTTTGTAAAAAAGTTGTGAAGTGTCCCCAGAGTGGGAGAAAAAAATTCTGGTAATCCTAGTCTAACCCCCTCATTGGTGAGACTTCGCAGGACCCCCTCCCCCCTGTTTCATATCACGTAATTAATGGACGTCCCCAGAAATCTGCGTTCGACCCGTCATTTGTGACGTGCTTACAAGCTACTTACCATCGAAAACCAGATAATTTTGTCCAATATGTTTTCCGATATACAAACTCTAAACTGAAAATACAGACTTCGCTAGCTACAATACTCTATAATCTCGCAGAGTGTTGTTTAACTTCTTAATAATATTAATTTGTTTACATGAATAACTTGCATGAAGTTCCCAATTACTGTATAAATGCAATATCGCATCGTTCGTCCACTCTAGTGCGAAAAAAATTTCAAAAACATAAAAAATATAAAGGAAAAAATACACAAAAAATTACGTAGAAGTTTCACTTGTTGTGCGTGTACACACTGTGTTACTCACGGCTTGGCGTCTACATGGTGGGCGGGCGCGTCTGCGGCGGCGACTCGGGCGAGGGCGGCACGGTGAGGGGCAGTGGCGGCGCCAGGCCCAGCGGGGGCGCCAGCCCCAGCGGCGGCGCGAACATGGAGGGCGGCGTGTGCGCCGCGTACGGCAGGTAGGAGTAGTACGATGACGGCTGGTGCAGGTACAGCCGCGCCTGCCGGATCGCTATCGACCGCAGCTCCTCCTGGGCTGCACGCAACCACCAACAAGTGTCACCACAGGAGTCTCATAGATATGCAACATTCCCTACAAATATGACAATTATGAAAGAACTTACCATAAAGCAAGAAACAACCTAAGCTCACACAACATTACGAAGCAATGTTCACACCAATCATAGCTCATTCTTTAATGGGTTTTTTTTTTTTTTAGTTTCTACTACTCCGCCTCTATTGGGGGAGATAATGTGTTGTCTGCGAGACATGTACTTTTTATCTGTACGGTAAATGTGATTTTGTTTTGTGAATGTTTAGTACTAGGAACTCGCCGAGATGATTGCGCTAGAGCGCCTAAATTCACAATTACGACAGCCAGTGCATCTGAACCTGGGACTGTTCAACCTCACTGATCAACTCGTATCGATACTGACAGATTTTATTTTACTGTGAAATTTAACTATACACATCTTTAATTAATGAACATAGATCAAGCTACTGTCATGCACATTACCGCTTTATACAAGTCACATACAACATCATGGAGAATTTGTGTGACTGTTTGTTTCAACTGAAAACTGTCGTACTTACTTTTCTTTAAGTGAAATGCGTTATTTTTTTTTTTTAAAGTATCTGTCTATCTCTTTGTTACTAAATTCAAGCGAAACAATAAACTTAAATATTTGTGAGCAGAAAATTGTTGTTGTTGTAATCTCCTAAGCAATCAATGCAGGATGGTGAAACGTTAAAACTAAAATTATACCGGTTGCAGTAATTCAGCTTAAACGGACAGCGATAACTGCTGTTAGCAAATAATGTTTGTGTTGTTATTGTGATTTTTCTGATTGGAAACAACAAAATCAATAAAACTGTGCCAAAACAGTGCCGATAATCTAAAATAATGTTTATCGTAAGACGCAGCACTAAACCGACTCTCTATTAATGCCACATTTTGCTGTACAAAACGAAATGTCCTAATGGCACAGGAAAAATTGAAATTAATGTTACAGTATTTTACCAAAGTTGCAGGAGTATTCGTCATCGGAATTAATTCGTCCCCTATGTATTTTGAAAAAAAGAAGTACTACTGTAAACCAACTGTTTCAGTGTAGGATTAGCCTAAATGATTCATTGGGTTTCAAAACACTGTGTATTGAAAAGTATATGACCTTTAAAGCGACTGATTCATGAAAATATACTCACCAAGTTTAAAAGCCCGCTTGGTGCCTGGCGTGCACGCTAGATGGCAGCAGTCGACAAGATGGCGGAAAAGCAGAAGAGATTTTGTGTGTTATAATTTGCGAAGTTTTCTTCGGTTACGAATGTTTTTTTTTTTTTTTTTTTTGTTTGTTTTTTTTTTGTTTTTTTTGTTTTGTTAATGGCTTTCGGCAACTAAGCCATTCAGCCAGCTCGATGTGTTTATGTTATCTCATCCAGTGATATAGTTTATCCAGTATGTTATGATTACCAAGTATAGACACCACAGGACGGACAGGACATTCACACAGTCACACAGACACACAACATCCATGCCTGCGGCCGGATTCGAACCGGCGACCTTCGGCACGCGGAGCTAGTGCTCTAGCCCCTACGCTACCGAGGCCGGCCATGACACTGGTTGTCTGTATAAACGGACCAGCACGGGGCGACGACAGGTCTCAGAGGAAACCATGAAGTGCGCAGACGCCAGATGTGACCCCATTTGATTACTTCTTGTGGGATTTGTGAAGAACAAAGTTTATGCACCCCCAACATGAACAACCCTCCTAAGAATTACAGGGAACTGACATTGATAGAAAAATGCTATTAAACGTATGGACGGAACCGGATGGCCGTTTGGATGTGTGCCGAATTACTGAGGACGCACACATTGAACATTTATAGGATGTACCAAATAACTTGGTGAGTTTATGTATCTTTCCATGTATCACCCCTCTTTGTAGGTAGTATACTTTACAGTACACAGTATTTTGAATCCCGATGAATCATTTAGACCAAACCTATAATATTAGTTCTTTCACGGAACAACAACGCAATCAGCTAATGTGTGTAGAACATGTGTATTGAATTAATCTAATTAACTTCTTTTAGCCAGTGATGAAACTAATCTACGTGAGATCTTGCCGAATTCTCCTTACCTGTAGGTTTCCAGAGGCGTGGTTCCCTCGTGCGACAATAGGCATAGCTACGCATTGTAGCGAGTAGCCTTTGCGCCTTCACTAGCAGCATCCAAATGTTTCACTAAAGGCTGCCTGTTCTGCCTGCAGATAAGCCAACTCACCTTCACTACTCAGTTACAGAAGAAAGTCATATCTAAGACGTAGCTAAATTTGAAATGGAACTGATTTTAAAAGTTAGACGGGTCAATCTGAAATGCATTTACATGACTGTAATCAAATGATTTAATACATTGTAAATGGTGTTAACTTATTCACTTTATGGAGAAATATATAAGTGGATAAATTTTTAATGGTATATGTTTACACTGTGGGAGATACGTACCCTCACTATGGATTATTGGAAATGTTTGAGAAGTTTTTATGTATGTTATTAATTATGCTATGACCAGTTTAAGGAACAAACAGGAGCGACCGGGAGGTCAAAGAAACTCTGTGGTGATGGTGACATTCTGAGAGTTGCGACCATTGGAGGTGGGCGTAAAGCCACAGGTAGATTTTGTGGAATTAAGAAAATTAAAATTTATGTTAGAAGCAAGAGCCCGAGGGCGGGTACAAATTTAGTAAGAATATGAAATATGTTAATCGTTTTCAGAGGACGAAATATGTGTATGAAATAACTTTACGTGGGTATTGATGATTATAAATATAAGAATAAATCTGTATGCAGTACAAGAAATTGTAGTAAACTGTCTTGAAAAATACAATTATATGAATGAAAGGAAAGTATATACTTTAAGAATAAAATATTGATTTATATCTGAGGATTGAGTATATTATTATTACCACGGATACAAAACATCTGGAACTGATCAAATATCAAGAATTGGCAGAAGGCAAGAACCAAGGAAAGGGAAGTATTATTAATTCTAACAAAATGCTAAGATTGTTCATCGTATCCGTAATACTGACGTCACGCTCCCGGCCTTCGTTGCTGTACTAACAACGATCATAGATGTTAGTACTAAATCACGTTCATGCGCGTTACTAAACAACAATTTTATTTAGCTCAGCAATTACATTAAAAAAAAGAATGTCGGAATACTGAAATAAAAGTTGTATTTTCGTTTAAATCAACGTATTAATTATTATTTATTTATATTCGTTCGATGTGGATGTTGTCGTCAAATCCTCTAATCAGCTAAGAAATACGGAATCACATTTATATCACGATGCAGGGCAGGGTATGTATTAGGCAAGTGTGGTGGAAGCTTTTATTTTAGAGCAGAAATATTATCATTGGTCGTTACAGCAGAAAATGTAATAAGTTATACAGTTTTTTTTTTCTTTTCCTTAAAAAAGGAAGAAATTAAGTTGCTTTCATTAGTGCCATATTAAGTGACACAATGATTGTGATCTACGCGGCCCGGATCACGATTAAAACTAATATTACGATGCTTAATACAGGAACGCGCGTGTGATTGAAGCTTTGATTTTCTAGTGGCAATATTAGATAGCACAGTTTGTGGTAAGGTTAAAATGCAGCCTTGATAAGGATGACAACTGAAACTTTCTAAGGTACGAGGAATTGCGATGAGTGGTATTCAGCTACTTGCAGAAACACTCCGTCCAGCCCTCTCATTTTTGATGGGTATTGAAACTAGTCGACTATATAATTTCCTAAGCTTGCTCACTCACTCACCTCGACAGCTATTCAGCCAGCCTTCACTCTCAAATTAACAGCAACCAGGGATGTCATAGAAGAAATTTAATAGCTAAGCAACTGCTGCTAAATTAACTGTCATCATTAAGCTCGCTTTTCGTAGCATTTCATAGTTAAAAAATATCGATAACCTTTTCGGCTGAAAAAACGTCTAAACTGTTTTTTTAGTAATATGTCGCTAATAAATACAACATAACAAACTTTAAAATGTTTAAATCACTCATGCTGTAACTACGAATGCCAATTGTCATTCCATCCTAAGCTGAAATTTTATTAAAAATTTCTCTAATGTTGCTTCTTGGCCAAATTTAAGATATTACGGTTTATTTACTTTTTACGTAATTTACGACCACTTTAGTTAAGAGCCTTTGTTCATGTTCGCTGTACGTGAGTTAATAGGTTACTTACAGAGGACATCAGACCAAATATGTTACCGAATTGAGTATTTTGGCAATTCATTTCTTTGGCTTCTACTATTTAATAATCTGTATTTAGTTCTCTATGACACTATGACTAACTATTACATTATAAATGTTTACCCAGCCTCAATAAAAAACAACGTGTTTCTTTCGAAGCAAACAGAAATTTTTCAGATTTTACAGAGTGATCTTTTAGGGTCAATACAAGTTCGTATTTCAGCAAATTCGAGTCTACGACCATTGAAAAAATTATACGATAGTACCAGTCCATGATTAATACGCCTATTAATACTTCTGAGTTCTTCAAGCCCAAGAGATTTTATTCACCTGGAGGATGAAACACAGGAGAACTTCGTATTTAGTCAGATCATAGTCTTTGACCCCAAAAACTAGAACTGTTCTGGACCAGTGACGATAAGCAAAAAACTGTCACGGGCTTACACTAGTATGTAATAAATAACGCTATCAGAAGAGGTTAACATTATAACTGATGGAACATTATCTTCTGACAATAATTGCTCCGATTACCCACAAGAAATACTACTAACTGACTATAATGCATATGTTGTTGTCGTACATCAGTATGTAATACATCAGTTAAGAGATTATTGTCAAGCCCACTTAAGATAATAATACCTGTTACTGAATTTCAGAAACGCAACCTTATTTCGTACAAATTGCACTAAAAATTATATAACGATACATGAAGATATTAGCTCGTTTTGTAAGCGTATAATGATCCACTTCAGGTGGAGATGAGTGATTACGACGTCTCAGCCGACAGAAGTTTTAAGACACAGCCTTCACGGATATTCGACAGGATAATTACGTAAAAACACGGAGTATCGACAGCTACCTCCGCTGCCTTCGTCAGGTCAAGTAATTGGTCCGAAGTGACTTTTTTGGGTTTATTCCTCGTCGACTTCATCAGAGGCGGGAAAGGACTGGGGGTAAGGAATTCAGACATTGCCTTTTGAAGGAACCATCATTCGCCTGGAGTGATTTCGTGAATGGTCGAACGGGGTTTGAAACCGCGTCTTCCCCAACGGAGACCATAGTGCTAGCACTCACTACGCTTGTTACCACTTCGGATGAACTACATCCTTCGCCTGATGTTTTGAGGAAATTATCTGTCTGAATACCAGTGTAGACTCTACATTCGGAAGAAAAGGTTTGGTTAATTTTAATTAGTTTCGGTAGATTCATCTAATGAAAATAGTGTTTTTCTGATTTTTATTTTAAGTTGTATTAGGGATGAACATGGGTCGTTCTGTTTCACAAATACCAAAGTATACCCATGGAAAGCAGGGGTGAATTGATAGTATTTCCAACATAATATTTCATTGTTTTCAGTTGATTTAGAAAATTGTTATAAATATAGAAGCAACGACGGTTAAGTTTTATCAGGTTGTGGCTAAACAGCTGTTCCTGTGTGTCCACCGTAAAAATAGTAACTAATAATCAAAGTGATCAGAATGCAACTAGCACGAAACGCAATACATGACAATATCTGGCACACATTTGAACGTTGTATTCAGCTATATTCTGAAATGCCTCTTACAAGTGCGGAGAAAGCAATACGTTTTTAGAGACATACTTCAGATAGTTGTAATTATAAAACAAAATTACAGTCAAACATTTAGATGTGTCCATATGACGGAATACAGAAATTCTGTTCGTAATTCGCAAACGAAGTAGTTACGCAAAAATATAAAAGAACTCAAAAGATGCGTTGCGCGATTGTGGCGGGGAATGCTTCTAATTCGAATGAGACGCCGATGAGAAAAAGTTCAACCTGTGGACGCAGGAATTAGCAGGCGAGTTTATGAAAAACAAAGAGAGCAGTAACGTCAATCGTTGACCACGGAGGAATGTCACATCATAGGTGGAACTACGGGGTAAAACAAAATGGAAGAAGTGAAATATTTAATGGAAACACATCGGTATTACTTATGGTTATCAGGCAATAGAGTGGAAGAAATGAACGATCACTATGCACCAGTGGAATGAAATAAAGGTATAATACGATAAATTTACAAGATAGATCGAAATTTATGCTGAAATTATAAAGACGTTATTTTGTTAAAATCACTGTATAAAAGCAAAAATACTGCACGATAAAATCATTGCGATCATAGAAACACTTAATATATGCTTTCAGCATTGTTTTAGGAAAGTTAGATGATGCACATATTACATCATTAATAATGTGGACTCTTTGGAGTAATTGAAATCTCGTAACTTTTAATGATATGAAGCCATTAATCACCACGTTTGCTTCAATTAAGGATTTGTTACCCTATTGCAGTGGAGGCAGCTAAGTCTTCCCTAAGATATACGAAACGTGTTACTTGTTTTCTGCGTGTATTTCTTGTTCGTGATGTTGTCTATGAAGCGGTCGTTGGGGAACGTCCCAGCATTCCCCTAGGTGATTGCGAAAATCCGTCTGAAATTCGCAGTCAGTTTGGCCGGGGTGTGGGACCTGGACCCGTTGTATATCCCCGACCCAATGTGGTGAACACGCGCAGCCACAGTGGAAGGTGTTGCATGTCAGCATTTGCCAATGTCATCTGGTCCTTCAGATAGTTTACCTCTATTATATTATGTATACAACCTATGAACAGAAATTGGAGTAAATATAGAAGTGTTCGTGTAGCTCCCCGTTAACGCACTTCTTGGAAAACTCAAGGTTCTTGGTTCGAATCGCGCTTAGGCCTGGAATTTTTATACTCACTTAACACGATTTTAACTTCTATTTTGTGTATTTAAGAATGCTGTGAATGTTCTGTGATTAGGATTCCACGCTGAACTGTAGATCCAACCATTGCAGAAGCGGAATGTGAAAAATCTAAACTTTGTTACTTGGTGGCGCAGATACTATTGGGGGGTCTTCCAAAAATACGTGTTATACAGATTTACCCACCAGGCAACTGTACTGTACATTTCATCGCTAACCAGTAGGAATAAAACTCAACCAACACCGTACAACTCTCGGGAAACACATCATCATTCATCACCCCTTTCTCAACCAAACCTCATAAACAGGAAATACATTTTCGTTTTCCATAACAATTGTGGGGGGAATGAGTTCTCTTGTTAGTAGCTGACCATTTACGAGATTAACTGAACCGCTCTCTCATTCTCACCACTAACGTAACGGACTTGTGAGTCAATGAAAAAGGCGTGAAATGAGCTTTAAGTCTATGCAACATCGGGTTCAAGTGTGAATATTTCTAATAATTTATTTTGTGAAATTGGGAGATGATTATTTAATACTTGCCTCAAATAGATGGCAGAATTACTGTAAAAATTGTAATTGCCAGACAATTTTAATATACGCCACCTACCAATTAAGTACGCAAAAAATCTTGCAGTTTTTTACTGTCTAATTTTTCTGTGCTCCTCGTCAACTTGAAGTAAAGTAAATCAATAATGAAATAAATACTAACGATTATCATTAATTTAGGTAGCCATACCCTGACTGTGTACAACGGCAATGTGTTTTCGACTGTAGATAAAACGAAGCAGGAGACAGCGAGCGGTAAGGTACTGTACGTGCGGCGCCAGGGTTTGGTTTGAATATGCATGTAGTGGGCCGGCGCCTGTCGCTGGCACCCAGACACCACCAACCACTCGCCCGCCCGTGTGGTCGCCTAACCCCAGGGAGCAACCCGCTGTCCCTCCGACACACGATCGGCACCTTCACTAACGGCTACAGACAGTATAACAAACTGAGCAATGATCGCTATAAGGTTCATGTGCTACGTTCAATACAAACCCACAGACACTCAACGTTACACCAATCTTCCAATGAGCCTAGTGGGTGTGAGGTTAAGTTCTCGCCTGGCATTCGGGAGGACGCAGGTTCAAATCCCCGTCCGGCCACCCAGATTTCGGTTTTCCATACTTTCCCGAAACACTACAGGGGAATGCCGGTCCCGTATGGTGCTTTCAAAAGGCCATGGCCGTATTACTTCACCTTCCTTTGCCCCCAATCCTTTCCCACTCTAATGGTGAAGATATCGAGGATAATTGAAGCCACAAAACAAAGAACAAAGAGATCCACCGTCAGCAAGGTAGACTGGCATTCAGTCACTAGTTTCTACTTGAGTTCATCTCTAAGGGGCTTGGATATTACCTAAGTTACTGAAGATCAGTCTTTGTAGATCAGATCAATGATGCGAAAAAGATTGTACCGAACAAAAGCGTTTATGGTGAAAGTTTGACCTTGCTAATTATGTCCTACGGTTGTATTCAAATTGAGTAAAGCGTTCATAAATTCCAAAAATTGTATGTTTTTCTTCAGTTCTACAAGGACATAAGACTATTGCTTGTATATGGTTTGTAACATGGGACCCACATTTGGGTATCAATTTCATGAACTCGAAGGATTGGAATGGAAGTCTGTTAGATTTTTGATACGATAAAGCAACTGCGTTGGAAGACATTGGAAGAAAGGAGGTGTGTGAAGAGAATGCTGCTAGTGTACAAGGCGTATATCGACGATGAAGCTTCGACGGATCTCCCTAAAAGAATTAGTAGTAACAGATGAAAGTCACTTGACTCCAGGCGTGATGGAATGTGAGAATTTTCTTATGCAGGTAAAGCATTCCGAGCTGTGATACGTTAGATGAGGTAAATCTTAAGAATTTTAGGTAAACTGGAAAAATTTATATTTAAAATTGGTACAGAACAAAAGTAGGTGGCTGAAGAATTAAATAATGAAAAACATATAATTCGAAAGTGGGTGTTTAGGTGAATTGCTAACGGGGAAAATGATCCGACGCAATAAAATATCGGAACTAGAATCTCATTGCTGATTTAGTACTCGGGAGGACCAGTCTAACATCATAAGAGTAGGGCGATTGGATTTGAAATACGAAGTATAGGATTGGCCCCCAGTACGAATTTCGTTTCTTCGTCTGTAATCATATTGATAAAGCTTAAGTGACCGAGTCATTGGACAGGTAGTTACGATGATTAACCATAATCACGTACAACTGAGTGGTCTACTGGTTGCTGTGCATACAGCGACGTGGCTACCTGTAATTGTCGCTGTCGAATCTCCGGTTTTTCTATATCAGTGTCGATCACTCTTCTAGCAAGCCTGGCGAAAGTCTTTAACGTGAAACACCTCGCCGATCTACTAAGAAAATGCAAGCTCGCATTGCATCATTCACCAGGATATCCCCGGAGGGTTCAGCCCCCGAACGAAGAGATGTTTCGATTTGCCGTGCATGCTTCTCTTGTCGAGGCAATCCCAACAGGTATAGAGGACCTACAATTAAACGCGTAATCCGAACCACGGAAGAGTGCTGGCGCAAATTATATCAAGGTGAATGTCGGGATACGAACCAGGGATCTTTGTATCTTCAGTTAGACGCCGTAACTAATAAGCCATCAGACTTTCCTGCTATTTACTTATTCGTATTTGTAATATATCATCGGGGCTAGCCAACACTGTCGCTTTCGCTTCCGTTGCATGGCTAATCAACAAGTTTTGGAGTATACGTAACCACAGCGAGACACCGTTCATACCTATCATTCTTAATCGCTAATTCACTCTAATTCTGTCTTTTTATATTATATTTTTGCTTGTGTATTTATGCTTCGCAGACAAAGAAGTCACCAGAGGCGAGAAAGGACTTGGAACAAGGAACGGGAAGGAACTCGGTCATATCCTCCAGCAGGAACCATCATGGCATTCAACTGGAGTGATTATGGGAAGCCATTGAAACCCGAAAACTGAATGGCGGAACAGGAATTAACCCAAGTTGTCAAATGCCAGAACCGAATATTACCGCTAGTCTACTAGGCTTTGTTACTCTATCTAATAATACCAAGCCGACAAAGGATGACGTTACCAACATTTTTCAAAACCATGAGTTCTGTCACCCAGGCTGCCGATAAAGTATCTCCGTCGATTACGCGCTCGGCGGAGATTTCTTTGCGTTGCCGATGCCTACCAAATCACTCGAAACTAATTTAGTAGGCATCACTTTATTGCCGCTATGACGCTATTTTCCACTCAGGTTTTGATGAATATAGGACGATGATAAGTAGAATATCAACTCTTTTTTTTTTTTTAAAACTTATTCCCAACACAATTTCTCCATAACAAATTAACAATAGCGTTCTTTAGACTAAACCTACAAATTTTGACGACCGCTGTCAACTCACACCAC
Organism: Vandiemenella viatica; assembly: GCA_031002005.1. Classification (NCBI taxonomy): domain Eukaryota; kingdom Metazoa; phylum Arthropoda; class Insecta; order Orthoptera; family Morabidae; genus Vandiemenella; species Vandiemenella viatica. The sequence goes on along the minus strand of JARYHS010013630.1, from coordinate 71,760,214 downwards.
AGAAAGTATCATTGCTCCACCTAGTCACACGCTATTCTGAACTGCGAAACCAATCTTGTTGTGAGTTTGATTATTCGTAATCAGGAAACTGGCTGCATTCAGTTTTCAGAAGCAAGAGTAAATATTGGAATATGAGTGGTGACGCCTAGACCTGTCAATAGGGAGATCGCGGGTTTAAAACCCCTTTCGACCATCCAGATTTTCGGAATTCACGTAAAGACCACAACCGGTGGCGTGGTTGTTGCTTGAAAATGCCATTGCCGAATTCCTTGCTCCCTTTCCCGAAATTTTTTAAAAAAAACAGTTGTTAATCATTGGGGACTGCTGATAGAAGTGAAAACTTAAAACTATGAATATCATACGCGCAACAAGTCATAATTACAGATACACTGTTAACATTAGAATATCGATGACGCGAGGTCGTAATATTTTACCCATCCAAAAATCGCTCAAAGCTCCTAAAGAAGTTATATCTTCAAAACCTAAAATCTAACTTAGTCCACAACCCGAAGGTTGGTCGAGTCATCCCGAAGGATATGTACCAAGCTATTGTGTCAGAGGCAGGGGCCTACAGTTTAATGAGAAGTCAGAACCACGGAGCGTCTCGGCGTAGCTCATATAATCAAATAATCCTAAACATCCCTGCTCATCATGCGATTCGAACTGACGACCGGAGAGAGAAACTTTCGGAAGTAAGCACCTTTTTGGCTGAGCTACCAGACGACCTTGTTTTAAAGTATACGTCTGCTAAGTACAATCAAAATCGGATAAAACTGTGGGTTTGTATGAAAAACGTTGATAGAAATTAAGGTGAAGTGAGAAAGTAGTAGAGGATTTAGATTTTTGCAAATCAAAATGTTTTTTTCTATTTATTTTCAAGGTATACGCATGCAAAGTTACGTCAAAATCGGTTAAAAACTGTGTGCTTGTAAAAAGAGCATTGGCAAAAATTAAGTTAATGGTGCAGAGGTGGAGAGGGGCGGGTTTTTGCGAAACAAATTGTATAATGATCATTTGAAAAAAATGTGGAGTGTATAGGCGAAGAAGGGGTGGTTTTGTTTTTATTTTTTGATGAGAAACTTTCCCATGCACGCAGACAGTAACTCCAAAAAGTTTCATCGCAATCGGATGAATGGTATAGGAACGCATAGAAGACGAAGAAACGAACAACAAACATTCAGTTTTTGTATGTTGGATACAAGTATAATCTATACTTTCACTGCTGTCCAAGCACAGCACGTCATAATTATAGCTACAGATATAATGCTTAAAAAAAAAACAGAACGTTGCGGACATTGATTTCACTTGATATCAATGAAATTAATATGTTTTCAGAATGCTAAATCCATTGACGTCGGTGTTCCGCTGTCGTATTTGAATACTAATAATAATTCGGTGTAGTCGTAATGACCTCATGACAGGATTATTATTGGCTGCGCATTCCGCCCATGTCGTAGCCACCTTAACCTAACTTGGTACTCCTACCGGGTACAGGGGACTTTCAGTTTAATGTGAAATCCAAACAACGTAAGCGCTCTGTAGTACTTCAACGTTGCACAGCAAACTGTGTCAGAGGTGAAGGTCATGAAAATTCCAACCGAGACAAACATTTCGGCTCCCAGTCAGACACCATAACCACTGAGTCACCGTATTTGAATGAAGTTTAGGAGAAACAATGATAATAGTCAATTCGACGTGATGTTACATCTTTCCTGCCGGCCATCATTTGACAGTTTCAGTTATGAAAGATATCAGCGTGGTCGCTGAAGATATGTACAGACTCACGGTCAACATACTGCTACAATCTGTGGATCTGCCGCCGCCACGCATACCAGACAGTCTGTCAATGAATATTCATGACGCCTCCGCAGCTGCATACGCGGATTACAAGTGAACAACTGCTGGTGGCAGTAACGAGTAACATTGTGTCACTTTTGGTTCGCCAACAGACCTGACTGAAAATATGTGGGCGCGAGGCGTAGCTTAAAGTACAACCGTAGCGCACATTCTAGAAATCAAGCTTTGTTCATACTGATTTCCCTCCATGCATGATCTTCTTAGCTTTCCGTAGTATTTATCTCATAGACACTTTTCGATCCTTGTTATTTCGTGGCAGCTAACTGCAGTGTGAAAATCAAGCTGCTAGGATCTAGATTAGTCAGAAGTTTGGAGAAACGTTATAGATTTGTGTTTCAGTTATTTTATACCTTTGATTGCGTGCTTTCAAGGGCTAGTTTAAGAGAGGAAAGAGAAAATCGCCACAAGTTGGCCCTAATTTTTGAGAATTTTATACTGACACTAGAGGGTGGGCAATAATGAATGCTCAAGCCTGACATTCGGGAGAATCCGGGTTCAAATCCCGTCTGGTCAGCCAGATTTCGGTTTTCCATGGTTTCCCGAAATTACTTTTTTTTCTTTTTTTCTTTTTTTTTTTTTTTTACTTGCGGCTTTACGCCTCCTCGACGTGGAAAACCCAAATCTGGATGCCCGGACGGGGATTCGAACCCGCGTCTTCCCGAATGTAAGGCCAGAACGTTAACCGTTCACCCACCACGCTCGGTCCGAAATTACTATAGGCGTGGATAATTTCCTCCAAAGGCCATGGCTGAATTTAATTCAGATCCTTGTCCAAGTTCCTCTCCGCTTCTGATGATCGATGTCAGCGAGGTTTAAAGCCGTAAGTAACAAACAAGAAGAAAATTTTGTATCACCAACGAAATGTGTATGTTTAACTGACAGAAAAGAACAGCACACTAATTGATTGCGTGTTTAAAAATTTTACTCAGGTTGTCCGACGTAAGAGCTGCAGGATTTTAATATGATTGACCCGACAACTCCAGTTCAGGGAACTATTGCAGTCGTTCGTCTGGTGTAGGGTAAATATATTTACCAAGTCGTGATATTTGAGAACTTGACATTTTGAATACTTAGGCCGTTATCCTTAGCTGCTATACTAATGACGGAATTTTTCTTTTCCGTCTAGTGCAGCTAACAAATGAAAACTTCGTTATGGCATATGCGTTTCGGTTTATTAGACCATCATCAGTGCCCTAAAACAAGGTATATAGAAGTTTTGATGTTTAACATAATGTTTTAAATCTGTTATTAACTGTTATTTTAGCTTATTTTAGTTACAGTTTCTGTTTATTACATTACTGTGATAAACTGTTCCATATCAGTTTATCTTCTTGAGGTTTTTCACCCACGGTACAATTTTGTATAAAAAGCATATTTATACACATCACTTTTCGAATGCAGCTTCTGAAACAAGCTTTTGTTATTGTTTGTGTTTGATTCTCAAAGATTCCTGACTGTCTATGGCAGATGTATTACCAAACTAATTTGCATGATGTGGTTAAGTTTTTACTTTGCTATAGCGGTGTGTTTGAACGCAAGTGTTCATTTTTAGTGCTCTAAATAGTGTCTGGTTCGTGGTTAGTGACTTTTGTGTATGAAAATTTTCTTGAACTGTCAGCAGGTTTGCCTGTGGTTGTTGACTGTCAATATTTGTGTGTCTGTTCCCATTTTTGTGTGTTCGTGTTTGTTTTCAATTAAATGTTCCGCAGAAGGAAAATGCCCTTATGTGCTCTTTATAACGAATTTAGAATTTTCTGGCCGTCTGTCCGATGTAAATAGCCTGGTACTGTTGGTAGGTGAGTTTATATATTCCTGACTGTTGATATTTACTTTCAGCTGTATTACTATTAAATTTTTTTGGAAGTTTTCATTTGGTAGCTGCACTAGATGGAAAATAAAAAAACGTAGCATTTGAAAACTTGTGTTGAGCGCCTGAAAGTTTCTTACGTCATGAACAGTTTGTGGAGCGTCTGTGGATTCGTGTTTGCTCTGTCCGAGTTGAAACCCCAACCATTCAGATAATTCCGTTGGGTGACTTCAACACTGCTCCTAATACGCCTATTTAATCACCCAAAACATGCTACATTTATGAATTTTCTTTCAAAAAATTGTTAATCAAGTAAAAATAATGAAATCGTTAATAAACTATAGTACGTATCTTCACATATCCAAAATATTTTTAGAAAATAGAACATCTGATCACTGGATTTTAAATATTTATCACTAAATTGGACCTTCAACAGTTTTGTTATTTACATACACAGTTTGTGGTTTAACGCTTCAATAATTACACCGAGTAATGCCTGAGGTTTAGTGAGAAACTGAAAAATATTAAATTTCAGGTTTTTCTAATGAAGTAGACAGTAATTCAAACGAGATTTAAAATTCAAAACAGTCTTCAAATATTTTTTGAACGTATTTCTTCAGTTAATAGGGTGGAATTGAAAACTGAACTGAGTGAGGAATTGTTTATTGAAAAGGATGAAATAATTAAATCAGTCTGTTTTGTAGGATAATGTCATTCAGACATTAATTAATAAGGTAAAGAGGACCACTCTGGTTGGGTACGCGGAGGTGGCTCGACGTAACGCCGTCTGCGACCAGTAGAGGTATGTTGTGGAGGTCTGCCCCTAGTTGCGCCTGCGTTAGCTTCCCGCGAAGTTTTCACGGGGCACTCACTCGGTAGCAGGCGAGTGGATCTGGAGATTCGTTTCGGACGTTCAGCTTCGATAAAAGGCTCATCGGCTTTTAGAGAGCAAACCATGGTTCTGTGCTTAAGGGGCGAGCGGCAAGGCTCTGGTCTCGCACTTTGCAGGATGCGGGTTCGAATACAAGTCCAGCCATCCAGATTTCGTTTTTCCGTGGTTTCCCTAAAATAATTTCAGGCAACTGCCAGGATGGTTCCTTCAAATGAGCATGACCTAGTTATTTCCCGTTTCTTACGTCCCAGTTTCTTTGACCCTGGTTGTTTCAGCCAAAGTCATCTCTATTTTCTAAGTTACGAGGCACAAGTAATTAGTCTCTACTGCTTATAAATTGCTTTTTTCATGTTCAATTCTCGATGCCCAACTCATAAAGGATGTATAAACTAGATTAGTGGTTCCATATTAGTGGTACGTGTACCCCCAGGGTACTTAGGGTGGCTTCAAGGGGTACGCGCGATAATCTCTTGGTTACGGTAATCACTACGATGATTGAAAAAAAGAAACATCTACGCAAATATTACTATCGCCGAAAGATATTTTAAGACAAACTGAGCGTGTGTGAATTATATTACTCTAATGGTGTGGATGTGCGAAGCATTCGACTGGGATAAACACAGATATTTATTTATCATTTAAACTATAAGGTGTACGCGAGGTTGAGCTCTTTTTTGATCAAGTACTTGGGAATGACTAACTGGGAACCACGGACCTAGAGAGTTTAATTTTATCGAACACTGAATATTTTATTATTACTTTAGACAATGTTCTGCGATCAGAGGTATTCATATTGCCTTCGGATGTGAGGCAGTGGTTCTTTAGGTTTTTTTTTTTTTTTTTTTTGGGAATATATTTACTGCGGACAAAAGTATCATTCTAATAACGGGAAATGAATATTTCGAATGCATTTGAATTTTTTAACGCGTATTGGGCGAGAATGGAGTATCAGGGCAGAAATCGCCAGAACTAAAATACTAAATAACCATGAGTCAGGTTATGCCTCAAAAGAAACAACAAGTTATGTGTCGTATAAAAATAATGACAAACATTCCAGCCAGTTTCTAGCGTCTAGAATAATTCCTTTTTTATCTTTGAAAAAACATTTATATATTTTCTGAGTGCGCGGAGGGTTTCAAAGAAACCTAAATAAAAAAATCTCTCCATAATTTACAGCCGGCACGAAATTTTATGGGTTACGGGAAGGCTTTTTATTTAGTAGTAAAACCTTTCAGTTGCAAGGTTTTGGCCTTTTAAAACAGACTAATCTTCTGAGGGCGCTTTGTTGCGGCGTAAAATGGAAAGGCGGCGAAAACGGTCATCCGGGCGAGCGGGCAGGATGGACGCGAGGAGAAAAAGCGGCTGACCCCGGCGCGGCGCCCGTCCTGTCCTGACGGTTGATCATTAGGAGTTTTATTAGGGAGCTGGTTCCAAACCCAGCCTCCCCACCGCGCAGTCATCTTCGCGCGCTATTAAAACATAATTTACGAGCCGCAGCTCGGAGAACGGTAATAATGTTTTAGAGTTGGCGTGGACGCTGGATGGCTGGGTCACCCCGTCCCGAACAAAGGCCGCGGCCACAGCTGCCGGAACGCACTGCGATTCGCAACACCACCCGCCGTCTCGGCTCGTTGTCGGTAACGTCTTCCTAGTCGCACGGCTGCACTGTAACACACTCGGTCCCCGCTGAGAATACTAATCTAGTAACCACCCGTTGAACGAATCGGTTGGCTCAATTGGCTGTGGCAATGTGATGGTGCTGGGCGCTGACACGGCGTCCCGGCGGTGAAAGAAAGTTTTATCTTAAGGGCTTAGCCCGCAAGAAAGAATTCCTAATCACCAGATTGTGTACCAAAGTCCTGTGATAAATAATCTCCGCCGTGGGCATAGACTGGGATCTTGCGACGCTGTTGATGGTGATTCATTCGTATGTCGGATGGGAGGTGCCAACCGTTTAGGTGTCTTTCGGTAAAGTAGGACTAAATGGAGCAGCACTGGGTTTCAACCTCTCCTTTATTTAGGGTGTCCATTAATTACGTGAGGTGAGGGGAGGATCCGGCGAATGGTCTCGAAAACCTACGAGGTCGTCGAAAATGGGGGGCAGAGGGTCCTCTCAAGACCTCACCTCCAACCAAATCTCACCACGGTGGAGAGGGGATACGGATTTCCGAAAAAAACACCTCACATAGTTAACGGACGCCGCCTTCCCTGTCTTATCCACGAGAAACCACATGTCTACTCTCGGACACGTGCTCACGTTCATAGAAAAAGAAGAACTATCTGTCGATTCGGTCTATTTAAAAAAAAAAAAAAAAACAAATTTGGAGAAAACCCTCTGGCCTTGCATTCGGCAGAACGCCGCGCCGCTTCGAATCCCCGCCCGTGGGCATCCAGTTTTTTTTTTTTACTCAAGGCGAATGCCGAGATGCTTCCTTAAAAAGTGCTATGGCAAAATTCCTTCCCGTTCCTTGTCCACAGTTCTATCCCACCTCTAATGACCTCGACGTCGACGAGGCGTAAAGTCATTACTATATAAAAGGAAAAAATACCATTTAATGAGAACCCAGTTTGCATCTTACTTCCGGTAGAATTTCAGTAATGGTGAAGTATACGATACCACCTGCAGATCAAAATACCGTTTCGGTAATAACGTCATAACCATAGCGCACATGACGTCACACCATTCGCGCCTAGTTGAAAATACACTACAAATACGTCGTTTTTCGCATACGAACTATTACATTGCAAATATTATTGTTCCAGTCGTGAAATCAATCTATCCAAGATTCGCGTTTGATTTTACTCCTTTTTATGCATACTTCTAGCAATTACCGCAACTTCCCCCTACATGATCCCAGATGTGTGGATGAATGCGTGTGTGATAAATCTTTAGATTTTCCAGCGAGAATATCAGCAGAGGCTGTGATTATTTTGAAATGCGGCCTGGACTAGAATGAGTAATAAAATTCTGTAATACAGCATCAGACACAATGAATTTATGTTTTGATAGTTTACCCTACCTTCACCAGCTCTATGTTACTAACATCATAACTATTAACTGCAAATAACAAAACAAAAAAAAGGCTTTGGAAGAATTTTCCATAGTCCCAACTACTATGTCGTCTCAGGAGTAGTATTTTTTTTTTTTTTTTTTTTTTTTTTTTTAACACTTTAACGTCCCTTTTTAACAACGTGGTCTTTAGAGACGGGAAAGGATGGGGGCAAGGAATGGGAAGGAATTCGGCCATGGCATTTTTGAAGGAAGCATCCCGGCATTCACCTGGAGTGATTTGGGGAAACCATGGAAAACCCAAATCTGGATGCCCGGACGGGGATTCAAACCGCCCGTCCTCCCGAATGCGAGGCCAGAACGCTATCCGTTACACCACCACGCTCGGTCAGGAGTAGTACTAACCCTCTGAAAGGATTGATTTATGTTTTACATGTATCTGAGCGTATTATATTTCATAAAAATGAAGAAATAAACCATCAAAGTTACGCAGTAAACAACAATAATATCACAATAAAAGAGTTGTATGTTTATCGTTGATGTTGTGTGATCTTTGGTGTCTGCCTGTTAACGTTACAAGCAGATTATAATTTACTGTGCCGTCCACCATTCACAAAGAATGATAAGACAGCTATCATGCTAGATCATAAGCTTTTAAATCTGCATCCAGATCATTTCAGCAGATTTTGCGTGATATCTTTAACAAAGAAACCCATAGGAAAGAGGCGCTTATAAATTTATGTCTCATTTATAGCCTAGTGATGACCAACAACACGTCACCAGCAACTCTATCTTTGTACGCGTCATACAGTGGTCTCACTGATATCTTACAGTTCTGTAGAAGCGACGTTTCTTTATAATGTTTCTATAGAATCTAACAAACTGAATGTACTCGTATTTGTTGCATTCTTTTGATGAACGTCCATTTCTTCCTTACCTTTCTGTGGGGAGATATTGAACTTTGTCGAAGTACGGATAATTAGTTTAAGTCTGCAAGGCCAACCAGTTACCAGTTTGGCCATGAAGAAATGTGATGCGAGAACAACTGCTTAAAGCAGAAATTCACGAAGAGCAAGAATAGAAAGAGAAAAATAAAGTTCCTTTCAATATTCACTAACTAAATAAACTTAAATCTTTTTGGGTAATAGATATTTACACATATATGATGAGTGTCACTGACACAGGCCACGTATTTTCGATATTGTTTTAGTGTTAGCACAATGATTTCTCTCTCTCCTACTGAACAAGTCAATAGCCTGTATTCATTAGTAGCGGTTCTTACTACTTAACGCCGCGCTACAAAGAACAATACCTGCAAGAGAAAACACACAGTGGTGTACACATTAACTATGGATCCCACCGCATAAATTAAAGCAGCTAGTATCTAAACGTTTCCGATAAATATAATGATAAGGTAGAATGGAAGGTTACGGTGAAATATTATTTGTTTTTGCGACAGAATTAGAGATTAACCTCCAGGATCTTGTGAGAGCGATTAGGTGGGTCAGTGCTCTACGTTCCCTAACCGGTGATCAACCACTCCCTCCCACCCATGTCAGAGCTTCACCACCTGGGTGGACGATACCCTCTCTGTACACCGTCGGAAGTACTGTCTCCCTCGCCGCCTCTTAGAGTTGAAACCTTTATTCCAACATTACATACTTAGCGAGTTTCCTCTGAGATGTCATTGTTAGTAGTGAAAGGTTAGCATTTACCTATTTTATTAATAAATTTGTGACTAAGGATTTTTATTTTGATGGAAGAGGGGAGTGGTAAGAAAAACTTCGAGAACCTCTAGGTTGAGGTGTCTGATTGGAGATCAAAAGGTCCCCGGTTCGAATCTAGATCTCGGCTGGGGTTTTCAAAGGTCCTTAATCAGACCTACACCTCTGGCACAGCTTGCTGTGTAATATGAAGTAAGTAAGAACGCTTCCGTAGTCGGATTCCACGTTAAACTGTCCCACATACCCTTTAGGGATACCAGATTAGGTTAGGGCAGCTAAGACAGAGACGGAATGTGCAGCAATAATAATAATAGTCAATCAAAACAACAGAAAAGTTTTCAAATATCGAAATTGACATCAAGAAAAGGGGAATGAAATTCTTTGGCCACCTTAAGAGATTACCAGAAAGTCGATTGACAAAAAAGATAATAGATTATGTAAGTTCACTTAAAAACCCAACACCTTGACTGTATGAAATTCGGAAGGATCTTAAAAGTGCAAGCATAGGAGCAACAGACATCTTAGAAAGAGACACCTTCAGACACAAAGTAGACAAATGGAAAGTTATAACTGAGCAACCAAAACAAAAACAATACGGACCAAAGTGGTCGGAAGAACGCAAACAAGCTTTCTCGGAAAGAATGAAAGCCTATTGGAACAATAAGAAGAACTCGAAGAAAACTTGATTTGGTCATTTGCTTACCGTCTTCCATTTATTGGGAGAATTCGCCAATAATAATAATAATTATTATAAAAAAATCCTGTTGCCAGGTAATTACAACCACACGAGCCTTTACCTGTAATAAAAAGGAGTGGCCTTTTATTGCATCCTGGCAAGTTCGTAACTTCATATTAATTTCAATAATGAATATGTGAACAATCTATAAGTAATACCTCCAGTTTTGTAGAGGTTTTAAAACGGGAGGCTTATACTAATTGGTTGCAACGTTTCTATCGGCCATTTCATACGTTTTATATTCCAAAATTTACTACGTCTCAGTCGACAGGGGTGTATAAGAATTTTTTTTAATAATTGTTTACAGGTTCAGTTAGGTTTCTGTAATTTCGTTTACCCACAGCGTAACTCTAATAACATACATCACGCTTTTAATAAAAAGGATCCGACGATATTTGGCGGGAAACTAACTTATTTTCTGCGCGTTCACTGTTCGACAACTTTGACTTACAAGACTTATTTTACCGCAAGTCCTTATTAAAATCACCAAACAGTATTTTTTACGACATACCTTCTTATAAGGATTTTAAAACTAGATGTATTCTGCAACTGTTATTTGCGATCATCAGTTACTCATTCACTACTTGAGAGTCCTGAGAAGGTTGGAGCATTTTCCTTCTAAAGCATGCCTAGAGCCCACAGATTCGTTATAGTGGGAGGGTGTACAACTCATTCTATGTTACTGAGATTCATAAAACGATCATAGACTCACAGCGTGTGAAATAAGGTGAGTCATCCGATTCTTAAAGGCAAGATATGTGATTCATCTACAGGTCTCAATGCTATGAATGATGGAAAAGTTTGAAAATGGGTGAGATTATTGAAAGACAATCGGGACTACATGCTTGATTATTGAATCTCAGGCCGGCTATTTTCAATCAACGCGATCTTTGGCGTGCTATGGACTAAAAAATTCGAGAAAACAAATGGTTAATATTTTGCTCACTGTCATTATATTTTCCACAAATTTAATTTACATTTGTATATCATAATAATGGAGTACAGGAAACTGCGATCTCCTGGATTCCGAAGATACTTACGGAGGAACACGAAACGAATATGTGTGCCCAAGCTATGACATTTTACGCGGTGTGATAAGAAGAAGGACGAATCACATAATTGTGGGAGACAAATAATTGGTGTCCAACCTTAATTTTGAATCAAAGCGCAATCGATGGCGTGTAGAGACACATCTTTGATGAAAGTCGAATTCAGACATACAATCTCAACGAACAACCAAAATTTGAACCCGAAGCTATCCCGCGGGCGCCAAAGGCTCGCTAGCTCACATCGAGAAGATCGAACAACGGGTGAGCGATCACTCAGTTCCACGCCTTTTACCCGACACTCAACCGGTCAAGTTCTCTGGAAGGACATCTAGGTGCTGGAATTTATTGCGCCTTGATTAGGCCGCTAATCGAGTACGCTTGTACTGTCTGGGCCACGCTGCTAACTGCCTTCTGGGAAGACAAGTGCGCAGAATAGAGAAGAGAAGCGGGTACTGCTTGTGCCCAGACGTTTACCCACCACGAGGAACATTGAGGCTGATCGAAGATTGCGGCAACAGCCACATCACTCTGTTAATCAACTGGTCAGTTGTCTAGGCGAATAAGCAACAGCAGTTCACAAACAGAACTTGCCACTGGTGCTGACGTATTGATAAGGAGAACCAATAACACAACAGTAAGACTTCCAAACGAAAGATAATGCCTATTCAAAAAAAGACTAAGAGACTAAGGGTGGAAATGTTACAGGACATTTACACCCAAAACAATTAGCTTTAAAAGTTAGAACCGGCAAAGGCAAGGAGTTTTAACTAGCGAGATTCTGGCAAACCTGTCTAGGAACAGACGTGATGGTTGCTGGTGGACTTTTCGTGATGCCAGAAACGACAAACGCATCAGCATTTTGTCAACTTCGCAGAAAGTGGGTGACACACTTCAGAATAAACCTCGAGGTCTATGCTGGTCGAAAGCCAGTTCAGACCTTGTGGCTTAACTGCAACAACCGGATCAGCCACCCTACAGTATTTACTGTCGGTCAGTGTTTACCACCACTTTCTTGATCTTTGAAAGTTCCTCTGCGTAAGCACTTCGACATCGAAATAACTTTAAACGATTGTTTCATCTCAAGCAGCAGATCTCTCAGACAAAAAATTCTACAAAACGGATCACACACTAAGACAAGTGTTTAAATAATAATCGAAACTCAGCCGAAAAGTAGTTAGATGTATGCGGAAACCAATAGGATAAAAAGGAAATGCTAAAAAATCAACCCACTATTTTTGTTTATGCAGAGTAGTTTAATCCATGCTGCAACGACAAATAAAAAAATCAAAAAATCTAGAAGCTGTTAATCGCGTTTAGTGAACTTAGTCCGTGAAGAGGATTAAAATTTCTTAATACTTTTGAAATCATTTATTCATCTGTTAACCAACGACGATTGTCATTGAATACTCAGTGTTGCTTCCCGTATTCAAAGTGCCTGATCAACAAACGTGGCTACTTATTACCTAATCTGCTCAATGCACCGTAATTGTCTCAAGAATTTTTCTTTTAAGATGGATTGCTACCAAGAGCTGGTATGGACCATTGCCACAGTTCCACGGTCGAGGTCGGTTCGTAATAATATCTGTTTCTTGAACACGGACTGTCAGTGGGCCACTCAGTAAAGGTCCGGACTTAAAGTGTCTTACAACTGGACCACCGAGAGAAATTAAAAAATCTGTGTCAAATATTAGTCGCTATAGATGACGAAGGATTCCTGGACGCGGGACCACACAGTGACTTCGGCCACTTTGAAGTGGTGACATTTTACAACATTGAGGTTTGCTCCAGAAATGAGTTCTCTGATCTCTGTTCTTGCATTGCTTGCGAACGTGACAGCTGAACTATTTGTATGTCTACCCATCAAGCACAAATGAATCAGTCTCCTGTGTCCTAGTGCAACTACTTTTGAAGTTAATGCAAGTTCCAGTTTAGTTTCTGATGACATCCTAAAATTACGAGCGACATGAATACTATCCAGTTTAAACAGCCAGTTCTCAAAGACCACTGTACTGAGGACAGAGTATTGAAAAGCGTTCGACAGAGAATGCTTGAAAAGGTTAGGTATATTAGCCGGTAACTCTAACCAACCCCCTCCCGCAAGACGAGGAGAAGGAACGTGATTGGTCGGGTAATGAGACGGTGATTCAGTGTGCACCGAGATGCCCTAGAGACTGGACTCCAGTCTTTTTTTGCGTCAACTGAGGCAAAATAATATCAGTTAATATGAAATACAATCCATTCCAAGAGCGATAAAAATTGTGATACTTTAAAATTGAAAATGGCAAACTACATTGTAACAAAGTGGAAGCAGAACAGTGAAATGTATTTAGAATTGCAGCAATCCTTCTTGAAAATGCGGAGAGGCGTTGGATATACTGGTTGAGGAAGAACGCCGATGGAAAGAAAGTGCTGGAAGAGGGAAGCACGAACTTGTTGGAACCTTGCGCTGCGGGATAGAGAGTTACGGCGATGGAACTCCCCTCAATGGACGTGGATTCTCCAGAGGAACACAATCATACTACAGTCGATTTGCCGAAACAGTATTATAGCAGTTAAGTACTCAGGAGTAGTTTCTCTTGTGTATCTAAATAATATAATAAATAATATTTGTTTTTTTCACTTGGTTATGTGGGTAAAGAAAGAACGTATTCAAGTTAACATCTGCAGTAGTAGCGCTACATTTAATGGTGTTTTGGTGTAAAGCGCTTGATTAAAATTGTAATTGTGAATCAAAAACAAAGCAATATTGCAAAAACTCTCATTAGAAGCTATTAGATAGACACTTCGGCACTGGCCACATCTAACTTATGACCAACAAAGACTTTTTATATAGCACAAATAATGACCTAAAATATAAACTGCGTCATATATTTACGTGAAGGATTTGTGGGAATGGAAAACGAAATATGGCTACCTGCATGCAATTTAGCAATCGTGTTTTCTTCGAAACGCAGTCACAAAGCTGGTTACTCGTAAAAAAATTGCAGGGTATTATGTTTCATTTTACAGAAGTCCAAACGAACTCCACGGAAACTGGAAGTATTCGCGGGAGTTCTCAACGTACTCAACGTTTTTGTGCCAATCTCTTCTCTCTCTATTCGAACGCATTCGCTCAGTTTATGATCACCAAGGAAGAGCTTCATGACCGCTGGTTTTTCACAGTTCAGCACTAAACCGAAGTCCAGCTTTACCTGCTTAAGGATTGTAACAGCCGCTATAAAATTTACACATCTTTTTATCGCCGTTTCGCACTTTTAGCAAAAACGAGCTCTCAGATTTCGCAGTTATCTGAGGAATTTGGCTGTCTGTAGCAATAAAGTTTACGCTCTCGAAACCTTTCAATCATTTCATTCATTAACTCCCTACCTCATGAGACGAGAATTTAGTTTCGAAACAGTATCGTTGGTCCACTGTTAGGTATGATAATGAAAGCAATACAACTTCACTCTTGGAAAATAAAGTTACATTTCCACGACAATGTGGAATCTGTATTAACAAAATGTTTGTTTAATTTTTTCTGAATAATACTGAAGTTTCTTCAGCAATAATTTCTGATAGACCAATAAATTGTTCTAAAAAGATACTGACATTCCATTAGTACGTAGTTATAATGGACGTGAACCTTATAAAACCACAAAATTTTTCGATCATTTCTAATGAAGTAATATTGCTGTCAGAAAAGGTAAATTATAAATTATTTATGTTATTTAAACAACATTTACAGTATTACCTTAGTTACAGTTATAGAACGCTTCTGCCAATGCAATGATAAATTAAGCACATCTGTTAGCAGACTTTATTCCGTTACTTCTGAATAACCGTCGTTTATAACATGCGCCCACATTTCTGAAAATAACAGTCTTTAGAAACGAACAATATGTGCGAAAATATTGACGAAAGAAATCATGAAAAGTCTATTTTGTTTAGCTTCTTTAAGGTCTTGTTATTGTTTCTGATATGATTAGAATAAATGGTAAATCCAGAAAACCTTCGTGAAAAAACGAGCCAATGAAATTGAATTATCAATTCAATAATGAACTAACTGCTGCCACAGGTCGAAATTGTTTATATAAACGGAACAATTAGCAATCTCACGTGTGTGAATCCTTCGTGTGTAGATGGATAATAGTGTTTTATTTGGAATGTTAAGGATTAACACTTGTGATAATTGTGTTACTGTGTGTTGTGTGGGTTAAATGTAACTGATTTCAAAAACAACACTATGCTAGCTCACCTTTATGTATTTACAACAAATCAAGGAACCATGGAATGATTTTTAAGTATTTCCTGCTATTAATTCGGTGCCAGAATTGTATGTGTGTGTATATTTTAAGTTTAGGCCACTTTCAAAAGTTTAAGTCACACATTGTGATAATAACTGAAATACTTCAGAAATTCCGCTCTCGTTTACAATATTCACTGTATGATATAGATAAACTTACAAGCTTGTGTAGAATCAGTTGCTGACATGAGTTTTGCGGGCAGGCTTGAATTAGTTAAATGGTTGTAGGTACGACTTGTGTTTGAGTTTCAGTTGTATAGTTAACCTGTGATATCAGAAGATGTAACTTCTCTCCCTTCTGTAATTAGTTAATTCAGACGTAGGCGTTTGTAGCTTCTAACACTTAAGTCATTTTTGGTACTATGAGCGCAATAGGCTATGATTGTGTGTGTTTTACGAGTATTTACCCGTGTTTACATTAAGTGTACCATTCACAGAGTGTTCAATCTAATAAATGATAATATTCACCCTCATTGAAATTCTAAATTTACGATATGCAATGAACACCAACGTCTCTGAAACACAGCGAAATTTCCATATACTTGTATATTATCCGTAGTGGGCTGTCTCTGTGGATATATTTTTATTGATATATATATATATATATATATATATATATATATATATATATATATATATATATATATAAAACACACACAGAATGGATCATGGTGGGGCTTTTACAGTTTAGAAACTGAGGATCTGAGGTTAAATTCTGCGGTATGTCTAAACACTCTACGTGACAGAGTGCCGGAGCAAGAATATATATATATATATATATATATATATATCAGATTAAACTTGGTTTTTTTTGTGACAGCACACCTATGATTTTGATATTTGATTCTGTAAATATTGTGGTTAAATTTCTTTTTGTATTGTGTGTGATTGTTGGAGATTTCAATTGTAAACGCAGTTTACAATCAAAACATCTAATCGTAGATATGATGATCGAAAATATTTCTCTCAATATTTGACAAAGAGAACAATACAAAACACCTTAGGGAAATTCGCTAGCAAATTACGGATATCACTTCACGACATTGTGGCTGTGTGTTTCTTTTTTTGTATATTTGTGTCTGTGAAATGTGATGATTGAGCGGATATTTGACAAATAATTCTGCTCAACGGAGAACTTCCAACATGTGCACGTCCGCGCTAATACTACTGCTTTAAAATGCAAACATCTGCAGTACCGTGCACGTACACCTGGCTAAGTTGCTGGCAATTTGTAGTGGTCGTTGAATTTATAACTTGTTTAATTAGTCGCTTAATGACTTGAGATATACAGCTAGTGAATTTCTTTTCTCCAGTAAGTGTTCCGACGTATGTGCAAAAAAAAAAAAAAAAAAAGGAGGATTACTTCAAACTATTCCTTTCAAGATTAGTAATCTGAAAAACACTACGATTTTAATCTCCTAGGCAATAGAGAATTCAGTGCGAAGTGGGAAAGGCAGACAACAAGGAGTTACTTTAGTTGGTAAGGGTCGGAGAATTTTTTTAAAAAAGGTAGATATGTTGCCGGTGTATATCGTCGGAATGTGAGAAGCATACTAATCCTCGGGGATGAGTTAGTGAAGCAAATTTGGATCAGGAGGCTGTGACAAGGGGTTTTACGGCTGGCGGCGGCCACATTTTATGCAGTCACGGCCAATGAGCGCTGCCGAGAGGTCCGGCAGACAGTTATAGTCGGCCCCAGACTTGCTGCACTTATCGCTAGCCGTCCTGCCCTGCCCGCACAAGAAAACAAAAAAGACGACCTGCTCTACGCAGACGGCTCGGATTTTACGGCCATTTTATATCTCCGCACATAAAATGCAATTCGCGAAGCTCTATGGGCTAAATTCGAGGGACTTCTGAAGAGTTTCGTCGAAAGAAGAACTAGAATAACAATGAAAGAATAAAATAGCAAGAGAGGTGGATAACATGGCAAGAAAAGAGGTGTCTTGGTGTGGATGAAAAACGAGAGAGACAAATAATAATAATAACAAAAATTAGGGAGAAAATATTAATCTGAAGAATACCGAAGATATTGGCTTGAATGAAAAGGCAGGAAAAAATTAAACATTTTGCCCACGGAAAGTCGTAAACGTATTATTTGAGTCACTCTATCGTTTTAAATATTAAATCCACTAAACATTGAATAAGGAACTAGTTCCAGGGTATCCGAAAATATTTTGTGATAAGAATAAATGTTTCTGCTGCTTGCCATGATACATTCCCTGTAAATCAATTGCTGTTCGGCAACATTCAAGTGCTTTTATTACTCGTTTCATTGTGCTCTGTAGTAAGCCGTATGTCAGGATCGTAATGGATATGTAGATTTATTTAAAGGAAATAAGAATATTTTATTGTAATTCATTTCAGTAGCGAGCAGGCCAGTCTTCGCACGCGCCGAGCTGAGCGCAGTATTGTTTGTCAGGAATGTGCTGAGACGCTGACTCGATCGATATTACTAGTTGGAACTGACTCTCTGACGTCAATAAAGTTCACCTTCGAGGTAGCAACGAATTATTAGCTCTCACTCTGCGGGCAGTCATCGATGAGTAGATAGCTCATTCTGCGCGGGCAGATTTCATCAGCCAGTATGGGTTTCTAACAGTAAAACCGACTCTCTTCGCTCAAGTCTGTTCACCATGTAGGCCCTGCAAGATCACGGGGGCGGCATACCACCAGCCATTTAGCTTGCCATCCAATTATACAATAATCCATTAGTCTACGAGTTATTACTCAGTAGATGCAATTAGCATCTTAGATAGGCGCTGTCGGGAGGATCCTAGCAGTCATGTTATCGGCTGTATGTTCACGGCTTTCAATGACATTAAATGGGACCTCATAACCGCTAGATGCCTGTTATCATTCATAATAGGATAGAATATCAGCTGGTCATCTAACACGTACCAGCCTTCCCCTATCCTGGTTGCCGAACCTACTAATCGGCTGGTGTCATATTATTCCTGACAAATTACATCATATTAATTAGCCCACAAAACGCAAGAGCTCAAGATCATCAAGATAGAAGAGACTTCTACAGCTGCAAGAACGCCACGAGGTTAGTTACACTCTCCTCTAGAGCCCCACCACAGTTAAAGTCAACAACGAACCCAAATCTATCCCTCGGCTACCCTGTCAGTCCTGTCAGTCAGATGGGGCTCTTACACTGTTGTCAGAAGTGGAATTCGTCATGTTATCGTACACTGGCGATCAAAACTGTGGGATGGAGTCGAAATCTGGACTTCTAGACGGGAATACCTTCGTAGGCATGGTAGCAAAGGAGAATCTTGGAGCAATATTGGATGGTAAAATAATAAACATGGTGCAGACGAGCGATTGAGAGGAACGGTCATAATGTTAATCAGTTACGGCAGAAGATATCGGCGACGGGGCAGCATCAACCAGCTACGCAAGGTCGACAGCAGACGCTGACGGGGCAGGTGTTCCATGACGAGGGCAGGTGTTCCATGACGAGGGCGGTGACATCGCGTAAGCAGCGGCAGTACCAGCTTCACGACTACAAGCAGATCCAAGGGGCAGCGGATCTTCAGAAAGCAGAATAGCGGTGAGTTTTAGAGGCATGCATGTGTAGCAATAAATTTTGGAAAATTTGCGCGAAAATTGTATGATTTTTTGAAGTTGTAAACTGTTTTCGTTGAATCGAAGTTATAAATTCACGATAGTAACTAGGCAAACGCTTAAGAATGAGCAACTCACGGGTTTGTGACAGTAATAATGTAAAAAAGTCTTGCAGTATAGGGATCAGTCAAAAAATATCGGGTCAAAATTGCGAAATTGTAAATCTCTCGGTTAATAGAACAAAAGATACATCTCGTATGTTGAAACACAATCAATTAAATTGCCTGAGTTCAAATCGATATAAGCGGGTAATTCGCAAACCGGAAAATCAATCATTCAGTTTAAAAGTTTTGAAATCATGTCTTCTGATGAACTGTAGTTTCGAATGAAGGAATTGCTTCCAAATAATTTGAGGAGTCGTAGTAAAGATTATTATAAATTTCAGTATAAGATTTTGTGATTGTAGTTACAGTTCTGATCGAATGGATCCACGAGCAGAGCAGTAACTCATTAAAAATTGTATCAGAATATTCATTTGATTAAAATGTGTAGTGCAAAAGATAAATGTTTGGAATTATTTTCTAATTCAGAAGCAATATAAAGTAAAATATTATATTTTGTGCATGTTAACATAAGATAGAATATGAGTTAAATTGAATGCATGATGCTATAAAATTTGCAAGAATGTCTCAATGGAAGAACGCGCATTTTGCTTTAGTAAAATCAAATTCATCTGGAGTGCCAAAAATTTCATTAAACTGATTAATCTGATGTTTTAAAACGATAGTAAAATGTGTTTTAAGTAAGTAAGACTTAATTTGTGATCTATTGCCTTCTCTTAAAAGTGTACCTCTACAAGAATTCATGAAGTGCTATAAATTTTGAATCGGAATAATAATTAATTAGAATATTTCTGCGGAAAACACTGCATAATTTCAATGTCGTAAGTGTTCTTTAATAGTCAAAAGTTATCTTGGTAAAATGGTGCGCTATAGAATACTCGATTGACTGAAAACGAAAAATACATGCATTAGTATTTTCTCTTCAAATGCTATGTTCGACAATAGGAGAGCAAAATATGTTAAATACAAAAATATTTGGCCAGAGAGGCAAGATTACGGTTCAAATCTAGTAACTGAACGGAAAATACATTTCGTATGATGAACTATATCAATTGTATTTTTGAATTGACCCCAAATGGTAGATAACAGTTAGGAAATAAATTATTCCTTCAAACCATGTTTCTAGAGTTTATGATAACTTCAAAAAACTATAATCAGACAATCTTTCAGAAAAGTAAAAGATCGCGAATTGCGGTCAGATGATTTGGTTGAACAAGTTAATGTTTTGACCGAAGGCGCCCGGACAAAGCTATTAACTTCGACGAAATCCATGTAACTGTTAATTTGAGAAAAATGTACTATTTACCAAAATAATCGGAATATTCTCGTTGTTTCCGGAAAAGAGGGTAACTCTCCTTTATTCAAAAATAGTGGTATCTATGAATAATTATTTTGTACCATTTTAGAATTATTTCAATTCATGCATTTGGTGATTTTACAATGTGCTATAATTTTATGTTTAATTAATTTCATGTAAGAAAAGATTGAATACAGTAATCAAGTCAGAATAATCATTGGTTTGGCATTGGAATTTATTTGTGTTACGAAGCTTGTCCAGTTGATTAGCCTCATAGCGTGAAATTAAAATCATTAGTTGGTTAAATAATTAGAAGCATAAGTTGATCTGTTAAGAAAAATAAACAGAGAGCAAAATAAGTATTAAAGTATTGCTTAGATGAAATTATTGTTGTTTCAATTAAATAAAAGCATGGTGTTGTCGATGAAATGAAATTAAATAACCGAAAAGTAAAATCTAGTTTACAAGTGATTAATATACATGCAAAGGAATGCCATGAGAAAATGAACGCGCTGTTATGGTTATAAATAAAATAATAAATAATAAGAGTAATTTTATACGCTGTCCCGCGGTGATGAAAGAGTAACATTCGAACAACATGCTGTGTCTAATAAATAAGGTGACTGAAATTATTGGTTATCAATAACTACGGTAGTTTGAGGGAATGTTACGTGCTGAAGTGTGATAAATATATGTGCTAAAGTAAAAATTGATAAAGGTGGTAAGAAATATCCACTGGTTTGATTAATAGGTCTAATATGTGAGAGGTGCTGAAATAGATAACGCTGCAGCGGAAAGGGAAAAGAATAGTGAAATAAATTGTCGATGAAAGAGTCGAAATATTGTATGGTGCATATTGTAATGCATATCGCGGAAGGCGGTTGCAGAATTTTGACGGGTATCAGTACCACGTCGGGTTTTGGGCAACGTGTATGAAAAGGGGGAAGAAACGGGCTATGGTGATTTCTGTAAAAATCCTTCCAAGCCCCAGTCCTCAACAAAGGTATTTTTTAAGGAAAACTCAAATTACATTTCGTTCAATCGATGGAACGCATCCAGGCTATACGGGGAGACGTCCTTCTATGCCGTGATACGGAAGCGGGAAAATACTGTCTGATTGTTATCGAAATTCATTAAATATGTTCCAGACCATCGGGAAAAATTCGATTAAAAGTCAGAAGCAGGAGCGGTATGAAGTCAGGAAAAGATAGTTCGGTCGGAACTTGATCTGCGCAGTCGCTACCTGTAATAAATAATTCTCCTTAAGTAACGTTGTGCCAAAAAATATGTTGTAATGGTCGGAGTCGCGATCCGTACCTGAAATGGAAGCACCGGAGTAAAGCCGGACGAAAGGGGCCGAGCTTGTAAATTTTTGGAGCACCCTGTATAGTGAATTGAAAATGTGTAAAACTGCCAACAGTAACTTCGACGGTTGAGCCAGCTCGTTCAGGCGAAGGCGAGCAAAATATCGCGAGTTCTGTAGAGTAGTAATTTTGCGAACAAGTAATGGATTACCAGTTGGAAATGAAATTTAGCAGCCACGGTATAACGAATACTCTAAACAGACGATTGACTAGCACAAAGTATGGAAAAGCACGCGGTTAAAATTAAATACATTCCAAGTAGCATACCCAAAGAAAGCCTTTGCCCTAACACTAACACCAAGATCGCTAAATATAATAATATCGTGACGTAGTGCCCCACTAAGTTTATATGTCGCCTAAGAAACCCATAGCAACACCTGAAACGCGGTGAGCAAAATTGTAGTAACTGAAAAAAATAAAAATAAAAAAAGTGAAAAAAGAAAAACTAAATATCAAATATTTTAAACAAAAGGAACGTGTATTTATAGTTTACATAAATCTAGATATAGGCCATACATTGAAAAGTTAAAGTCGTGTCTGACGAAATTGGAATTTAAGTAGAGTAACTAAGTGGTCTAAGAATCCAGTGAATCGAGAACGAACTAAACAAGTGTTATGTACAAGGCATAAATTTCGAATGAGCTGTGATGATAACTAAGAGATGATGTATGTAAGAATTTGTATAAGGTGATATAAAGTAATATCGCGAGTTGAAAATTACCTGTTGCATTGTTAATTATTTTATGGCGTAGATTAAGGGGACTGTAAGGTAGAATGTAATATAAATAAATAATAAAAAAATATTGTGTTGACTTTCTCTTGTAAAAATCTAGTGTAAATGTGATATTTTATGGAAATACTAGTTACATAGTCGTAGTCCCATGTCATTGGTTAAGTCTAAGTCGAATGTGAGGTGAGCAAGTTTTCAATATAGTAATTTTCACAGTCTGATTGGTTTTCAGGCGTGATTCCCTAATATATCGATAGATATATAAATATTTGATAAAATATAAGCGATGTATCAATCTGTTCTTAATCTGAGCGATCGGGATTTCGCCTAATTTATACTAATTGTGTATAAATGTGAATTTCATATATTTAAGAAAGGAATATTTATGCAAAACTAAATTTCAAAATTATCAAATTTCATTTTTACAATTATTGCTTTAACATTCGAAGAAAAATTAATTTTGCTACACTATGTATGAGTCTAGAATTCACTATGATTAGATTTAGGAACTATTAGAATCTTTTTCTGCTGGGAGTTTGAATTTCCAGCTACGCATCACGCGAGCGGCCACGACACTAGCGGAGGAATGCTTTGCTGACTTGCGGAAATCCAATCCTACATCCGCACTGGTCAACGACTCTCCACTTCCGCGGCTCAAGAGTGATCATCAAACATTAAGTACCAAAGACAATAATTGAACATTTAACACATTGACCGTGTGGAATAATTTCAATGTTCACATGTATTACTTAACTTCATTACTGTAACTTCTTATTATTTAATACTTCAGGAAATTATTATCAGTGTCATATACTAGCAAGGAACTTAAATGATTTTTCCCACTATGCAAAATTTGGACAGTTCCAGTAAATAATTCAATGGAAATATTTCACTCAAGAATGTCCACAGTTAATTTCAAGGAAGTAATTCATTGTAAGTGTAGTTCAGTGTATCGTAATTTTAACCAACTAGGAAACATTTATGGTGTGGTGTAGTTTGAATTTTCATCTTCTTGTTGATAGCGATAATATCTGAGAATTAATTATTGTTCTATTGTTCTGTAATTCAGGAAGTTTGTATATTTTAGTTTACGATAGGAAAATAAGTAGTAACACCTTTCGGAAGTTAAAGTAGTTTGTCTCGGGTTTAACTTAGTAACTTCTAAAACAGAGTTGTAACTAGAATAATATTCTCTTTTAACTTTTAGAAACTTAAAGCAACTAACAGATTTGACTTAAAGTTTTGTTAAAATGTGGTGAATGGCATTCAATATAACAGATACCAGACATTATGAAATATTTACGGATCGAGTGAATATTATAAAAAGAATGAATGACATTTTCATATACTGTGCTTGATAGCTAAAACATTATTTGTTCCAATATTTAATTCAATTTGTATAATTATCAATTTACGTTGAATTTCAGCATTTCTAATACAAATAACACTTGGTAATTCTAATTTAACAATGTGTATACTACACATCGATTAATTCAAAGAGTGACAATTTTTCTAGCAATTCACAGTAGCTAATAAGTGATTGATGTCTTCATAACTGAATTCTTCAATGTTTGATTTTTATAAATTCGATGTAATTCAATTGTATCCAACTGCAAGGATTAACCCGACATGCCAATTTTAACATTCAGTTGGTTTAATAATTTTTCTGGAAGTAGACTAATTGGATTATGCACACAACCCTCCTAGTTGTAAATTGTTAAGACGACATTTTGGGGACAAAATGGCAGTTTTGGAAAGGGGAGGGGTGTCAGGATCGTAATGGATATGTAGATTTATTTAAAGGAAATAAGAATATTTTATTGTAATTCATTTCAGTAGCGAGCAGGCCAGTCTTCGCACGCGCCGAGCTGAGCGCAGTATTGTTTGTCAGGAATGTGCTGAGACGCTGACTCGATCGATATTACTAGTTGGAACTGACTCTCTGACGTCAATAAAGTTCACCTTCGAGGTAGCAACGAATTATTAGCTCTCACTCTGCGGGCAGTCATCGATGAGTAGATAGCTCATTCTGCGCGGGCAGATTTCATCAGCCAGTATGGGTTTCTAACAGTAAAACCGACTCTCTTCGCTCAAGTCTGTTCACCATGTAGGCCCTGCAAGATCACGGGGGCGGCATACCACCAGCCATTTAGCTTGCCATCCAATTATACAATAATCCATTAGTCTACGAGTTATTACTCAGTAAGATGCAATTAGCATCTTAGATAGGCGCTGTCGGGAGGATCCTAGCAGTCATGTTATCGGCTGTATGTTCACGGCTTTCAATGACATTAAATGGGACCTCATAACCGCTAGATGCCTGTTATCATTCATAATAGGATAGAATATCAGCTGGTCATCTAACACGTACCAGCCTTCCCCTATCCGGTTGCCGAACCTACTAATCGGCTGGTGTCATATTATTCCTGACAAATTACATCATATTAATTAGCCCACAAAACGCAAGAGCTCAAGATCATCAAGATAGAAGAGACTTCTACAGCTGCAAGAACGCCACGAGGTTAGTTACACTCTCCTCTAGAGCCCCACCACAGTTAAAGTCAACAACGAACCCAAATCTATCCCTCGGCTACCCTGTCAGTCCTGTCAGTCAGATGGGGCTCTTACAGTATGACAGGGGATCGAAAATTCCCGGTTTTAATCAAGCAGAATTTTTAGTCTTCCATAGTAAATTTGAAATACGCTGTGAATGTTCCATAGGAAGAAAATTCAGCTCGGACCTGCAAGATTAAATTATATCTTATTTGATATGATTATTTTGAGCCCATATGAGAACAGTCTCGGGTACGCTGAACAGTACAAACATGTATTAACAAATTAATATAATTCCCAACAACTGACAAGCGTATAGTTACTTAAAAACCCCTTGGTGTAATCGATTTCCATTGTAATTTGTAAATACACATCCAATATCAGTTACTATATAGGAATCCAGTTTCCAGACAATATCATTGTTCGCATTTGTAAACGGTTTTAGCACAAAGAAAAACCATTCACAATTTTAGAAATTGTGAACAACGTTTTCCCCTTTAGTACACCAAATACATATCATTATATCAGTTATCCTAAGTTACCAAATCCCAAGAAGAAAATTGTTTTACAGAGTGAAATTAACCGAAGCATCCTGTACAATTTTTAGCACAAACCTGCGATGTAGTGTTCTGTCACACACAGAAATCGCTAGTTGTGTATTGTTGACTTACGAAAGCTGATACAGATCTTCCGAAGAAGCAAACAAGTAATGAATGAGTGACAGACCAAGGGAAACAGATGTAGTATTGGTCCCAGGAGAATAATAGTTTATGAACTCCATGGTAACTCTTGAGCCTGGATTTGACAGGATGTGGGTTTGAATCCCATCCAACTATCAAAATTTTGAATCCCCATGTTTTCCCGAAATCATTTCATGCGAATTACAAGATAGTTTCTTCAAAAAGCCATGGCTAAATTCCATCTCGTTTCTTGTTTGATATCGTATCCCGGCTCTAATGATTTCGACGTCAACGAGTGGTAGAGCCAAAATAGATAAAAAGAAACAAAAATGTAACCGAAAAAAGTGTTAGTAAATTATAGACAACTGGTTATCGAAATCTATGGACAAATAAGTAAATGAGGAGAGAATGTAGTAAGAAACCTATCTGAGTAATTCGCAAGCAGGAAGACCGCAAATATTCAAACCTGCTGACTACTCTGGGAAGGCGATTGACATTATATTGCTTTTGGTAACCGTTTCTACGTTCTTGTTTTTCGTAGTAGAAAGGAATGACACGAATATTATTTGCTAGAGATTACCTGCTTAAATCCTCAGAGCCGGCTGAATAATTTTCATTTACGTCACAAACATTTCAAGAATGGTATGCATTAGAATTAAATGATTAGTACAGACTTCTGACTGTGTGCATGGAAATAACAGCCGGCATGCTAACGAATTGTGTTGGCTTTCTATTTAATGCGAATTCACAGCTGTTGGAGGAGATTGGTCAGTCAATGTAGAAACATCATAGTATAATATATTGGTAACAGTGACACAAAAATTATTTAAATCAACGGACGGATAGATTATCTGAAAGAAGGCTCAAAAAATTACAGTAGCTGAACAAGTAGTATGTTTTCATCAAATACTATAAAATACGATATGGTGTTTTTGCTGTGAACATCCCTTTTTCTCAACAAATACTCCATAGTGATGAGTAAAGTAACAGTGGTTAGGATTTTCTGACATAACATATTCAGTTTACGTTATAAGGCGTTGATTGTTTAAGATTTAAGATAAAAGTGGATAAACAGACGGTGAGGACACAGTTTGCCTCACCACGGCGCCTTTGCGGGCGGGACGCAACCCGCTGTACTCAATAGTCTTCCTGGCAGCGGCCGCTTCAGGGATACCAGTATCCAAGGTTACTGTATTTCTTCGTAAACAACACTATTGTATGAGTTAGAGATATATATATATACATATTTTCAAGTGATTGCGTTCTGACATAGAGTTGTTATAAATTTTAAACACATTCACATTTGTAGAAACTTTTTATACACTATTTTGTGTATACTTTTTACTAAGTGTTTTAATTCTCCAACTCAATCGAAATACTGAATCAGGGAGGAAGTTGGGGCGGAGTGAGCGTAAGGTTGAATCATGCGAAAGGTTTTGCGCCTTTTTACTGGTCTAAACGTGGGAGGAGGAGGTAATTTTAATAAGAAATACGTCAGCACTATCTACAAAACCTGATGGTTGAGTGGTAACGTTCAGAACCAAATTTCTGAAGGAATTGGGACTAACAAGTAAATGCCTCTCTAGATATATGGATTTTCATTGACTACTGTTTCACATAATTATTTTTGGTGAGATTTCTTTCCAGATTGTTGCAAGCAAACCTTCTGCTGGTAAATGATAACTGGTTTGATTTTTGCCAGGGGCGAGAGTGATTTTACTAAGTTTCACGAGTGTCCCTTACTCAGAAACCTACAAGAATGATAAAAGCATACTAATATAAATAGTACGGAGAGACACAAGCACGTTGAAATGATGTACACACACTAATATAAATACTACGGAGTTGGCTGTGGGGCTTAGTCGACCAAATGGCATGTTGCATAGAAAGAAGCATCTGCGATGAGTTTGAAAACGTTATGTACCACCATTAATTAAATGTCAACAAGTAACAATCATTCTAATGCCATCGCAATACGAATTATATGGAAAATTCTTAGTAACCACCGGTAAGTTCGAAAAGCTTTAGAGCCTGCACCAATAGGCCTGTCTACAAGATGGTACATAATGAGAAGGTATGTGCACCGTGTTTGAACCTCGAAACGCGTATCGGTTCTTAACTTCTTATAAACAAAATTGTGCCCCTGGGGTAGTTGTAGTCGATAATGACGTTCTTTCGTCATTCACTACTCTTGAAAGTGGTAATGTTCTGTGGAAATGACTGTGCTTATATGAATCTTTGAGTGTAGAATGTGGATTGTTGGGATACATTTGCTTGCGAGTCCTAGATTTAGAAAATAATATAATCTTAGAAGACGCTCGAGAATTATCGGTAAGGAACGATTGTCTGCACTTATTTCTTTTTAGAAAAATTATGTCGATTGCTAATGTGGAGAAATGTAAAATTTGTGGTATGCCATCGTGGTTTCTTGTGTGAGCGTGTAGAACAGGTAGAGTGATGATGAAGTTGAGGGGGGGGGGGGGAGGGGGGACCACAGGGGAGCCCGAGGCCATCACACGTGCGATTGACTGAGGTGAGGCAATGCTCAAGGCGTCTAGACAGGCTCGCAGATGTAGCCGACCTTCGCATGTTGCACTTCCTTGGCCAGCAACCGCAAAACAATCACTGTCTTGCTCCAAATACAAAAGGTGTAATTGTTTCTTAAGAGAAGGGTGAAAGACGCCCCTCCACAGAGAGCTGTTCGTAGCTACGCGTAGGGGCAGCTATTAAAGCTAAAATTTTCAGCGATTTATGGTTTTCATGAAGACAAATTACGTTATATCGGAAAGAAATATTCGTAGGTTTTGCGAAACGGTGGTACTGAAATACTGTAAATTTTAATGTTCAAATGGAAATATCATACATTGATCCGAATCTCCTTTTTCATTGTTATGTTGACTCAAGAAAATAGACATTTTTTGCGGCAATAACTAGCTCAGTATACGTTCATTATTATCTTTCCAACTCGTTAGAAACTTCAAAAGTTTATTTTTTCCACTTTTTATTTTTTGTATATTTTCTACATTTTTGTAAAAAAATTAAGGAAAGCAAAATAAGACAAAAGGAGATCTAATTAAATATCTGTGAATCATTAGTGCTTGTTCACATGTGGAGCAGTTTTCTGAAAAAATGTCTAGGTTTCATTGGAGACCGTTGACTGTTTTAGTGGTGAATCTCGGTCCTGTCAATCACGAGGTCACAGGTTCAAATCCCCGTCCCAGATTCCGGTTGTCCATGTTTTCCCCGAATTCACTCCATGCCGGGGTAGTTCCTTCAAGAGGCCATGGCTATATTTCTTCCGGTTCTTGCCCCCCTTCCCCCATCTTCTCCGCCTCTAATGACCTCTACGGCCACGAAGCGTGAAGCCCGATGGAAAAATAAGTTTTAGTGTATTTTAAACTGTTCATTAGTTTACCGTGCAGGAAATGGCTGTCTTGTGTTCTGAGTATATTTGCCTCAACCACCAACATATACTGTATGTCCAACAACGACCAAGTAAGAATGTGTAGCGAATCTGTGTCACTCAGCGGTAGAAATACATTTTTGGGACGTAAAATGTATTAAAAGTTTATTGTTATGAGTTATTACGTTACGGTATAATCCATTCTTGGAGATGCGTGAAATAGCTTTCGGCGAATACGATAGAAACAACAAACATATAATATAGTTAAAACAGCGTAATAAAGTTAATTGGAAGGAAACTCCTATATTTAAAGAAAAATGAAACTATTACATTTGCGAGAACAATTTTTAGAAAACTTCTCCAGCTCTTAGTAAAGGTCGTATACGTCATACATATAATCAGGACGAGAATATGTAACTTCTGACAGCAACATAATAAAGTAAACTTCTAAAAATAACCACCATTGTTCGACTTGCCGATACTCATAAGCTACAATAAGTAACTGATATAGAAAAGCTGCGTCGTGAGTCACTGGAAGTCAGAAAGCGGGCGAATAGAGTATAAGTCATGTATTGGTGCTGAAGCCTGGATGGATATTGGTAGAAGAATTAGTTCTAGTGAATGGAAGGAAAGAGAATACCATAAACAGAAATTAGCACTTCATTTTAACCACGACCGAGTAGGAAAATTTTATTTTGTAGGTAACCTAGTAAAGGGATGGCATAAATTATGAAGGGAAGTGCTGAACAATTTTCCTGTAACAGTGAAAAAATTTTGGATAAAAATAGGTGAGTAGGGAAAACTTCATGGGTGCACTAGCATTGAGGTTATGGTGAAGATGGTCAGAAAAGCTTAAGAAAGCTCCAGAACGATGGACTTTTTATATCTCAATTTAGAATTTTTGCATCATAAGAATATCTAAATTCCTACGTATAAATTTCCACCAGTGTGTGACGTGGAGAGCCCCAGTGTAGTGTATAGAGACCACTGTTAATTATTTTTGTAATGAGTGATTCTGTTAATGGTTTACAGTTGAAAGTTAGATTGTTTGCAGATGACCTAATGTTACACAATAGGATCAAGACGGTAGAAGAATCTGAACAGCTGTATGGTGATCTGAACAGGATATCTAGCTTGGTAGGTCAACATGGTATGAAGATAAATGCAAAGAAGAATCAGCTATTTAGGTACATATAAAATAAAACTAAAGGTTGATTATGATAATAGCCTAGGCAAGGAATTGTTTGTTTAAGGATTGACATATAAATATCTACTAATAAACTCAACTGGGTAGGACACATTGGAAAATAATTCATTTATTAGAGATAGTGATGAGGGATGTACCAAAATAGTTGGGAATTGGGCTACAAAACTTTGTTATTTTTTTCTTTATTAACTTAAGGCTTTTCGCCTCGTTGACGTCAAGGTCAGTAGAGGCGGGATGGAACTGGAGACAAGTAACGGGAATGAATTCGGCCATGGCCCTTTTGAAGGAATCATCCCGGCATTCGGCTGAAGTGATTTGGGGAATCCATGGAAAACCAAAATCCGGACTGGGACTGGAACCGGCGTCCTCCCGAATACGAGGCCCCAGCGTTAACGGCTAACCCGCCACTCGGTCAACAAAACTTTGGTGAGACCATTCCTTGAATATAGTGGTATAGTACTGGATCAATATTTTTGGTATAAAATGCAGGAGTTGAATTGGGTGGAAAGATGGGGTGCTAGATATGTTTCTGTAAATTAGTTCAGAATACAATCAGTAACTGATATATTAAATGAGCTGGAATGGGATTCATTGGGAGACAGGAGAAGGGTGAAGAGAGTGCCGTGAGTGTTCAATGAGGCGTGGAAAAATATTTGTGAAAGAATTATGAGTTTTGCATTTAATGGAAAAGATGACCATAACCACAAGCTGGTATTCGATTTCTGGCATAAGGCTGTGAGCATAAGGTATGGGAGTTGGGGATTGAAATGAATTACCAAGTGACGTGATGAATAATTTACCAAAAACAATGAAAGAATTTAAATAAATTTTGTAGAGGGCAAAAGTAGGTGGGTACGAGAAAGGGGGAGAATGGGTGTGTCGGGAAATTGCCATCAGAGCGTGCCCTCCATCCCAATAAATAAAATTAATTACACTTGACGAGTCTAGTAATATATGTACTTATTGCCTCGTTCTGAAAACTGCAAGCAATTTTCGCCTGTCATGCATCTATGCCAGTTTCGACTAATACTGCGTACAGTTGCCAACCGGAGTCATATGCATCTAATCAGTGTTGGCTTATCGCATGGTAGCTTCAACTGCCTTGAGTAATGTTGTATAACCACGGGGAAAACTCACCTCAGCATTCAGTTAGTATGCGCAGGGGTTATTACAAGATCCAACAAAAAAAAACTTGAAGAACTTCTTCGCGGAACTTACACACACAGACCTTGCGATAAACAACATGACATGATGTTCTGCATCTAACATTTTTTCAAGACGTTGTGCAGGGACATCTGTTCCTTACATCATGACAGTTACTAAAATAACGCTTTGGCAATCTAAAGAATATATCTCCTACAGATAAGCATCCATAAAAGCGATCGTTGTTAATGTTACTTTTATTTTTTTTCTTAAGCAGACTTACTTTCGGAAGAGTTATTTCTGTATCTACAATGAGTTCCCATTATATAATGCAAAAACATATTCCCTTGAGTCAATGAAAAACTCATGCTTTTTAGTTCCGCGAAAAATGTTGATTCGTTATCAAGGCCATCGAAAGTTGTTCCTGAAGAAAAAGCCACATAATCACAGATCTTTAAAGGTACGGTAAATGTTTTGGCATATTGCAAGATATAATATGTTTTGCTTTTTAAATATGTCAAAAGTTTTTGTTAATTTCTTACCATCATAAAATTCACCACTTATGAATGGAGTCTGTTTCTGTGAAAGTGAATTAGTTGTTGGATGGTTGGCAGATCTGCAGTAGGAACTGACTGAAATTCTTTTCTTTTGATGGAGGAAAGCAAGTAAGAAAAATACAGATTGAGGGGAGACATATTGTATGGTTTGAACAATGCTAGATATGTTTTTATTGGTTTAGTTTTTCTAGGAAGTTAATAAATGTCGTTGATTCCTTAGGTTTTGGATAAGACTCATGAAGTTGCAAAAACAAAATCGTGAATAGAACTTGAAACTCTTGAAATAAGAATTGCTTTAATAATGACTGCAGTTCCTGCCGTTTTCTTTTGTAGTATATTTGGCAAGTTTTGTTACACCCATCGGCCCAGTGCAATCTGAAGAGGTGCTACCAGCGTGGCCTATAAGGTAAAGTACTGGGCGACAAACGACCCGCTATACAATACAGAGGAAAGCATCAAAATATTAAATTCAAAATTTATCTCATTTTCTTCATGGTTTGTCCAAAGTTATTCTTAACAACCGAATTTAGCATTAATAACTATCAGGATCACTGATAGCTTTCATTTATCATCTATATCCAAGCCAATTACAATTTTTTTGCTTAGAGGTTTATATATCATTGACCTGGAGGTCATAATCAATGGGAAAGGTCTGGAGACAAGGAACGGGAAGGAATTTGACCATGGATTTTTGAAGGAATCATAACGGCATTCGCCTGGAGTAATTTCGGTTAACCACTGAGGACCAAAATATGGATGGCTGGGCGAGGATCTGAACCTCCGTGATCCCGAATGCCATGCAATAGCGTTATCACTCACCCACCACTCTTGGTGGCAATTACTATTTTGATCCTGGATTTTCACATCCCAGTTCGTTGCAACATATTTTGTGGGTGAGCGCCTGAGCGGTAACGCTCGCGCCTGACATTCGGAACGGACATCCACATTCCAACTTTCCATTGTTTCCCTAAATCCCTCCAGGAGAATACCGGAATGGTTCCTTCAAAAGGCCATGGCCGAATTTCTTCCCTTCCTTGTCCCCAACCTTCTCCCGCCTATAATGACCTCAACAAGGCGGAAAGTACTAACAAAATAAATAAACAAAAAATACATGTGATTCATCCGTATGTGCGGCTTAGTGTATTAAGGCGCTGCACACTGGACAGGAGAAGTACAACGCGACTAGGTTCGAGTCCTCGGCCGTCCTGATTGCGATTTTTAAGTGTTTTCCCTCAATTATCTGCACGTTTCAAAAACAAAAATACACTTATAGTACAGAGCCCAAATGGTATACGTTTCAAATCTGATTGCAACACAGAATTATCTCCCGAAGGTTAAATTCGGCGGGTCTAAAAAAAAAAAACGGTTTAAATTCGGGCTGGACACAAGTCCTTTCACTTTCCCTCTCTCATTATTCTCACTGGCCACCTGTGTATAACAGAGGCCGGTGTCACGTAGTACTCATTTGGCCGTATCCAGAAAAAAAAGCGGTTCAAAAAATGTATGATGCCGAAATGAAGTAGTTGATGTGACATGTTCTTGTAATTATTTACGACTCGGTTTGGTGAATGAACCGTTTTACTTTCGTAAAATCAGTCATATTTAGATTTTAATTATTTCAGTACAAATATATTACGAAGTATTACACTAACTTGGTAAGATCAAAAAAATCTCATGTTATAGCTGGAAGAAAATATACAAGCGGCATTAGTGGGCATTAGTAAGCAGCTGGTTGTTAGAACTACATACTGTACTTTTACTAATGTGATTTCAGCTACTCGATGAGAATTAGCCGAGCCCGAACGGAGAATAATAGTTGAGGCTATAACACTCGGAAAAATTGTTACAAAATTTAGGATACCACAGCATCAGGGGAATGCCGAGAGTTTTTCAAGGATGATATTACCTCAACACGGGACTTCGCACTGGCCACTAATGTCTGCTGAATGATCTATACCTACGACGAATCAGCAGATGTACGCTGCATGAGCTGCCTTCAATAATGGGAGCTTTATAGACGTACAGTATGTGTGCGGTTAGTACAGCGACATGTCGTGTTGGTGGAATATGAAAGAAGAATACCGGGTCCGATTCATTAACTCACAGCATGGCATTGGTGTGAGTGCTTCATTTCGGCTTGAGAACACGTACATTGAATTCTACAGGATTCGAAGAAGGTAACTATGTTCAATGAGTCACGTTTGCAGCCTGTACGCGGCGATGATGGGATCCAATTTGCCAGCAAACTTAGGTGGTTTTACAATGATGAGGAGCGTGCATGTTTGGCATGAATTGGACACTATGGTCAGACTGGACCGGTCTACGACAGGGCATAACGGTGCTCAACTGCTTCGTGACCAATTGCAGCACTTTATGGACTTTGCACACCGCAATAAGGATGGGAACATCCAGCATGATGATGTACCGTGTTACCGAGTTCAAATTGTGCGTCGTTGGTTCTTGGAGTATTGTGAACAATTTTAGCACTTGACTTGTCCCCGTAGATCATGTACGATGTCCAGTATATTCCACAATCGCTGCTACATCCTTGCAATTCCTTACTTCTGCTGACGTCTTAAATCCATGTCACGTTGACTTTCTGTACTTCAACGAGGACTCGATTGTTATTGGAATGGAAATGATGATTATGACCGTTACCCGGTGATCCAAGCTTGGTGGCTGTCCTAAATGGAGATACTTCATCGTGCCAGATATCCTGGGAAACTTAACACGAGTGGTATCCTCTTGCAACGGAAGCATATGTAGGTATTACTGCTTTGTGTCAATGCCTGTGATAGGTGGATATTAAGTGTATTGTTTGCGTTATGAATGAACAAAGTATGAAGGAATGGAGTGGGTAAAACCCGGTGACGGCGCGTTCAAACCAACCTTTCCGAAAAGTAGAAGCTGCATTAACGGTGCAAAAAATTGTCAGACAGGTTTGTCAGTGGAAATTACCAGGAGCACAATTGGTGATATGCTTAAGGGGCTGGCATGGGAGGTAGGTAAAGAGAATGGTGGTATTCAGGCATTTAAATTAAAACTTTGAAGGTGAAGCCTCGATGGATATTGGTCGAAGAATCAGGAGTGACATGTCAAAGGGAAGAAATGAGGATGGCCACATATGATTTGAGTAATTAACAGCAGGAAATTTTTCACTTCAAGTTAAGAGAGGAACTGAGTGAGATAAGGTTTGCAGTATAGGCTCCCAATCAGGGAAGCGCGGAGTGCGAAGAAACTTCTCCACCACAATTGTAAATGAAAACACCGTCTATTAGCAACTGGTTTTATTGATATAGGCTCAGACGCGTTTCGCCCTTGTGGATTGGGGCATCGTCAGTGACTGTGGATATATATACATGTTGGTGTTAAAAAAATTATAATATTAATATTCAAAACTAACCAATAATAAACTACATTCTACTTACGACTTATGGTTGAGGCAGTTACATGGTGGTCAGGAATAGCTCCATTTGCACTTTTTTGTGACGTGAACTGTAGTTATGGTTCCACATAACTATGAGAATAGCTATTGTTACCCTGTTTATGGAGGTAACCCTGCCACTGTTTTCAAATCTACTGATATTGACACTTTTTTGTCTGACGAACAGCAAAACCTTGTTGTTTACATTCGTTTACAGTGATGCCAACCTAATGTTTTTTCCTTGTAATGTAACGTCTAGGTATTATTAAAATATGTCTCTGTTTGTGCAGTGGTGTCAGTGTTGTAATTTACTTTTTATGTGTATTATATTCTTGTGTCTTGGTCATTCTTCAATGTTTTAAACAAGGTCTCATTTGTTAAATGAGTGAATTCATTAAGTACAGTTTGCTTTTGTGCAATGGCTTTGTGAATATGGTAACTTTCCTGTACTGTAAGTAGGTGTTTCTTGTGATTATTTATTTTCAGTATTTTCATGTCTGTTTGAATCGTGGTGGGTTGGTGGTTGTGATCTAACAAATGTTCTGCAAATGTTGAGTGATTTGTACATGTAATGTCTCTGATGTTTTCTTTGTATCTGGTAGTAAAGTTCCTGGTTGTCTGTCCTATGTATTTCGCTTGACATTGTTGGCAAATCAGTTAATATATCCCTGATTGCTGGTACTGATCTATTTCATTATGGTTGTTTAGGTGTTTCTGTACTGTGTTGTTTGTCTGAAATGCAATTTTTAGCCCTTGTTTTTTGAGTATGTTACCAGTATGTTACCAGTTTGGGCGATACACCATCGGATGTACCATATCCCCTTCGCTGCCTCTTAGAGTTGAAAACTTTTATTCTAACATCACATATTTAGTGAGTTTCCTTTGAAATGTCAATGTTAATGCTGAAAAGTAGGCATTTATGTAATAATAGTAAAATAGGGGGGGGGAGGGGAGCCGTGAAAATGTTTCTTTAGCAGGGACGGTGTGGAGGGGGCGTGGGGGCGGGGTAAGGGGGCTGTAAGTGGGGGCAAGTGGGTGTGAAGTGGGGGTAAGTGGGAGGGGGGCTTAGTATGAAAAACATCACGGACCTCTATATAGAAAAAAGATGTAAGATTAACTAAGTTTGAAATAACCAGAATGGTTAATTAAATTTCAGTTAGTTAAATTTTATTTTAAAAAAACCAATAAAAAATGTTTTTAAATGCAATTCAGTATTCGCTTTGTGAAATTGTCTTTCAAATTACATATATAATATTCTGTTATTTTCAGAAAAAGTATTTTGGCTACACATTTTTTAACCTATTCATGATATTTTCTATCGAAAACGTTATTCCTGGGTTTTTTTTTTTTTAGATTATTTACATAGTTATTTTCTGAAAACCGTAAATTCCAAAGAGATCTCTACAGTTTTTTTTTTTTTTTTTGTTTTTGTTTTTTTTGCACTCTTCAGCTGTATTTCACTGTAAATTATTAAAGAATTTTCGAATGATAAAAATATGGAAATAATGTGTTTGGGAAGGGGTGGAGGCGTTAGATTCATTTATGAATTTTTACTAAATACTTGTTCCATAAATCATGATATATAAAGTAAAATCCGAAGATTTTGAGAGACGGTGGATTGCCAGCTTTTATTAAACATGCATGAAGATTACAATTCGGAAATGTTTTCTTCAGTCTTTCACTAAACTACCATAATAATAATTATTATTATTATTTTTTGCTTATCTATTTACTCATTTTCGACGTCGATGCCATCAAAGGAGGGAAAGGACTGGGGGTTAGGGAACGGATAGGAATTCGGCCATGGCATTTTGAAGGAACCATAGCGGAATTAGCCTGGAGCGATTTTAGAAAATTGGATGGCAGGATTTGAATCTGCGCCTTCCGGAATACGAGGCCATAGTGTTACTGCTTGCCCTCCACGCTCGGTATATAATTATTTTCAGCCCACCATGAATTTTCGAAATTTTACGTCATTATCGTTTTAAGATCAATAGGCAGTAAAGCACTATTCAATTACAAATTTCCAAAATAAGGGCCTCAGAAGGTATGTAGGTGGGACTAATGGTCAGACAAACAAACAAACAGATAAATGAGAGAATTCTTATGGATTACATTTTCACTCAGAATGTTGGGAAATTTAAAACAGGTATGAAAGGTATATAAGGAGAATCTACCCGGTGGACATGTCTTGTATAGTGTTTAGTAACAATAATCTTATTTATCTGCGTTTTTATGCTTCCCCATATACATTTGTGTCATGCAGTAATTATATCAGCTTTTGTGAGCAATTTTTTACCACATTGCATTGATTTGATTTTCATTGTGTGCCAAGACTGCTGTTGCTTTTAATGTCTTCGCACAGTCAATTTGATCACTTACTGTCTCATAATTGTTTCAGAAAACCATCTCTTTTCACAGATAACACTGATTATACCGATCAGTATATCCCATATTACATAGGTTTGCAACCTTGTCTCAAAAAAAAAAAAAAAAAAAAAAAAAAAAAAAAAAAAAAAAAAAAAAAAAAAAAAATCTAAAACAGTGATTTTATGGCGCCGTATTGCGTGAAGTGTAGTATATCATGTATGGAAAGATAAGGATTGATTATCGAAATTATTCTGTTAAAAGATATGATCGTTGGTGTATTGTTCACAGTTTGATTAAAACATATACATTATGATAAAAATATTAATAATTAGAAAGCTGAGCTCGGTGCGGTGGCACTAGTTTTTCCATATCAAGTGCCTTATTTATCAGCAGTAATCTGAAATCACTGCGTTTCACTACTGATAAACTATTTCTTTTCTTAGCTAATATATTGATGACTACTCTAAATCCTCTTGTGGCTTCATATGATCACGGGAATTAAATGAAAAACTTCATTGATGCAGCCGCTAAAGCCAGCTGTAATAATAGGAAAGCGGTTGGGAGGTGGCTGGTCAGGTGTCTTACGACGGCAAGAAACATTTAGCTTGGACAGGACACATGTTGCAGGTTGAGGCGTCGGGCGCGCGGCGGCGCGGAGGGGCAAGCCGTGCAGTGTTGCGCGTCACTCGGCGCGGACGAAGGCCGCCGCAGAGTCAACAAGAAGCGGCTCGCCACGTGGCGGCCTTGGCCGGCCCTCCGCACGCAACGACAAGCACACACTGTCTTCACGTCCGACGGCGCTGCACCGTGTGGGCGAGGTACGCGGGGCTCCTGGTGGGAGGCAGCCTGTCACCACTGCAGCCTTCCATCCGCGCCAACGCTTGTGGTCAAACATAATGTAGTAATGATACATGACAGCCACAAGATACAAAGAAACCATAAACGCGCTGTCTTTCGTATCCGAATAATATTGATGAGTGAGAGCCTTCTGGCTTTACGTCTCGTCGACGTCGAGGTAATTAGAGGTGGGGAAAAACTGGT
Source organism: Vandiemenella viatica (assembly GCA_031002005.1). Taxonomy (NCBI): domain Eukaryota; kingdom Metazoa; phylum Arthropoda; class Insecta; order Orthoptera; family Morabidae; genus Vandiemenella; species Vandiemenella viatica. Next base: position 71,721,393 of record JARYHS010013630.1, on the reverse strand, counting down.
AACAAGGAACGGGAAGGAATTTCGCCACCCAGACATTCGCCTGGAGAGATTTGGGGAATCCATGGGAAACCCAACCTGAACGGCCGGACGGGGATTCGAACGTGAGTCCTCCCGAATGCGAGGCCAGAGCGTTACCGCTCATCCATCACACTAGGTCATTCGAAAGGTCACGGGTTCGAATCCATCGTTTACCTAAATCACTCCATACTAATGCCGGAGTGGTTCATCAGAAGATCATTGCCGATTTCCTTCCCGTTCCTTGCCACCAGTTCCGTCCCGCTAGTAATAACCCAGACCTTGTCGAAGCATAAAGCCAAAAAAGGATAATATTATTGGTAGAAAAATTATGTTAACCTTCCTCCATTTCGCTTAAATATTGCAGTTTTTCGTGTCATATGACTTTTCTTTCTTAGTTAATTTGAAGAACAGGTCTTATAAAAAGAGCTTATCTTTAGTACTTAGTGCGTATGCACATGTAAACAATAATTACGGTATCTTCAAGTTGAATACAACAAAAATTTGGGGGTACGAAGGTTTCTAAATAAGAACACCAGGATTCTTGACATTGCTGCACATACTGCATCGTGTTTTGTTGCCACTATGATAAGATATTGGCTTCCTCAGCAAGATACGTTACAGCAGGCTAAAGATTTTTACGGTTGTACTAAGCCGACCTTCCCTGTCAAAGAATAATAATAAAAAATTGTAGACAGTTTAGTTTGTAGCTTACGAATATCATTCACCTCGAAATGTAGCAATTACGGGGTATCAACGTCTCAGTTAGCAATGTATAAACCTAAGCACCATTTTTATTACTTCGTCTGGGAAAGGGACTTCAGGCTTTACGACTCATCGATGTCGAGGTCCTTAGAGTAGGAAATGATGTGGGACAAGGAATTCGACCATGACTTTTTGAAGAAACCATCCCGGTATTCACCTGGAGTGATTTCGGGAAACCATGGAAAACCGAAATATGTGTGGTCAGACGGGGATCTGAACCCTCCTGCTTCCCAGCGTCAAGCCCGTGTGTTACCGCTCACCCACAAGGAACGATACCGATTAATGAATTGCCATTTGCCTTAGTGTCAGAGAGACAACAGGAATGCAAGAGGACTTGAACATTTAACCGTCCGTCTCTAGGATGAAGTAAAGCTGTTGAAGAACCAGCTACCTCACGCTATCATGTAGACTAATGTAAGTGAGTAGTTGTGTCTGGTCCCTAAGTTAATAAATCACTAAAAGCATTGTTTTAAACAGAATTTCATGTTTCATTGGAACTGTAACGCTGGCATCCATAATGAAATAAACCTTGCAGCGTTGCATAATCTCACGGAACGATGAGAAAACAGCAGGAGCCGACTTAGAAGGACAACATAAATTTACAGCACATTACGGCGGTCTGAGGTCAATCAGTGTATACACTGAAAGCGCAGCAATGCACGGACACAATGGACAAACTGCTGTACAATGTAAACATCGCTGTTGCACTCGAAACGTTTAGTACTTTCGGAACGTACGAATCAAAAAAGTTTCACAAATAACAAATTCTCGTATCAATGAAGTTATCAATAGAGGCAAGATACAAGAACACGACATCGGGAGGAGTATTGAGATCTTAAGCGAATATCAAACCTTTGTTACTTCATTGTTCTTTCTTTTCTTTATGGTCTTATGTCTCGACGACATGAAGATTGTTGGAGATGGGAAAGGATTGGATCAAGGAACGGGAAGGAATTTGGACAAAGATTTTTGAAGGAACCATCTCGGTATTCGCCTTTAGTAAATTCGGGAAAACAAGGAAACCGAAATCAGGATGGCTGGATTGGAATGTGAACCCGCGGTCTCTCTCATGCTAGGCTCAAGCGTTACCGCAAGTCCGCAGGGTGCAATCAAATAATTCAACATACTGTCATTGGGTTGCAGCCTCACTCTTCAACTTCTGTCTGTGACGCTCGAGCATAGCACTATTTCCGAAAACATGTTGCGTTTATCAGTTGGCACCATATATGAAGAACCACACCTTTTTGCCTTCATTTCAACAGCGTAAAGTCACGTTGGATGAGAGAGTGAAATCAGAAGGTGATCTAAGTTCGCAGAGTCATAAACTCAAAACGTTTGCTACTTTAATGTAATTCGAGCAAACAATTTATAAACAACAAGTTATTGCGTAAAGCTATTTTAAGAAAATTGTTGATTCAAACCACAAGTAATATAATTGATAACTTCGTTTCAAATAAAGCAAATGACACTTAGTAGATATTATTGCTTTTATAATATAAGATATCGCTAATAATAGCTAGGTTGAATTAACCAAAAATGCCTTTTTTTAACTGAATGTTAAATGCTCCCCTCTTTAACGAAATAAAGCATTTGTTTTTATGTGGGTTGTATAGATATGAAGCCTGCCCTGTTGGCTCATTTAGTTGCGCACCGTGATGTCCGGCACTGACACAGGGTTAGCTGGTTCGGGTGCAAAATTCCTAATCACGAGATTGTGAGCCAAAGTCCTGGGTTAAGATAAGAAGAAGAGTAGATTTAAACATCTTTCAGTGGCACAATAAGCCAAGATATTACATTCAATATGGAAAAAGTGAAATATTAACCTTAAATGTGAGAATAAAGGCTTTCGCGGTTAGTCGTTAACATGTTATCATCACGGGTTCTCCGCCGAATGATGTTTAAGAAACACAAGCTTTCGGTGGTGTGCTTTGCCGTCTTTTTCAGGTCTGGTGTTACCGATTTGGTAACAGTTGCAGATCTGGCTGTAACAGCAGTAACGCCAGACCAAGAACTAAAGATACCGGCAGAGCACGCCGCCGAAAGCTCGTCTTTCTTCAACATCGTCCGGTGAACAACCCGTGAAGATCATATCTCGCTAACAAAAAAAGTCTTTCAATGACTTGTGATAGAGTAATTTTAAGATTTGCTGTAACTGCTTTCGAACATTTTAAATTGGGAATACTAGTGAGATCATATTAAATGTAGACGTCCACATGTTCTTCAGATTTGTATGATAGTATTTTCGAACGACAGAAAAACAGTAACAACGAAACTAAGTAAACTTTTGTAAGATTTGTAGGGTACATTCGGTTAAGTAAAGTGAGAGACTTATAATTTGGCAGATTGTTTCAAATTTCAATTTAGTGGATACCAAAAAAAAATGTAACTAACGTATTGCAGAGCACAGCAGTGATGTAAACAAACCTGCGCAGAAGTCAGTAGTCCTGTTGCGGAGTTTGAAGGAATATCAGCATTTTAGTTTCACGGAGTCAAATTAATTAAACCTGTTTCTGTAAAATAAGTGCGTTACTATAATAATTCTGCAATCAGCGTAGGGAAGTAAACATGGGCATTGGTGTTCTATAACAGCACAACGGAAATTTCACTTCAATTCCTTTGTGATGTATTTCTATAACCGCATCTCGATCACTGTCACGCTATATTTACTTGTGATTTCATCGTTCACTCCAGTGTGCCACATTGCTTCACTGAACCTTCTCTATTACCGGAAGAATACTATTACCAGCACAGAAAAATAACTGTTAGTAATTTAATGGCTATTCCTGTTGGTCAATCTCTAGCGCTTCGGGATACACGGGTTCCAGCCATCCAGATTTCGGATTTCCATGGTTTCCCGAAATCTCTCCAGAAGAATGGAGGTGTGAATCCTTCAAATGCCATGGCCGAATTTTTGCCCTTCCCTTGTCTTAATCTACCCTCTCCCCTCTCCAATGACGTTGACGAGACACATGACAGTATGAAAAAAAGTAATTCAATCAAGTGTTTTCCCCTCGCGGTTTTATATTGTGTTTGCAAGGCGAAACACCTGTTCACACGACCTGTTGCTCCACAGCTGATGACGTGATGAATGAATAGGAAGCCCTATTTGCGATAGGCGGAAGCCAGCTTTGTCTTTGTGCAAAACATAAAGCACACGTGTCAGCTTTGATCATGTAGTGCTGCATGTATTTCGGTCACATTTGACTTGAAAGACTCATGAGACTGATAGCATGAGAATTATATACCAACCTTAGTGAACACCGCTTCCATGATTTTTAAGTTAGTAAATATCTTTTCTTTTTCTCTCAGATAATTGTCGTCCATATCTATGCAGTTACACAAAGTTAAACGGACGGATGTAGAATTTATCACTAACTTTTGTGGGGTCGGTATTAAAATGTAGGTTTTGTGGTCAGCAACGTAATCGACTTGAGGTTTGAGGGTAAATCGCAGGCTCAATCTGGATATTAATTCCAAAGATCCAGTTACTGCAGTTTATATTGACCCACTGTCGCTTACGTTCCGAGCTTTCAAGCAACTGTTTGTGTAAAGCCACAGTTAACAAATAAATAAATAAAAATAGTGCTATGCAAGAGTCTTGAAATTCAGCAGAATTCACAGAAACAACAGTAAAATAAATACGGAAATAGAAGACGTAATAGAATTCTGTTTATTTAGGAAGCAAAACTACAGTTGATACTTGAAGAAAGAACAATATTAGAAGAAGATTAGCACTAAAGGAAAAAGCCTCTTTGAAAAAGAAAATTCTTTAACTTTCAGACAATGATGTGAGACTCAGACAGGTATTTCTAAAAATATGCATGAAACATAGCACTTGTAATGAATTAAAAAGTTCAGTGCCATTAGGCACTAAGTGATCCCACGGTATGTGTGAACATTGCCGATGCGTCGTGTCAATGAACAGAAACGTGACGGAACTAAAGCGTCCAATTTACACGCACCTTGGGGGGTGTTGACAACGTCCTACTCAACTTGGACATTAAGCGCATTTATAAACCCCATAAATAACTGAGACCCGCTTTCTATTTTCGCACGTTTCGGAAAGTTCCCGCCGAAAACTGGCGCAGACTAGCAAAAATAAACCTTAGTGACGTTTCCTAGTAAATGAGTGCTTTATGAGAGTAGGGGAAGACGATCCAGCCAATAGAGAAGCCGCCACAATTTATTGCCGTGTTGGTGTTTTTTCTTGTCTGTTCTGGGGCCAATGTGGCGCTGGTCCTTTGGCGCGGATTGCGGTGATTCGCCAAGAGCCGGACGCGACATCGCATTACGAGAAGTACAGAGTCTTGCTCGGGGGAGAAGAACGGACGACGAGACACTCTGGTTCAGATCTTCATCTAGTACAGCCGAAGTGACCTTCAACGACGCCGGAGCTGAGGACACTGCTATCACGCGGTGCGGTCGAGAAAGCTGGACGACCCCATGTGGCGCTGGTCTTGCCTGGTCGCTGACCTGGGCTGTGAACAATGGTAAAAGCTACGACCCGGACGGAAACTCATGCAATCGTTCCACCCAGTAATGACCCTGAGATTTTGCTCTAGCTGTTTGATATTCAATGATATGTAATTGTTAACCTCAGAATAAAAACAAAATTCATGTTTGCCTAATTTCACAATAATAAATTGTACACCCAATTTTCAGTTTTCCTATTCATTACAATAATATTTCATGTGATAAGCTGAAGATTAAGTATGACTTTTGATATTCCAAATTGATAATTTTGTTAGTGATAAAACAGTGTGATCCAAATATAAACGTCCCCAAGGTAGACGTTACACACTTCATGGAAGCGATGCTTCAACTTCAAGAATATCAGAAAAAATGAAAACTGAAGGATTAAAAAATATGATGCTGTAGAAGGATTCTCAATATTAGATTAACTGGTTGGAAACAAAACGTACCTAGTGTGAAAATGAAAGGAGAAAAGTTTGTGGAAGGTTATTACAGAAACAAGAGAGATAATGTCGGACACATTTTGAGACATGTATGATTGATTAACTTGTTGGTGGAGAAAATAGTCCGAGAAAGTAATAGCAAGACAAAGATTATAATATGTGAAGCAAATAATTGAAAGAAAAGTTCTTATACACTATGACGTCGTTGAACTCCGAAACGATGTTGTAAGGGGGCGAAAAGATGTATTTTGTGGTTTATTCCTTGAACAGCTCTTAGTTTTATAACTCACGCAGCAAACATTCTCGTTGTGGTCATATGAGTCGTTTGTTCACACCGTATGCTTTCAGGTCGCATCTCTTTCATGGTTTTGAACCTGACGAAGAGTCTTTTTGCCTTCTTTGCTGAAGCAGATAACGTCTGTTGTTATTGCTCTGCACCATTTTCTGAGTTCAAGGTAAAAAAATTGTTGAGTTCATTTTAATAAGTGGTCGTAAGTCCTTTAGAATTATCGTAACCAAATACTCATGTTTTTTTTATATATATATATATTTCGATGTAAATTTATTCTGGTGTTTATTGGGTAATTAAAACGAAACAAACAAAACAGTTATGATGCCACAAAAAATCGTCTGCATTTACGTTACACTACAACCTATATGTTTTGCATGACAAATTTACAATCTGTAATTTAAAGAGAAAATTGGAAAATAACTAAAGACTTTTTTATGGATTTACAACTCGTCGACGTCGAGGTCATTAGAGGCGGGATGGGACTCTAGACAACAAACGGGAAGGAATTCCGCACTGGCCTTTTGAAGGGAGCATCCCGACATTCACCTGGTGTGATTTGGCGAAACCATGGAAAACCCAAATCTGGATGTCCGAACGGGAATTCGAACCAGCGTCTTCCCGAATACGAGGCCAGAGTTCGGTAATAACTGAAGAGACAGGTGACTTAAATATATTATTGTTCTGCTCATTACATTTTCTTTCAACACTTTACAATCACTAAATTAATAGATTTCGAGTATATAGTGTTACGAAAATTGCTATAACGAAAGTGATTAAACTGCACTCGACACTTGTAAATACTAAATTCCGTGGATGTTTCTAAATTGCGCGAAACCTTCGAAGGTGAGCGTCATTGAAGATTTGTTTCATGATCCCTTCTCTCGGCACTAATGAAATAGAACTCCGCGAGTCGTAAAACGAACCTGTAATACCGAAAAATAATTGTGTTCAGAACTTAAAATGTTACTAGATCATATTTACTTAGGAATAACGATGTGTTAGTTGGTTTGTTAACCTCAAAATGAACTAATCTCGGCAAATGGCCCAATACTTACAGCATTTTATTCTTTACAGAAATGCTTCTCGCTCCCAGTTTTTATGCAAATTTCTACTATTATATCATAGTTAATAAAGAAATTGCATGGAAACACAGCTGATAGGATCGACCTCTATCTTCTAAACAGGTCCAGATTAAGTGATTAAACAACTATTTAAAGAATATGTTAATTCAGGTTACCGTGCCAAAAGCATACTTTTACACATACGAGAATGCCCAACACATTGTAATATCACTTTCATGAGCCATAGAACATACAGAACTATTGAACAGTCAAAAAAGAAATTTATTGCAAGATTTAATTTTATCTAAACTATTCCCATGAACATATCAGCATATGACCTTCATCCTGCACTCTCTCACAGTTAACTTTCACCTACACCACGATGCGTGATAACGCAGCTTGTTGCTTTCGTGGGGTGGGAAATTTCCAGTCACATCGTATCATATTAAGATACGAACAAACTGACAAGCTCCTATCTTGAGTCTTAGTTGTTCTCCACATTCAGCCGATGCCATCTTTAAGTTGATAATGAATATTTCATCTTCGAAATCGATAAGATCCTCTCCAAAGTACAGTACCAACTGGAAACACATCCACTCTCCACTTCGTTCATTCAAGATACAAAACCAAGATTGATAATGCCAACAAAGACAAATTAATTGCGTTCTTGTTTAGTTTTCACTTCTATGTGATTTGAGAGCGGCCCAGGAGATGTGATTCTTTAAATCAAACCTAAACATTTTCAGGTGTTTTAAACCTAGATTAGGAAAAGAAATCTAAATTTTTTGTAAGAAATTTTCTCTGTAGTGATTAATTTCTTACGTCAACGGTTCCTCCAGTGATATGAAAGGTTTCATTTACGTTTTTCAAAAATTTTAATGCGCTATATTAAAGAAAACTAAAGAACTGAATGATCAAAGTTTTTTCGAGCTACATAAAAATTAGCCAAACTTAATACGAAGAAGATATAGTGAAAATCAATATTATTAGATTCCAAAGAGCAAAATCCAAAATCCGTTGTTACGAAAATCCAAAGTTTAATCTGATCAATTTCTGCTGAGTTTATCAAGTAATTAATCTTTTTTTTTACGAACGATGTAATTAGCACTCATCGTGGATAATTATGGTAAGGTATCAAAAAAGAACAAAGTATTTTCGTATGCCCAGATGCTTTTAATTACTACCTGTAAAGTGAGATATGAAATGCGAAAAATGTCATGAATGAAGTGGGGCGACGAAACCGTCAGAAAAATAAAGAAAGAATTTGTTAAAAAGTTGCTTAGGTGAAAGTGTATACTTACTAAATTATTACGGTTAATGACATGAAGGTTTAATGTCTGTATACCAATAAAAATATCTATGCAGTTGTGGACAAAATGTAAGTGAACTAATGTGCCACTTCATTTAGTAGCGACGTTTGAGAGAAATAACCACTTCCATAAAATTTTACTGCTTCTTTAGCATATTGAAGTGTTTATCTATGCTTATGATTGGCTGAAATATTTTTGATGAATGGCATAGATATATGAACTGGTTAGTTAATACGACATAACACACGTAATTCCAATATTAAATGCAAAGACATAAATTACCAGTGCAAATTAAAACATTCCGAACGTAATTTATGAGACTCTAGTTAAGTAAAAAACCAACGCATTACTATTGCGTCACAATAGAAATTTGAACCGCAGTATCCAGTCAACGAAGTAGTATTGGGTGATACAGATTACCGTTTCTGCGAGTCAGTAAAGAAAAGTAATTCATTTGGTGGCGATTTTGGATCTTTGCGCCTAGTGGACATCGGATCAACAGAGCCCGATGTTGGGAGAGAGAAGTTGTTTCAATGAATAGGCGCGAAAGCGATCACCAGCTTTAGGGAGGAAAGACTCCTGTGTATGAAATGGGATGAGCACACAACATCGATTTTTGCAAATTATGAAGAGTTGTAACATATCTACAAAGGAAGTCCTTAAGATCGTCTCTTTACCTGTTTAATACTTTCAAGTTACTTCAAAATGAACAAAAATTCTTCAAATTTTTCACAGCGAAAACTGAAATTTGTATTTCAGATTATTTTTTGTCACTTTTAGACTTTGTGAACTATAGTTTAGAGATCCAACAATAATCAAAATGAAGAACTATATCAGATAAGTCACGCAGTCTTGTGGCCCTAAAAACTTTTTTTGTCTCTAAAAACTCATTTTGTGTCACTTTTAGGCATTTGCAACACTGTCTTGAATAAAATCTAGCTAGCCGAGAGGATTTAATTCATATTCGACACCGAGAAAACATCCAGTCTTAAATACAATCTTGGCTTAAACCTACTTTAAGAAGCCAAAAAATGATAAAACTGAAGAATTATAACAACCTGTGGCCATAAAAAAATTCATTCTTTGAAATTTTTGTTCTCCATGTAATGCACCTTTGGTTTAAACAGATTTTAAGAGTTACATCTTTTTATTGCTAGATCGTATACCATTAAATTCTGGAACTACGTTATACCACTGATCATTCCCAAAACATGGACACGGAGTTCCGTTCTACCGTATATTATTCGTATCGTTTGGTTAATTTTATCGAGAATGTACAGAAAATAGCCACGCGATTTTATCGCTTGCCACGGTCCTTACTAAAGTGTCACTTAATTGATAAAGAGGTTGGGCTCGTATTTTCCGGTAAGAGATGACCTAATTTCCGCAAAATTTTATTGGGAAACATGCGACAGCTTCTGACATTTTCAAATGCAGTGAAATATTTCTCCTACCAACACACTTGAGTCCCAGTGCCAGCACAGAAAACATAAAAAAAAAAAAAAAAAAATGCAATCGTTGAGGACTGCCGACAGAAGTGAAAACTTAAAACTAAGAATATCATACACGCAACACGTCATACTTATAGCTACAGATACACTAAATAATAATGATTCCGTGTGATCGTAATAACCTGATGACAGGGTTACTATTAGCTGCGCATTCCGCTCCTATTTTAGCCGCCTCAACCTAACCCGGTAGTGCTACCAGGTACATGCACCTACAGTTTAACGTCGAATCTGAACCACGGAAGCATTCTGGCGTACTTCCCATTACACAGCAAGCTGTACCAGAGATGAAGGTCTGGTTACAGGTCCATAAAAAGCCCCACCGAGACAGGGATTCGAACCGACAGACACTTTAACCACTGAGCCACAATACCGCTTCAAATTTGATGTTAACATTAGCATGTCGGTGAAGCGAATTCAAGATTTTACCCATCCAAAAATCGCCCAACTTCAAACACTAAAAATCTAACTTAGTCCACAAGGCGAAGGTTGGTCGAATATACCCGAAGAAGATGTACCAAACTATTGTGTCAGAGGCAGTAAGGCAAATTCCTTTCATCAGAGGCCTACATTTTAACTTGGAATCAGAACCACGGAACGTCCCGGAGTAGCTCATACGAGTATAATCAAGTACAACTCCTAAAAATTCCTGCTCACCACGGGATTTGAACCCGCGACCGGAGGGAGAAACATTCGGAAGTAAGCGCCTTAACCACTGAACCTCCGTCCAAACAGAGAGAGTCGTCGTACTGATGTCTATAAGAATAATATCTCTCTTTGTGCCGTTAGGAATTGGAATACGCAGAATACAGATTAGTTTCGGCACCACGGTTTCCCAAATCACTCCAGGCAAATGCCGGGATGCTTCCTTCAAAAGGCTATGGCCGAATTCCTTTCCATTCCTTGCCCCCAATCCTTTCCCGTCTCTAAAGACCTTAAAGAGACGTTAAGCAGATTAAAAAAATATAGTTTCGGTGCCAAGCATTCTCCGCAGTTAACTTTTTTTCTGTTGACTACAGAGTATATGGGAGATTTCGAATATCCAATGTGACAGCTGTGAGTGGTTCACTGTACCGCAGTGGGTCGGTCCTACCTCAACAGTGGAAGCCCGGCCGGGCCAGGCTCCGCTATGACGAAATTCGGCGGCTGTCGGTCTGGCCTCGGCGCTGCACGTGCCGCGGCCAGACAGCCAAGGCCAAGGGCAGACGGCGCCTCGCCACCAGCGCAAGAGCTACAAAGTCCCACAGTGTACTGCACGGCGCAAGGATATGGCCTGCGCTTCACAAGTGGACGCGCCAGACATAATGCGACTCCAGCCTCGGAAGCGTACAGTACTAGCTCCGCATGCCGAAGATCACTGGTTCGAGTCCGGACATGGGTGTATATGTGTGAATGTTGTGACCGTCCTTAGTGTCCATACTTAGCAGCAACAATATATTCTGGGGAAACTGATACACTGGAAGACTCATGATAATCACACTGAGCTGGCTGAATGACCTGTGTAGCCGAATGCCATTAAAAATAAAAAAAAGACATAATGCAAACTGCGGAATCCACGAACACACTCTGAAACATACTGCCACACTGCGATATAAGGGACAAACAGAGGGACTAGCCGTACAGAGCTGTGACCTGCTCTAAGTCCATTATTCGTCACGTGGTTTTAATTACTACATCTGTTGAAACTGTTGCGATGCCAAACGATAACTAAATTAAATAACTAATAGTTCGAACAGTTTAGTGATACCGGTAGCCTGTTAAATGACAGTTGTACGGTAAGGGCTCCGAGTACTCTTTCTGTTGGCAACGATGATGAGATGGAAGTTGTTGAACGGTAGAAGGTAGATGAAGACAATTGTGGGCATCAAGGACGTATATACTGGCCACGCGATCTGGATAAATATTGAGGGAAGATTTAGAATCAACAAAGAAGGGAAGAAAGGACCATGATTACAAATTAGCAATTTATTTCAGGTATAAGGGAGATGTAGGTACAACAGTGAGCGAAGGGGAAAAAAATTACCGAAAGAAGAAATCAATAATATACCTCAGGCTGTGAAGCATTTTAAGTTGAAAATATTTATTAATTATAAGGAATTATAAATGGAAGTTTCCACTGGGCTATTAGCTCCACCACAGTTAATAATAATGATAACAAAAAGCACAAAACCATCCACGGTTAATCGGCTACAACTAAAGGTCAAGATGGACGAATACATGATAGCTTCATTAAGTGAATTATACAGCACATGTGATGATGTGGTTAACTACTCCAGTAGGTTGTTAAAACCAAACGAAATTATTGTTATGCTAGAACTTCCAGGCAAAATTCTTATTATGTTGGGGTTGCGCTCTTACGTAAATAAATGTTTGTATCTTAAAGTTTTCTCTATGGGATAAATAATTTCTTTAAAGTGTATTTTGTATCTAAATCTTTTGCTGGGATCCAACGATCAAGTAAATGTGAAATAGGTCTAAAAATTCATTATAACTAACTTCATGAACTTATCATATCATATTTTCCACATGTGCATGATTACCCATTAAATTTGAATTATTAAAATCATTTACTTTGTAAGGAAAATGTACCATTTTGGTTTCCCACTTGGGACATATTTATTCAAAAGGCTGCAACAATAAAATTAAAATAGTCATAGAATTTAGACGATTACAAGAAGACAGGAAGGAAGAAGATGCATCTAAAATCCATCATAATTCTAGTCTTTGACTGTAAACCTGAAAATAACCTATGTAATGAGAACAGATGTGAACTTAAAGCGGAGCCTTGTAGCTGCCTTCCCCTGAGGGGTCTAGAGTTTGGTATTCGGGAGGACGCGGGTTCAAAACCCCATTCGGAGATCCAGATTTCGGTTTTTGATGGTTCCCAGGAATCACTCCAGCCAAATTCCGAGATGGTTCCTTCTGAACACCATAACCGAATTCCTACACATTTATTGCCCCAGTCCTTTGCCGCCCCCAATGGCATCGACGAAAACGAGGCATAATACACAAAGAGTAAAGAAATGTGAGTCGACCCAAACTGTCGCGGAGGCAGCTTGTGCTGACGTGTGTTCAAAATGACGTCACGTAACATCCGCGGCATCCGAGGACAAACTGCATCACTCGGAACGATCACTGCTTCCGCCTACAAAACACTGCAGCCAACATAATTTGTGTTGTAAGGTTCCACGGTTAGCGTTCTGGCCTCGCATTCGGGAGGACGGTGGTTCGAATCCCCGTCCGGGCATTCAGATTTGGATTTTCCATGGTTTCCCAAATCACTCCAGGCAAATACCGGGATGCTTCCATCAAAATGCTATGGCCGAATTCCTTCCCATTCCTTGCCCCCCATCCTTTCCCGTCTCTAAAGACCTTTCCGTTAAGAGACGTTAAGCAGTTAAAAAAAAATGTTTTAGGGTTCCGTTTTTCTTGGTTTATTAATAGATAAAGAAATCATAGCGAAAGAAAATAATTTTGTTCATTCGCTGAAAGGACAATTCTTCAGTTACAGGTTGGATTGTTTAAGATAAAACATTACTGCAAGATTAACAATATGAGTGTAAAACACTGGTGTAATCTTGTCAAAGAATGCGGCAGGCATAATATTAATGATTTTACTGTAGTAATACAAATAAGATTTTCTTATAGCTGGCCTTAAAAAATATTGGTCGAAGAATCAGGAGTAGTGGAAGGGTGGTAGATATTTGAACAAATTATCAAGGGAATTGATGAATAATACACCAAAAACTATCAAGCAATGGGTAGGAAAATGGGTTAATAGAAGGGATGAACTAGGAGCTACAAATTGTCTTCTGAGAGAATTAGCATTAGAAGATCCCTGCGAATAGTTAGAGAATGTCCAAAAGTTGTGTTAATGAAAATTCAGAAGAGCAATTCCGGAAATTACAAAATTACAGGCAGTTCTCTACTTAATTGCCAGCGAATGTAGTTTAAAGACACTCACACCTCATATTTATACACGGAATATCGGGTATTTCCTAATCCATCACAGTGCGAAGGAATCTATGAAACATGTTTCATAGTGATGCATCCAGTAAACTGAATCATTATACTGAAGGAATGTAAACTGCTTCAGTACCTGCGCCTCAATTTTTGGACTACTTTTGTTTGACTTCTGCGAGTAGATAATTCTAAAAAGATTTTTATCGCGTCGGGTAGTACTTCTAATAAAAATAGGAATAATATCTTATTGTATAATCTAGATGCTATTGTAATAAAATGATTAATAAAATTGTGTATTAAACAGAAGTTTTTAATTTTCAATTTACTTCTCACCAAATCCAGGTATGTTTATTGTATTTTCCAAGTCCATCCGTGCAGATTGCTTCCTTTGTTTGTTTTTATCAGGCGGGGACTTAATATTCTACAAGCATTCATGTTCTACATATTTAGAAACAAATTTTAAAATTGTTTCTTCGCTCCACCGAAATGACATTTTTGCGGCAGCTAATGAACTCGACTTTAACAATAGGTTCGGACTTGTTTAGCCGATGAGCGAGTGGGCAGTGGCGCGTGGTGGGGGGTGCTACTCGCCCGGTTTAATAGAACAGAAAAGATCGACTCGACTAAACTGCTGGCTAACTGCTCGACTAAATTTTCATTGTTCACACACGTTTAGTTACTAAATTGCTTGCTACTCGACTAAATTACTAGCCTGGTGCGAACGAGCCTTAAGGGTGTCAGAGATTTGAATAAATTACCAAGGGAATTGATGAATAATACATCATAAACGATCAAGGAATTTAAAATTAAAATTTGTAAATAGCAAAAGTAGATGGGTAGAGTAATTAACACTCAAAGTGTTTAGAATAATAATAAAATAATAATAACAATAAGAAGAATTGGGAAAATTGATAACTGGGAAGATTGTCACCGGAGGATGAGGCTCTATCAGAATTAAAATTCAATTCGTTTATAATTGTTACCTCTGATGTTACAATAGTAAAAGAATATACTTCCTTACCTCGTAATTTACAAGCTCACACCATTTATAAAGACAAGGCAAAACGAATTGCGCGCATTAACATACCCTATGGAATCCCCATGTGCTGAATGAAGCATTACGATAAAAATTATATCTCAGTGTGTCGTTACATACAGGTCTTTGGTCTTTATCCTCAACGTTTTTGTTGTTCCGCGGATGAAAAATAAAGTAACGAAAATTACAAAATAGAGAAAACTGTGCAAAGAAAATTGCGGATTGCACTGCTCAATCTGTTATTGATTACTACCACTCATTCCTCATTATACTCTTGTTAGCTACAAACACAGTTTTTATTTGATTCTGTTGTTTACGACGTGTTTTAAATTACGAAACTACAGGGAGAATGTTGTCCGATGGAAAAAAGAACGCCTGTGCTGCATACGTGTGCGTTTACTCGTTGTGTAATAAGAAAATGTAAGTGACGGTTTGGCAAGGGCAATTTGTGTTGAGCCTCTCATCAAACGTCCCGCACCAAGGAGAGGCAGTCTTGTAATATAGCAATTAGTGGCGTTCAATCTGTGCAGCACGTGCAAGAAAACAGCAGTACACTGCAACTCTGCTGCAACAGAGGAAAAAGACGGGAAGCGGCTGTTGCAGTGTAGTGCTGTCTAAACACCCGCTTCCTGCCGTAGTCCTCTGTTGCAACACAGTGATAAACGTTGGAAAATATGTTCCCCTGCTGTCAATGAGACGTTTCTTCCGTTACTTCACACCTCGAGATTTAACTACCTAAGCAATACCAACCTGTCTTCTGCGAACGTACGGCTATTCTCTAAATGCTAAGAGGCCATCCATAAATTACGTCACACGAATTTCATGATTTTTGGAGCCCCCCACCCTCCTTGTCACAGGTGGTCACATTTGTGTGACCCCCTCCCCCTGCCCCTTACGTGAGGTCACATACTTTGCAACTTTAAATGTAGAAATTATTAAATTAAAACAGCACTTCCAAAAATATTTATATATTTCTATTCAAAACTGTTTTTGTATAAAATCAACAATAAATCAAAAATTTTAGAAATTGATAAAACAAATCAAATGAATGATACAAATTAATTATTTTCTGTCTATGGACTTTGAACCCATTCTTTTATATTATTTATGACTGGCATAGCAGTCACTCAGTTCTCGATTTGGACAACGTTAGGAACACAGGATGTACCAACATCTTCTTTATGTAATCATATAGCATCTTTTATCAAACGAATAACTTCCTTGTCACCTCTAGCTGCAGTTCTTTGAGGACGAATCTCGGTGATGGGAAAAACTTCTTGTTGTCTCATACGTGATTGCTTGTGTTAGTTATAGCACGTTCACTTAAGAGAGGCGGGTCAAGGTTACTCTGCTCTACCCCCACTCCGCTACCCTTACCCCTACACGGAGGGTGAAAGATCTGCCGCGCATGCGCAAACGTCCTCAGAATGTATATAGTACAATATTTTGCATCTAATGTGATGTTTTCTTTATTAAAATTATGTATTTTAATTATCTGTCACACGTGTAATTAATGATTCGTCTGTAGAAGAAATTGCGTTTTACCAACTTCAGTTTCGTATCTTACAAAAATTATTTACGTGATACCAATGAGTAAAATTTACAACTTCCAATCATCATTTTTAGTTTTAAAAATTACGCGAGACATTTCGAGAATTAAATCAAATGTTTTTCTTGGCACTGCAACGCTCAGTTTGGCTTCACTACATACATGTAACACTGTTCGTAACGATACGTCACATGCCTCTGGTGTCATTTTTTGTGGTTCCTAAAAATATATTAACTTTCACTTCAGAGTTTTCTAGTGCGTTAAGGAAACTTCAAAAATAATTGCTTTTGACTGTCATCTAATATAACAACCATCTAATTCCATTTCACTTTACAGCGTTTTATAACGATGTATCCATATAAACACGACAGTACTGCATCAATACCTCTTGCTTGTCTGTACACAACGGACTGCTCGGAGGAGAAGGCAACGGGAGGGGGCGGTGAGGTGAGGGGCATGGTGAGGGGATCATAACCTTGAGCCGCCAGTTCGGAGCGAACAAGATATAGTGGCTTTGTATGATGAAATATATACACCGCAGATGCCACAAGATCGTTCAATTAAGTATGCGGAAGTCATATTTTGTCAAAGCCGCAAAGGCGGTAATGGGCTTTCGGCGTATGTCAAAGGCGGCTGACGTGCGACACTGTAGATACAGCACGCGCGGCCGCCACGTGACAAAAAGTTATACAATTATACATATAATGTCACGAGGCTTATGACACTCTCCATTCCCCCCTCTTGTCACACAGTGGCAAACTTTGTTGACCCTCCCTCCCCCTTAAGGTGTCAAATAATTTATGGATGGTCCATAATTTAGCTTAAACCATACGCTAGTAAAAAAGTAAACGCGTAAGGCGTTGTTGATCGGGAGATCCCAAAGGATTGCTAGAGGGAACTGAGGAGTTTCAATTTGCAGCGCATTCCGCCTCTGTCGTTGCTGGACCCACAGTTTAAAGCGGAATCCGAACCGCAGACCACCCTGGAATGGCTCATATCCCAATTTCCAAATCCTCATAATCTAAAAATCATATTCTGATTCTTCAGAGCTGCATTACTGATTGAAGTCAAAATTCGGAACAACTTTGCTTTTTCAAATCGACCTTCGTCCACAGCAGAGTCTGAAAATTTAACGTTTTGCTGATGGAATTTTTTACACTTCTGTTTCCGTCATCTATGCCAAAGGAAACTTTATGCAGTAGAATTTTGAAGCGCATTGATCTGGGGCTTTGAGAATTCCGTATACATTTTATGCATTGAATTTATTGCACAAAAATAATTTTATAAAAGCATCAAGCTATTTTCAATTAGCATTTGTTATACGTTTTGCGAAATTGTCTTTCAAACAGGGTATAAAAATAAATAAATAAATCAGTTTAAAACAATTATTGTGGGTCATCAAAAAATTTTCAATATAATTATTTTCATAACATATTTAGAAATCGAAAGATTCATACGAATTTTTGTAGAGAAACTTAGTGGGATCCGATGTTAAAAGAGTTTGACAGAAGGATGGTCGGACAGAAAATTTGTGAGGTCAGACAGTATGGAACATTGGAAAAGAAATTCTTATCGCTTTCTTTCTCAGACCTAAAATTTTTTCCGCTTATAAAGGAGCAACGCCTACAATGAATCAATGTAGTGGGAGAACCTCCGTTCGAGTCCATTTCGTGTATCACGGATTGTACTATTTGCGCCTGCAGCGGCATAATACAAGTGCGCAAAGCAGTAATTAGACCACCCACAACGCGCAGTGGAACCACGTAGCTTACATCAATTTCACGGAGATTATTATACGTTTATTAGCCTCTAAGCCGTAAAAAAAAAAAAAAAAAAAAAAAAAAAAAAAAAAAAAAAAAAAAAAAAACCTATAAGTTGAACGCATTCTGGCAATTAACTTCTTTGCAGTTGCTTAACTAAATAGAATTACTATTATATCACCCTAATTCTGTAAAGTTTTACATTTAACGGTTGTAGTTTACATAGCGATAAATTTGAAACTTTTTACGTGCTGCTGATTTAATGATGACAACAGTATGGAAGCAATGAAATTAAAAATAAACTAGGAATTCTAGAACCTTTGTTTTAATCCTGGTTCATGCCACATTCAGCACGATAATTATTGAAATACTTTCATCCCCATTAAATAATGAACGCAGTTTGAATTGTTTATAACAATATTTTTGAAACAAAATGTGTCGGTGGTCATTCTGTCAGACTGCATTTCATCCTAACCACAAGTTCCGCTAATATTGCCATTTGAAAATCATAACTTCCATCACATGCGCATTAGTGCATTCACGAATCGCGATCAAAATTTCACCAATTGAAACTACTTACATGCAGCTGAAAAATGACACGAGTAGTATAGCTTAAGTAAAATCAGAGGAAATTAAAATTTACACGTGATCTTACATCCTTCTTTTTCATTACCCATGATTAGTCTTCAGTGAACGAATATAGATAATCAGAAAGGAACTGATAATTGATATGTAGGTATAAGTGGTATACATACTTTTGTTTATGGTTGGTTTACAAGTTAAAGTCTATTGAATAGATACAGAAGTATAATAGTTTGCTATAATAGTAGCATCTCTGGTCATGCCCAGGTCACCAACGAAGGCCGGGAGCGTGACGTCACAACCTGGCCTCTTATTAGTATTGATGTCCCGTTAATTAGCATATTGACCTAATTGTAGGGCGACCATATATTTTAGTGCACGTTTTATTACATAAGATATAATACGAGAGATCTTGACAAGGAGTTATTCACGCATTACTTAATGCGATTGAATTGTTTTTTTTTGGTAATCAACGAAACATTTTTTCTGGAATCATAACGATCATTTACTTTGGTGCCTAATATTTTAAGTAGAATTATCACGTTGCCACAGTCTATAGATATATATATATAGTAATATTGCAGTCGGAAGTAAGTCTATACGTATAAGATATTTCTGAAAAATTATTAATATGACATGAATTCCCCTGTCTTCCATGGTTATATATGAAATTCAACGAACACATTTGTTGATGGTGCTGCTTCAGGTAAGTAATATAAATATAAAAAAAATTACATTCCTGTTCATCATTCGGTTATTTTTCGGTAATTTACTTCCCCTGAGAGTCAAGCAACGATGGAAACAATGAGTACTCTCACAGCCAAACACAGCTCCAAATGAATTCAGCAAACAAGGGAATTGTGATAGCAACTAGTAAATGAAGAGGGTAGCGGGAGATCCACCGACCCCAGAAGAATAATGAGCTAATGCGGAGGAATATTTTCTCCTGTATATGTAGAACACAACACGCTATGGAAGTAAATCTAGGACTGTTCGTCAAAATTCTTGAGCTTAAATTTAATTCTATAAAGGTTTGTGGAAGATAAGAAAATCGTTAAAGTTTTAATGAGCACGTTCACTGCAGAATGATGTAAAAGGAAAGGGGGAAAGTAAAGTACATCATATAGTGCGAAAAAAGGATTTTTTTTGACGTTACTGAAATTTTCCACAAAACATCCAACTATAATAAATACGGTGTGTTCCGTGAAACTAATTAAATTGTCCAGAATTTTAAGCTATTTTTAGAGCTGTGTGTCTATATAATGAAGCAATTGCTCGATGTCATAAATGAAATGAACCTTTCAGCATAAGAGGAACTGGAAGAAAGGGAAGGTGCCTAATGCAAATACTGTGAATGGAGAGTTGACTTTTTATTACATCCTGATTAAGAAGGAAAATATTGACCATTTCTGTTACAAAAATGTGAGGTAATTCAAATGCAAGACAGAACAAACCAGCCTTTAGCGAACACGCAAGAGCAGAACAATGTAATAATAACTAAATCTAAGTTATCTTGGTGCAAGCAGCCATCGGTAGCCCTCATCACTGATTTTTTTATGTCTATGCTTGTTATAATAAAGTAACAAAAATCTTAGATGGACTCAGTAATTATTTCCATCGGTTTCTTAGTGAAAGTATTGAGTTCTGTAAAATGCTCTATAGATTCAATGATATTAGCAGTTAAAGCTATTAGACTCAAGCTGCATCTCACTTGCACGAAGACAACCAAACTAGTATGACAAAGTAGATTGAAAGGCACTCACCCACAGCTGAAGCCGTCGCTTCAGTGACATGAAGACTGGCTGCTCTCTTCGGTTGACCTTTCATAGCCCAATGGACAGCAGAAGACACAGGGAATGCACAACTTCACTTGTGCTAACTAGCTCTAGAGATTTCCTACCAACTTTCTTGTCATTTCTGCTCAGTTCGTTGTGAGTTTCGCTGTGATATTTTGATCATGTTCTAATTATTTTCACCTTTTAATGACTCTATTTCATGCATTTCATTTAAATTACCCATTCATTGCCTCTTCGTTCAGTGGACATTTGTGGATACTGATATGAACTATAATAATGGTTGTCTTTGTCATATACATTGACTAAAATACTGTTTTGTACCAAACAAAGAGATATGAATATATCATCCATCCTTTGACTTTTATTTTACAATATTATTATGGTTTTCTTTTCATTTCTCTTCTAAAAACCATGATTATAAAAGTGCATTTGTTAGTTATTCCTGAAATAATTACTTCATTGATTACTCATTTCTATTATAGGATTTGTTTCATTTTATATTAGCAATTGAATGAATCGTAATGCTGTATGCTACGGTATAAACATTGCGGTTTTGATTATGTGCAGCACCATTGTGATTCAGATATGAAATATTTTGAAGCAATTATTACTTATTATTTTAAACTAAAATAATAAATTAGCTCACCATGAACATTTTCTTTTAATGTTTCAACTGTATGATTCGTTAGTTCATTTTGATGAAGAATAGTCATATAGAACTTTAACATTGTACTTAAACAAAATGGATACGTTCGAAAACAAAAAACAAAAATTTTTTGTTCCAATTATTAACTGACTATTGTTTTTAATTTGGAATTGATTTAGGAACTCTTGTGATAATTTCAAATTTCCAATTCTTATTACTGTATAACTTTTGTTATGTATATCACCTGGTTTTACTCAAGTCACATATCGTCATTCGTAACATTAAGGTAAATCTTAATTCAGCATTGCTCCCAAAAATCAATTCATAATTTATAATCATCAGCATAATTGAGATAATAAATGAATTTCTATTCAGATTTTAGTCAGTAAGTAAATGTCATGAAAATCTAATGCATGAAATTTAACTCTCAATTATGTTGAGGGAGCAACGAATTTTCCAAAATTTTTAAATGTGACACTCATGATTTCTTTACATTTTGATTCTAATTTTCTTGCACAATGAATCCATAATGTCTCCGGATTATCCAAAAGAAGGTAGTCTGTGGTCTGTCTTTTTTGTCCAGTATTGCTCGGCACTCTGGTAATCACTGACAGATTTCTAAAATGCAAGCCTCATAGTTATATTCGTTACTTCTGAGCTACACTACAATTCAATGAAACACATCATCCAGTCCCACAATGAGGGTATTTAATCAATTTTAGAACTGAACTACGGAAAAAATGTGAGGAAGTTTCATCATCGGCGTATTTCATTATACGTTGCTTTCTTGAAAACCGATTTTCTGAATTTTTAATATCTTATCTTTGTATCATAGCTTTCATCTCTTAGTTCTTTTTTTTTTACGATCACAGTTGTGAATCCAGGGTATAATTGCTCAGACATTAAACACCTCTTTCATACTCAAATACTTGAGCTGATGCTCTGATTCAAAAATTAAAGAAAAACTGAGCTGAAAACGTATAATAATTGTGAATGCTTAATCTCATTTTTCTTTTACTGAAATCAATTAAAATTGCTGACTTTGACTTATTGGTTTGATATAAATTGATTTGATAAATTATTATAACCTGAATCCTGGTAAAATAGGTAAAAAGCACACATTTGGTCTCTCAGTTACATATCAATCAACAACACAAATACTAGTTGCGAGTCAAGCACTTCTAGTTCTTTGTTTAGACAATTTCCTTGACATAAATTATAATTTATGCTGCATTAAGTATTACTGAGGTTCTATTTACATAGATTGAAAAACATATAAAAATGATTCACAACTGTATTATTTGATTTCATATCCTCTTTGCGATTTACAATGCATACCACTTACCTTAGTTATAGTGTCTCTTTGATCGTCTCCATCACTTCTAAAATAACTCAGACCTTACTTACTTCATATTCCCAGGTAATGTACACATTTCACAAAAATACTTTCAATTATCTTAAATCTCATTTGATGAAATATACTATAACTCACCATCGACTGATTTATTTTATCATTAAGTAAAATTGTTTAAAAAGAGATCAAAATCATTTGTATTCTTCTTTTTGTTATCAGTTCTTAGAAAATCTACATATTTATTACAAAAATATTTATATTTATTTTCACTACAAAATTTTACCTTTAAGCCTCTTAAATCATTTAAAATATGATCATCTGTAATCAAATTTCATTTGCCTGCCAAAATTTTACCTTCAAGTCTCTTAGCATATATAAAAACTGATGATCATATGTAATCAAGTTTCATTTGTCTGCTCATATGTTTTCATGGCAGATTCTAAAATCTTTTCTAACATTCGTATATTAATAATCATTTTCTGATACTAACTATTTGAAATTGACTTTTTAACAAATAATTACTGTACTAAATAATGATTCAGCCCTTTCCTGGTGTGATAAGATATACTGGCATTTTATTATTTTTATGATTAGCTTTAGTTTATCTCAACCAGCTTTTTTTTTTACACAAAACACAATTTTAAACATCTGTATCAAGTTTCCTTCATTTTATTGGGTTGTTTTTTTTTAAATAAAAGAGTAGCAGTTTCTGTGATTCACGCAGTTCAAATGTGTAATCACGTAGTTCAAGTTACTTTATAGATCAGATTCTTGATGTTAATGGTTAACAATCGTCCCACAATATAAGTGCAGAGATACGTCGAAAGAAAGTGAGATAACTAAAACTCTTCTCTTACATTAATTCATTGGCTTAACTATTTTTCCTTTTCTTCATTCCTGTACGTTTTAAGCAGTAAACAAGTGTATATTTCATCTCCTTTTCTTAGTCACGAAGTTAATCTGTATCATATTAAATTTTTGAATTTGTGCTTCTTTTAAACAATAAACAAGAGCATTTTCTTCATTTCTTGTGCGCTAAACAATTTTATTTCATTTAACCGTTCTTCGACAGTAATAGTGTTCCCACGAAAGTAAACATAGATTTGTTTCTTGTGTTTCTTTCAGTTGCAAATTTTCTTTTACTTTAAAGAAAATGTTGATGCTTAGTTGCAGTAACACAAGACGTTGAAGTGCAAATAAATTATTGTGGTAATCCTGTTTGGAAATTAGCAGAACAATATTGCAACTATTATTTACACAAATCATGCAATAAAGAGTTAAATAAAAAGTTTATATCTTCAAATCATGCAAGTTTTCGTTCATTTTGAGATATCAATTATTAATTTTGTAGTTCCTTAATAATACATTAACTATCCAAATAATGTCGAGGTGGGATTTCCACTACTTTGCTACTGGGTTCCTTGCCTCATTGTCTGTTATTCATGTTAATAAATTAACTTTAGGTTCAGAATTCTCTGACTTCCGTATCCTGCATCTGATTTATGAACCGTAGTGTGTATCTTCTTTGCTGTATCTTGTAGCGTATCCAGGACACGCAGCCAAATGTTGCTCTTGAAATAACAAATTTGTTTTGTATTTTTTTAACACAAAATTTCATAGCACATTCTTCTGCCAATTGATGGATTTCATAGCACCTCCTTTACCACTTGTTGGTAGTTTTTACCTCTTATAGATGTAAGCTGTATTGCGACTAGTGCTGTTTTCACTATCTTCAATAAAACTACTTTGCCTATGTCACAATATTAATATACTAACATTTTTCTATTAGCGATGTAGAATATATAAAGTTTAATTATATAATAAATTGAAATTTGAAATTTTTCTAACTTTCAGCAAACAGAAATCAATATCAGCAAGGTTTCCGTTTATTAAACTCCAGTATTTATTGTTAAACTGTTAAACGTTTTGAGAATTTCGTAATAAATATTTATTTTGAACTGATTAACAGCTCTCAGTGGAGGAACCCATATCTTTTATTTCAATGTACTTATTTTTATTACTCATATCAAGTTTTCCAATCATTAATAGCTTTTGTCGCCTTCGTGGAAAAATCAACATTTTGAATTTTTTAAATTAATTAATTACGATGTATCATATGCCCTTGTGGTAATTTCCTTAAAGTCTTATTTCTTTACTAAGCTCTATTTTATTTTTTAATATTTGAGTTAACTTGTTCAGCATACTCCTTGGTAATTTATTCCAATCTTCTTACCTTCAAATAAACATTTTCTAACTCCCTTCATGGTCATTTCTGTCTCAACCTTTTCATGCTTTGACATATAATAATAACAGTTCCTAAACTAAAACATAAGAGACCTTAAAGTTTCTCCTTGAGTGATTAACCAGTCCTTGGTATATCCCCAAATTTTATTAAAAAGCGATTTTTCTGTGACACTTATGTTGGCATCACTTCCAGTAGTCTCGGGTCATAACAACGAAAGGGAAGTGATAGATAAGAAGTAGGTGCTTGTTTACTCAGTAATCTGAACGAAATTTATAGAGTAGTTTCAAAATATTGTTTCTCGTTACCCTGCAACTCTTCTTCTTCTTTTTCTTGTCTTCTTCAATTGTTTCTATTTTCTTTTCTTTTATTCATCATCAGAAGCTCCTGCAAAACACTCGTTCCAGCTTTTGTATCTGGCTTTTATTACCATTTTATCTTTACAATTTCGGTCCATGCCTTCGTTCCAATATTTCGTTCTTACACTTATGAGTCTGTTTATTTGTTGCACTCCGCAATATCCTTCGCTGATTTCCTGTTTTTGTTCTTAATATTTTCACGTCACTATTTTTCAACGTTCCTTTTGTTTTTGTTGTAAGTCTTATGGTAGCTTTCCATTCAATATATTGTTATGGACAGCAAGATATACAGTTGTTTGTTTCTTTATTTCTTGGTACATATTCAAGTTGTCAGTTGTATTGTTTTCAAAATAACTAAATTGTTTGCATTTATCTTTTACTTCTCCTAAGCTATTTTTTTTTCAGAGTTATTGCATTCCATCTTCCATATATTTGATAATATTATATTTTGTTGTTGATTACACATTAAATAAATATAATGGTCTTTGAAAATTATCTTCATACTCTGCCTAGAGTACTAAGTTTATATCGAAACAAACGGTTTTGATCCCTAGTATTAAAGGTATGTCATTATTTATTTTATCATCGGGCGTGAGAAGTAATTTCACAGGGGTGACTGTATTGGCAGGTGAAAAGAGAGTGTAAATGAGGTTTCCTATAATACTTTAGACTCAGTTTTTGGGATATAAACAATTCAGAGCTGGTTAAAGCTCTTAAGAAGAAAGACGAAACCAGGTAGAATCTCTCAGACTCGCCTAATAGAGGATGAAAGAAACGATTTTAAGTTAAGTGGGGATGTAGAGAAACGTGTTTTGGGAACTAAGAACATGTCGTACAGTGAATATGGCAAAATTCGAAATTTTGTAGCGGAAAAAAAAGCCTCACCTATTATCCGAGTCGGGTGAGGGGGGGGGGAGGGGACGGGAGGTTAAGTCTCATGTAAATTAGGTGTAGCCGAAGTACCATATCTTTTAAGTATTGCTATGATAGATACTAGCTGGTTAACAGGGCATTGGAAAAGTGCCATAAGAGTACTGGTTCATTAAGGAGCGGAGACCAATAGAGTTGACAGAGACCGGTTAGTTTGACCTAAATGGTAGATACATTAATGGCGAGCCAGAAACGCAACCGCATCAGAAATGTAATATGTGAGTACAGAATGTGGTATGAAAATTAGCAATTTTAGGAGAAGTTATGCCTTTGAATCTCAACGGTATACATGCAAAATTTCAAACGGAACTGAAATGGGAGGCCAGGATGAAAGTGCTGCAATGGATCTATCCAAGGCATCTGAAAATGATAAACTATAAAATAGTGGTAAACAAGGTAACCAGGTAGGGTGGATGAATCCTGAGTTGCTGATAGGGGAATTCTTAAGAAGTAAGAAACAAATACTCATGGTAGCGAAAGCAGTGCCAAATGATATTGAGGTGATAACAGGATAGTTTACTGGGGCCATTACTGTTCATTAAATGATTTTTTGTAAAATGAGAGAGGATTTTGAACAGCTGCATAGGAATTAGACGTGTTGTCTAGTTACGCAGATCATCATAGAATGAAGAAAATTTCGAAAAGAGTAAACTTATTAGGTATTAATGAAAATGAAAGTGTAAGTATCTTGGTATATGATTTGACAATAAACTTAGTTGGACAAGACACATTTAATAGATGAAAGGCATTTTGCGTTTCCTGAAGTGGGATGTGATGCAATTGGGGTAGATAACCTTGGTCAGGCCAATTGTTGAGTATAGTTGGTAATATAAGAACCACATCATGAATGTCAGTTGGATGTGTTACGAAAGGGATTATCTAGATTAACTTTTGGAAAATTCCGTAGTGTACTATACATTACTGATACGATAAAGGAGCTGGAATGGGGACGATGAAAACAGGCTTTGAAATGTTTAAGGCATGTATTAGCGATGAGATTTGTATGGTTGTTTCTAGAAGAATTAGGAGTACAAGAAAGTGGAAGGGAAGAGATGATCTTAATGATGAAATAGCATTTTATTTTAGGCAAAATTTTGTTTTGTAATTATAGTCAGAGACCAGAGTAATTTGCAGGTGGAGATTCTGAAAAGTTACCTCAAACACTGAAGTAATTTAAAATAAAAATTTGTGATACTCGAAAGTAGGTGTTTAGGAAAATTTCCACCGGGCATAAGCTCCATTCTAATTAATTTTTAATTAAAAATCTCTTAATTTCAGTTGCACAATTTCGATTCAGATCCAGAATGAAAGTTAACCTTTTGACACTGAGTTTCTTCTTCCTTCATTGTTTGTTGCAGCTTTATTCAATGAAAAGCTTTAGTCAAGTCGATAAAACGCTTATAGATGATCTTATTCATTTGTAAACCATTTTTCAATTAATTATCTAATTATTAAATGTGCATCTGTAGTTGATACGTGGTTCATAATATCAGTTCAGTCGTTCATCAATTTTTGTTGCTTTTTTTGGTGTATCTGTATAAATACAATGGTAACATAAACCTTTTGATTCATCTCGTTCTTTGAAAATTGAATTAGTAAACTTTTTTTCATTTTGCTGCAGCTCTAGAGTCAAAGATTTTGCATTTCAACTAAAGAAAAATACGCCATTAGTTCGTGTTTCATTTAGATATATCTGAAGTTTTACTGAACTGTTACTTTGGACTTGTATTTTTGTTACTGCGATTCGTACGAAAATTTGTTTTTTAGTTTAAAATGTTTTATCTCTCTGATAGCTTAGTTGTTGTTTTTTTTTCAAGTCTGTGCTTCCGTTGCATCGAGACTGCTCGATGAAATCGTTGTAATGCACTGTAAGTAGCGGATGCAAAGTGTTTGCTGCTGCAGTTCGCGTGCCAGACAGCGATCTGGCTGGCACTGCAACAAGTAGTCCGCCGCCAGGCCGCGTCCGCTCGCCAATTATTCACAGGCACAGTGATCCCTAGACGCCGCAGCCTCCGTCATTCCCAATTCCGTTTGTTACCGCTGCAGTCTCCGCCGCACGTAACACATTTATTTCAAATGTTGCAGAGCTCGCTGGCGTTCATTATACATGTCCACCATGCGTGCAGCGAGTCAGAACCTTCGTTCCCTTTCTTTTTCTGCAGTCACGTAACCACGCCAGTGTTGCAACTGCATGGCTACAGGTCAACAACATTTTAGATGTATTGTCGGTTGCCTGGACTGTGCTTCAGGTAGCACACGATTTTCGATGCTTTCGCTTAGATATATGAGTTGATTCATAAATGAAATTCCACATATAAAATGCTGCATAATATAATTTTAACACTCGCAAGAGTTGTTGCTTGAATGCCTTTGATTCTGATCGATATTTACTTTTTTTGATTTTATTTTTCACTTAGTCAAAGTATCATTTTAATTGATGCAGAAACATTTTTATCAATTACAAAAAAAAATCTGGAATAAGGTTTTAAAAATAACAGAGATCTGCACTGATTTTGTTCCAGATAGTTTCAATAACTAGAGGAGCTCACAGGCAAACTGATAATGTGGTTTTTCAGTGAACGATGCTTTTGAATTCTAGTCTCCAGAACAAAATTTCAAAACAGAAATGTTTTGGACGTTTTACTTCAATTATTTTTCATTTTCAGTATTTTGATATAAAGTTTGCACACTATGCTTCCTTTCTTGGTAAATAATTTCGGGCTTAATCTGTTTACAGTTCAGTCTTTCAAGATCTTATCCAATATCTTAAGACTTCAAGATCTAATAAAACACATTTTATCATCATCTCACAGGTTATTGCGTTACTTTGAAGACGAGGAGTCACAATTGCGTCTTGTGAATTACGGATTATTTTTCAAATGTCTTTCTAATTCTGATAAATGATGTCAACTGTCTCTGCTCTTCAGGAAGACTATATTTTGTCTTCAGTTCAAGTGTTGAGTTTACTTTTTGGTTACACTATAATAAAGACTCCTGCAACAGTCCCTGTTAACTCAGAACGCACATTGATCTATATTCATTTGACATATCAATGCTATTTTTTATTTATTTATTTAGTTTTATTTTTTTACTTCTATTCTTCACTTTATATTTATAAATTATGCAAAATTTTCTTTCTCTTCATTATAATAGTATCAATCTTGAACAGGTGTAAAATATAATTTTTGATTGACATTTATGTACTTCATTGTGATACATTCTCGGATTTCCTTCGACATTGCTAGCTCCTATTCATCAACATCATTGAACTGAATGAGTCTCGTGCATCAGTCTTGTACATCGTCTTCCAACATTCAGTTTCTGTGTTTTTCCCCTTCTCCCCTCAGTCCCTCAACGGTATTGATGCAGTCCTCCATATCTTCCAATTTTGAGCTATATCAATCATTTGTAATTTTTTATATAAGTCATCTCGTTGAATTTGCGTTATCCTTGTAGACGTTTATTTTTTAATTAAAAATCATTTTTGTATCATGTGTGGTCACATATGCGTCACCTCGCTCACATCTAGTGAAACTAGACGTTATTCAAGTTTCGGAAACAAAAATATAACTGTAAACAAAAATTGTTAATACATAAACTCTTTTCTCTGATGTTTCTCCAGATTGTCCTATTGGGCAAAAATAAAACATTTATTAGAAGTGGAGACATTGATTGATATGGAGTATATTGCTTCACGTGAACTGAGTAATAATCACAGGCCATAAGACCTCCGTAATGGTGACGAACCTTCTAGGATGCGATTGTACGCCTCTGTGACAGATCCGGCTTCTTTCAGCACAACGTAAACTAGAGGTATCGTCTCAACTGGAAACCTAAACATTTCTAGTAGCGTGTAGATTGAATCCCGGAGATCTTCTGTGGATTCTCCTGGAAAAAAAGAAAAGAAATAAAAGTCATCAAACATCGATTTAACATACAAAACATTAAAAAAAAAAACAACTATTTGATTAAAGATTCGGGGCGTACTGTTCCCATTTTAGCCTGGAATACGTTATAAAAACGATAATTGGAAGAACATGTAATTAGATGGTCAATTAATGAAAGCAAGAAACAAAAAAAGATCGATTAAAAACTGGAGTGAAAAAATATGACATGCATAATTTTGTGGATTTTGTTTGTAATAGTAGCATGACGATGCTGGGGTGAAAAGATTTGTGCAAACATTTAGATTTTTTATAAAATATCCCTTTTATGAAAAGATTTATAATAAGTATTACATGGATTTAATCAGTTTTCAATAAAAATATTCCATTAGTGATTATTGTCTCTATAATATAGTCAAGCACTCAGTTTGCAGTTTGGATGAAAGTACAAGCATATTCTTTATGTTAGGCTAACTAATTTCTAACTGTAAACCATCAACACAATCATTCATTAGAATAATGAACAGCAATAGTCCCAATAGACTTGCCTGTTTTCACTTCCACCTCTTTTGAAATTGCCTTTCAGCTATGGACAACCGAAAATAAGAAACTAAGTCTATATGAAATATAATTGTACAAAATGATATTCAGCATTAATAGTACCGAAAAAGCATGGATCTTACAGGGTGTGTAATTGATAGGTAAATAAAACAACTTACAAAAGAATCTCAACAAAATAAATATGATAATTTGTTACATTTAAAATAAAACAAACTGTTACGCGAGGTTGCAGATGAAGAGAAGAACAATTACAGCACACCACTGAAGAAATTTGTTTTATCGACTATGTCTAGAACAAAGAGATCGGTACAGGAAAGGAAGTCGCGAAGAATTTCATCAATTTAGTCTTTGCAAAAAATTGGATCTTGACATAATCAATCTGTTGACTTTAATAAGAGAATGTTCTACAATCTGTTTCTGACAAGGTATGAGTGCAAAATTAATGGTATGATAAACATAATCGCGACTCTGGCATTAAAATAAAATGCTATACTTTTAAATTACCAAGCAGTCGACCATGATATTAGCGGCCTTGGGTTTGCAGTGCAGGCTGGCATGCAGATGTCGAGGTAATAGAACTGGCTAGACCACTCGGTTCGTCTTCGGTTACTTTGGACTCTTATAACGACTAGCTGCATCTGAAGCTCTTCGTTCTGCGACTTGATAACGTGATACTATGGGAAGTACTGAAACCTTCTTTCTTATACAGCCATCTTCGGAAAATTTCTTTCATTTACCAACTCCATGATTTTAAAGTCGCGGTTATGAGTTCAATAAAACACTTTCAGTTGCTTTTATGCAAAGAACAATGATGTTACACCAAGCTTAAATTCAAATTACAAGCATAAATTTTTTTAAATTAGAATGAAGCTTTTATGGTTAATTCATCCAGAGGAAAAGTTAAGTTTCTGATAATTGCGTCAAAGTATTCGCATACGAAAAATTGAAATCTATTGATTTTGATTTATTTCATTCCATTTCATATATGGCGTGAGAAGTTTATAATCAAAACATTCTGCTTTCTTTGGATGTGGGTTATTCTCATGACCTCTGTACTGGTAGGAGATAGAAGACATTTCTAATTTTTTTTGTTTTTTTTTGTTTTTGTATTTTTGTATTTTTGTTGTTGTTTTTGTTGTGTTTTTTGTTTGTTTTTGTCCTAAATAATGTAGTTCACACAACAGCGACATGCGCTGTCTCAGGTAGCTTCAGTCTCTCATCAAAGATACAGTCCATGCCAATTAAATAGAGCCCATACCAGGATGCAGCCACCGCCAACAAGACACAGTGCCTTCCTTAAAACCTGCGTCTATTGTCTCGAGGGGTCTGCGCCACACTCAAGCCCTGCCCACAGCTTTTGCTAACTGAAATCATGACTCATCTGACCACGAAACCTTTTTCCAGTCATCTAGGGTCCAACCGATTTGCTCACGAGCCCAGTAGAGGCGCGTAAACCGATGGCTTTTTGTTAGCAGATGCATTCTCGTCGGTCTTCTGCTGCCAGATTTCACTGCACTGTCCTCACGGATCCGTCTGTCGTCCGTACTGCAATGAATGTTGCTGTTCTTTGATGCAGTGTTGCCTGTCTGACAATAGTGACACCTCGACGACGACGTCTAGAGTCTGAATCATCAAGAAGACGTTGTCGACCACCACATTTTCAAAGGCTGGAGAAAATGTCGAAAATTATACTATTACGGCACAGTCTTGACACTGTGAATCAAGGAATGTTGGATTTACTAACAATTTCAGCGCAATGCGTCCTGCGCCAAATACCATTCCGCGTTAAAATTCATGTCGTGCGGCCATAATCATGTTAGTAAACCTTTCTCACGACTCACGAGAGTAGAAATGAAAGCCCATACACTGCACGGTGCTGCCACGATTTGGATATTTGCATCTTCCTATCCCATGACTTCTGGCTCTTCAGGATATTTTTTTTTTTAATTTATTTTTTACTGCTTTACGCCTCTCAACAGCGAGGTCTTTAGAGACGGGAAAGGATGGTGGCAAGGAATGGGAAGGAATTCGGCCATGGCCTTTTGAAGGAAGCATCCTGGCATTTGCCTGGAGTGATTTGGGAAACCATGGAAAACCCAAATCTGGATGCCCGGACGGGGCTTCGAACCGCCGTCCTCCCGAATGCGTGGCCAGAACGCTATCAATTACACCACTACGCTCGGTGATATTGTTTCTAAGAGTTCCTCATGATGGAGCTGTTACGATAAATTCAACAATACAGACTAAATAGAGTGATTACAAAAACTTGGTAAGACCCTTGCTTGACTTTGGTGGTGTAGCAAGATATCCACATTTTTGCTATAAAATACAAGAACTGGAAGGGATGCAAGGGAGCCCATCTGGATTTGTTTGTAGAAATTACCAGAAAACGCAATCTGTAAATGACATTATAAATGAACAGGATAATGAGTCAATTAACACGCGGAGGAGGACGAAGGTGGTGCTAGAATTGTATAAGGCGAAGAGGCCTGGATGGAAATTCATATAAGAATTAGAAGTAAGACAAGATAATAGATGTCCATAATCACAAGTCGGTTCTTCATGTCAGGTTTCAGGGAGTAAAGTTGAAAGGCATCAAGGATTAGAATGAATTATCAAGCCAAATGTTGAACAATTTACCAGAAATACTAAAAGAATTTCAAATTAAAATTCATAAAGGGCAAAGTAAGATGTGTATGAAGGTTACCATCGGAGTATGGGATCCATTCGCAATTAAGTTTAATTATTATATGTAAAATAATTACCTACAACAGAAAAAGACCCGGTAGAAAAATAGAATTTAAGGTAGTACTGCATTACGTATGCCTTCCTTCTTAACAATAATAATACCATAGAAACAGAAAGAATGTCTATAAGCTAATGAATGTTGAACTATTGATTGGATAAACTGGAATTACTAGGAAGAAGAATCATGAGAAAAATCTTACCTTCGGGGGGAAAAAAATCAACAACCAGCTGGATTCAAGAGCTTAAGAAGGAAACCAACAAGATAAGAGAAGAGGAAATTATGGAAAGAGAGATCTTTAGAAAGAAGGTATTAAGTTTGAAAGGATTCCAAGGCAGAAGAGGAATAAAATCTGCTCCGACGTTGACTGAGGAGAGAAGAAAGGAACATAATGAAATGATGAAGGAATATTAGATTGAAAGAAAGAAAAAACAACAACAAAGGATGAAGAATTGAATTTGGAAGGTGATCCCAGAAGGCCTTATCGGAAAGAAGTGGAACGAAATCGAAACTGCCCTGGGCTAACACGAAACAGCTTCGTGCAAGAAATGTTAGAACAACATTGATATAAATGTGACTGAATACTTCTTGCAAGGCAGAGATGTAGAATACATTATGAAAGTTCTTGATGTATGTATCGATACAGTGGTTTCAGTCAGCTGATGATGTCGGTGTGAGGTCCGTTACAGGTGTAACAGACAAGCCGTGATGAAGGACACACAACAAATGTCATCACTGTGGGCGTCAACAGCATTTACGCTAAATACCTGTCGCTTTGTGACGATGAGATCCTTAAGAGGAAGCGCTATTATAAGGTTCGTAAAGAGATCCGCGCTACTACTTTTGAATCTGGTCCATCTTTGTCCCCATTCTTCTTCCATGGTTTGATGTATTATATTATGAGGTTTTTCTTCCCACGGGTCAGTGCGAGCAAGAAAACTTTCGCTAATTGCGCTCACATGTCAGTCGTTCATCATAAGAGCCCAATGATTAATGAACGGAAAATCGATGGCGGTTTAAAGTTTTTGTAAGATTTTACCATTGCCTACCAATTGTGTATAGTCACCATTCATTGGCTGTATAGCTTCCCTCAAGTCTAGACAGATTGGAATAAAAAAGAACCATTGCTGAAAGGTCAGTGACAATGCATTCGCAGTCACAAGGTTAGTGCTTAAAAGGGTTTCGAACGAGTATATATAATTGTGATTGCAGTCTTTACCCTTACAATTCATACAAAATAATTATATTTATCTTTCCTTTTCCGGTATCGGATCCTTTCGATTGGTTTCAATACAACTGCTGTAAAATATACTTGAAAAAAAACTAGCAATCTGAATACTTTAATTCACCATAAAATGAATCTCTTCTGGCTATCTCAATAAACTTCAATTCTTTTATAAACATGAACCAAAATGGTTTATTCAGAATTTATAATTAAAAATTATGTTACTTTTGTGTCCATTCAATACATATAACTCTATTTACATACATTATTAACAATTATTCCTCCAATCATTCTTCTTCATCGCCCTGGGGCTTATACTCTCAAATACGACTACAGAATATCACAACGAACCAAAATCAATTTAACGGTCATCCCTCAAAGATACGACCGGATTCATATTTCTGTAACCATCTTTCTTGAGCAACTACCCACCAAAGTTCCTCTTTCTCTCAAGTCTTGTTCTTTGCCCTTTAACACTCAAACATCGAAGTTAGTTTGCAAAATTACATCTATTTAATAACCGAATATGATTATAACATTATACTTAATGAAAAGTGAGGTCGTGTACCTCACATGATTCAATTGGGATCACAGACTTTCGGCTAAGTAATTGTATATTTCAGCACAATTTGTCGGTAAAGTGGCTGCTGGAGTAGAGAGACATTTCAATCACTCATGTAATTTTATTTTGAAAAAGATGTTCCTTCCTCCTCATACTGTAACCGAAGAAATGTAATATTTTCTGTCATCCGTGGTTATCTGTCTCCACTTGTTCGATGATGGAATCATTCGTTGGCCTAGCAGTCGACGGTTTGGTGACAACCTCGACTGGCAAGTAGTCGTCCTGTATTTATCCTTTGCTTTCGTTGTCCAGTTTCCACAGTCGTACACGGAGATCGAAACGTGACTGAAGTAATCTTTGCTTCGTGGTTATAGTTATTGCTCTGTCTTGCCATATGTGGCGTATCTTCTTCACAGCTGTGCGTCTCAGAACATTGCATCTCATGAGTTCATTTTTGTAGTCATCCGTGTTATTAAATACGGATCCCAGATAATTAACTGTTTGGGTTTATGCCTTCCAAGAATGTGACAGTTATACTGTACCCACTCTATTATTTCAGCAAATTCTTGAACACTAATGGTGTCATTTGCAAAGTGCAGGTTCCTGATTTGCTTGCCGCCACCTGAGAATTCTCTCTTCCTGGCATTTACCACCAGGGCTGGTGTTGGGGAGAGTTGAGCGGGACAAAAGTACCCCGGATCCCCGAATGGTGCCTGGCTAAATGGAAATCAAGCACAAGTTATAAAATTTTTGCAGCAATGAATTTGAACATTTTTGCATTGAAATTTTCTGATTTTATCAACAAAAGAAACCCAAAGTTTAAAGTAAAAAATTTTGTCTGGGTGGGGGGGGGGGGAAGGCTAAGAACGCTTCCTGGGGGTCCGAAAGTTCTAGCGCAATCCCTGTTTGCCACAAGTCCAATGTTAAATTCTCCGTAGGTGTGGCATATGGCTGAAGTGACAGGCATCCACCCATTCGCACATCTTTCATTGTCTTAGTAGCTTAGGTTTTGTTGTATCGATGAAATAAGGTGAGATGGTATACTAATTTCTTTCTAAAAAGAACACATCTTGAACCATACCACACAGTCGACGGCTCTTTTGCAGTCCAGAAAAAAAAGAAACAATTTGGCGTTGACCTCATACCCTTTCTCAATCAGTTGACGGATCTTGAAAATTTCTTTTCTTATTCATCTTTCGTTTAGAAAACCAGCCTGTTCTAGTGGCTGAATCTAATTCAAAGTTTCATTCGTTTATTCAAAACATCTGGTATAATTTTATTTTAGTTATCATATTTTCTTGTTTTTATCTCTTAATTCTGATGAGAAAAGAAGATGGTTGTGAACAAGTCTTTCGTTCAAGTTCCAGTATCCCAAATTTTGGTGTGGATAAAATGCAGTTTTTCTGCCTTAATCTCCGAGCACACAATTCGTTTCTCCTAAGACTCTATCATGATCCCCTGCTTTATGGTTTCTAGGAAGCTTTATTGCCTCTTTTACTATAATATGCATGTTGTTGCTGGCATCGCTTCCCCTTCACACGTCGGTACACAAAGTCTCCCAATACCTCCTCCATCATTCAATGGTCCCCTTCTTTTCAAAACTAGGTTAGCTTATTATTATTCAAACAGCCCACGAACACACTGGTAATTTTCTTCACTTTCATGGAAAGATCTCGCTGTTGACGGGGCTGTTTATGTTTTTCGGTGTCTTCACATGTTTCATGTATCTGCTTTGTTTCTCCGGAATGAATGAAGAGATCTTTGGGTAGTATTAATCAGATCCAGTTCTTATTTAACAATTTGCTTTCCTCAATTAACTTCTTAACCGCAGTGCTTAAACTTGGCAACTGGATAAGAGTGCAATGTATTGAGGATGAATCAAAGATGGGTGAGAAACATTACACATAAGGAAAATAGCTACCAGAAAACAGCGGATCACAGAATTTTTTTTGTAGTTTATGGATGAGATGAGAAGGTGTAAATACTGTCAGGATGAGGCAGGAACGCAGCCGCACAGATATCTCAGAAATCAGGAGTTACAAGAAACAAAATAATGTGAAGCTCTTGACACAGAAATGATCATCTGTAAAGAACACGCAGCTTACATGTGAATCAAATAGAAATTCGGAAACCTCAGTAAAAGATTAACGAAAATTAAAACTACAAATTGGAAACCTCTATTAAGCTCAAAAGAAATAGTTAGCTATTGGAAGGAATTCATAGAGAAACTGAATGAGAGGGACGAGCTGGATAGAAGAGTACTGTAAAGAGAAAGACGTTGATACTACCGATATCGGAGTTCAAATTATATGACTATATTTCGAAAACAATTCAAAAGTTTTTATCTCAAATAAGAGATTAGTTATTAAAGAGTATCTTTCAGAACTGAAAAAATCTGTAGTTTCAGGAGAAATTGAAAGATTCTTCCAACTGAAACCAAACCCTAGAACTGTCGAGGTAGCCAAAAACTACAATATATGAAGCAAACAACTGGGGATAAAAATGGATTTTTTTGTGTACGTTAATATGAAGAGTTCTGCAAGTAATGGTAAGAGTCGAATAATTACTTGAACCGAGTGGAGGGACTAATTACAAAGGGAAACAAGTGTCTAGCAGCATGTTGTAACAAAGAAGCATGTCTGATATTTGTCGAGAACAAGTACCCTTTGTCACGTCCTTGTAAATATATAGGTTGGCTTCGTTCCTGCAAATCACAGGGTCGATTGTATTCCTAGCCATCTGTTACTTTGATGGGGCTCAGACTTCCATCAGTGTGAAAGCTGTCTTCGGATGAAGTAGGAACTGGGTTCGCATGAAAAAAGGGTCTTGCTTAGACAAAGAAGCAAGGAGCTAGATGTTCCTCTCAACATAAGTGCTTGAAACATGTACTTTGCTCATAATTTCGGAGTTTAATTACCATACAGTTCGAAATACTACGGGTATTACAATCAAGTAAGATCGTCAAACATCAAGACGTTTCGGCCCGACATCTGTGGGTGAAATGGGCGCCAGCTGCCTGTAATAAAACGAGCTCCCGCACTTAACGTGACAACATGCAGCGCGAGGTCAGCCTGCAGAATTGCACGCAATATTCTATTCCGTACAGGCACCGATAAAGTATTAATTACGGTAATTGCAATGTAATGTTGTGGCTGGAAGGCTGCATACTATTCCTAAAAAGCCGTTCCCTGGTTAGAAAAATATATATATATATATTTTTTCATTAGGATCTTGATCTAAGTCAGAACCTTGAAACTTTATATTTTGGTTTTTAAACATCTTTATTTCCTTGAAACATGCTTCTAAACATCGACATATCTACACTAGTATATCTTAAAAATTAAATATTACATAAGAAACTAACAGGTTCTGAGATATTGCCGAAATCTCTACAATCAGATTTATCCCGTCCTTTAAGCAACTCTATTGTGATTGGTTGCTTATGGACACTAGTTTGCAGCACAAGATCATTATTCTTAGACTTACTATTAGTGAAACGTTTGTCGTTTACTCATAGGAATACAGTGCGAATGACAACACATTGCAGCAACTTTCATTTTACCCCCCGAATCTTATTTTCTCGTTTGTGTTGTTTTCACTGAGATTCTCAGATATTACATTGAAGCGGAGCTTTTCCGAAAACTAGCTCCTGAAGCTGAGGATATAAGCGAAGTATCGAAGACAGCAACTTAATTTCACGGTTGTTTTACAAAACAGGACATCTCCACTGTAATGTAATTGTATTTATCACAGAGCTATCAGTGTGCCATCTTTATTTCTTCAAAGCCCACTCTTCGTTTGTGTTTCCTTGTTTTGTGGTCTGTGATTTATGTGATTTCTGAAATTCAGTTCAGTTCTGTAATTGGTATTTTGCTGTTTAAATATATCATTTACATGTTTCTAAAACTAATTTAAAAGTGCTCTGTTTCTTTATAAATAATTTGGCATGGACGGTAAAGAGGTTGCCCAATATGAATTTATTTAATGGAAAGAAAGAAAATTTTCATGACGAAGTATTAGGAATACAATTCGTCACTTTCCCTTCATTATTATACTATTCCGGCTCATCAGTGATTTAAGGATGGCTATTGACTCTAGAATAAAATAAGCCACTAGTTTGCTAACATTAATGGGAAAAACGTTTTCACTTATAGAATAGAGGGATCCTAATTTACACTCTATTGACTAATCACGCAAGAGACTGGAGGTATCAGTGGCTTTCTGTTCAAAAATTAGCTTCGACATATAGCACTGATGGTATGGAAATAATTGTGGCTAACTGCTTTTAATCTATAATCTACATCTCCTCAGGAGAACAGTGTTAATCCACAAGAACTCTCATTATATCTTTAGGTCTCTTGCATGTTGCAATCTCAGTTAAGCACACCGTATGTATA
Organism: Vandiemenella viatica; assembly: GCA_031002005.1. NCBI lineage: Eukaryota > Metazoa > Arthropoda > Insecta > Orthoptera > Morabidae > Vandiemenella > Vandiemenella viatica. Next base: position 71,681,934 of record JARYHS010013630.1, on the reverse strand, counting down.
TCGGCACACGTTTAGCGGATTTATTTGTTTTTTTTAAAGTCGAACAGAGAATTAACGGTCTACAACAATTAACAGTGGATAAAAGGAGAATCCAGTTAACAACTTTCAAAAACTTCAGTAACGATAAATTCTTCAGGAATAATAATAAAATATTATATTTGGTAAGGGATGAGTATACTGCTGATTAGTTTCAATTGATTTCTTCTGAAACAATTCCTCACAGAACGAACAACCACAAAGATTAAAGTTAAAAATGGTGCTCTGAATGAGCTAAAAAGAAATTCACAATAATTAATAGCAAGTAATAATTTTTTTTATTGATTTTAGTTCTTTGAACACATAATCTTTCAGCGATAGAGAGTATGACAGTTAATAAACAATGAACAAAGGACTTATGATTAACTTTATGTACCAGAGAATAAAAACATTGTTTTGTTGTGTGCGTACAGAAATGTGAGGCTGCAGCTTATTCCATCACATGTCCGCAATAATTAGGCAGTGCAACAAGGAGACGGCACCGGAACTGATTGCAATGTACAAAAAACGATGGTCGAAAGTGGACTGGAAATGGTTTTAAGATCGGCTGGATTAATCATTGTAACAGGTAAAATTTCCAATTATCTATATTTCTTTTCCATTTTTCAATTATTTTATTGGAAACATACATATCGATCGTAACTTAGTCGCGCTGAGGTGCATAACAAGATGTGCAGCAGTTCCCACGCCAAATATAACGGCACGTGTACAAAGTATGTCAAATTATTTTGAATGTTGCAGTTCAGAGCGCAATGTGAAAGCCGAAAAGGTAACTTCAGGAAGATTATCTCGATGCGGCGTGCTAACGTTCTGGCTCACTATCAGATCAGCGGGGGAACCATTCATTTAAACACAGTCTCGATCACAAGCACTCTTCCTACGCCAATACTTGACGATTTTTTACGGTTAACTTAACGTTGGACTTAATTCAGGTAGTCCCACAGTAATTTCTTCATAGAATAACGTTGGAAACGGTCTTATTAGCTTGTCTGCTGTTACATGCATATCTTTCGTATGCTTGGCGAATAAATAAGATTTTACCTAATTATACGAAGTGACTAACAGGGCGTCACGCTAATATACCTTATATCCTTACAGGTTAAGCTTGTCCATAACTAACTATCCATTAGATATTGTAGAAGAAGAAGTAAATCGTCTTGGAAAAAAGGAGAAAATCAAGAAAGAAGTGCTGGCGATATCCAGACAGTTCAGTCAGGTTCTGGCCCCAATTACTGATTTTCCCAACAATGAAATGTCCCGTTGAGCTAATCCACTGGCAACATTAACGAGGTTCGAAACAGATGACATTTATACTGAAGTTGTTATGCTCAATATATTAAAAAATAGAGACTATTGCAGTGATTAAGAAAAATCCTGTCTATGAGGCTTGCTGGACTATTTGGGGTTGAGCAATATCACTATCGACCAGTTCACATAATTTTTATATTTTTGAAACAGTAGAACTTTTTTTTTTTGCATGCAAACTATACTGGATGAAATTACGGTTTTATCGACGCGAAGGTGGCTAAACGTATAGCAGGTTGACAGTATCTTATAAAGAAATCATAAAAAGTATTAATTTTGTTATCAGGTGCTCGAAATTTTTGACAGAAACCTTTTTCGAGATTTTTTGTCAAATTTTTAAAACCGGCGATTAGTTTGACATTATGATACATTTCCGTCAAGCCTCTCAAAACTAAGAATTTATTTTAGATGAATTACATTTTCGGCTTAGTTAAACCACCTACATTTTTGCTTAGGGATTATAGTTTCGTTGATGTTGAAGTCGTACGAAGTCATAAGAATCGGGAGAGGAAAGAGGGAAAGAGACGGTATTACCTTTTGAAGAAACCATCCCAGGATTCGTTTGGAGTTATTTCGAAAAAAACATGGCAAATTAAAATCTGGATAGTCTGCATTCTCCAGAATTTTCTTGTTGTATAACTAAATCTATTCAAAACCGTCACATAAAAGTTTATTATTTGGAATAAATATTTAGTCTTTAGCGATGCTGACTCACAAGCATTGTGTTTAAAGTAACAGCTATTCAGGATAACAGGTAGTTTGTAGTTAACTTACTTGTCGTTAATACCGAGTAAAACGCAAATCAATAATTGAGACCAATGCCTTACTTTCATGTGAGATGGTTACAAATTTTTGGTCAGACCACTGATTGAGTTTGGTGATGTAGTTTGGAACATACATTTTGGGTATCAAATACAAGGGTTAGAGGGAGTGCAAAGGAGAACAGCTAGATTTGTTTGTGGAAATAATCGCAGGACCCAGTAAGTATCTGAAATGATAAAGGAGCTGGATAGGGAGTCATTGGAGGACACGAGGAGGGTGTAGAGATTGCTGGAAATGTACAAGGCATAGGTATGTGATTGGGATTAATACTGTTTTGAAGGGGAAACATGACCATTACCACAAACTAGCACTCGATTTCATGCACAAGGGAGTGTGAAAATTTTCTTTTGTGGGTAAGAGTGTCAGGGATTGGAACAAATTACCAACTGAAGTGACGAATAATTTAACAAAAACGCTGAAGGAATTTATAATTAAAATTTTTAAATCGCAAAAGTAGATGGGAGAGGAATTTAAAATACAAATTATATAAGATAATAAAAAAAAATGGGTAATTCGATGACAGGGAATTGCCACCGAAATGTGTGCTCCATCGCAAACTAATAATAATGTCCATTATTTCGATTACACTTTGTTTTTAAAGTGTTGTTTGGGCGTCTGCACTGAACCGCACTCAGAGGTGTAATGAAACGAACCTCCAGCTAGGAATTCAATACTCTGATACATGAAAATATCTGGGGCATCAATGTGTGTGATATAAGTAAATATAAAGGTTATCATTTTGACGCTTAACTTGAGAAGTGATATTACTGACAGGACAATATCACGTTGAGTACGTTTTGCTGTTGATCGGGATGGGGAGACGTAGGACGGAAGACCTGTTGCTGCCTAGTGTGCCCTACCGTGGTATGTTAATGGCAGCGTTCCTGTGCACTGCCAGACGGTAATTAATGTGCCACGCCCCTCGCCTGCAGTGACAATCAATTAAACTTGGCCCTCCAGCTGCCCCCTGCTACACAGGGTTCACGCCTCAAGAAACGGATTCGAAACGGAACAGCCGCGCAGTGGAGCGAGGTATAGACGTGTCGCAGCACCTCTCCTTGCCTGGGCACTCCATCCAACGAGAATAAGAAGCGCAGGATTACCTAGGCGTACAGTATCTCCCATAAATCACAAACAATCTATACACTATCATAAATCTACAAGTAGACCTAGTAACTCTATCTCTTCCATTACCCAGGCATCACGCAATACTACCAAACCAATTAAGACGCGGTTTCCACAGTTAGAATACTTATGGTCCACTTTAAAGTCTGCGGTGTATTTTATGAGAGTACGTGGCCAGAGAATGGAGCAAGAAATGGTCATTCGTACTTTGCCAAGATCAGATAAGCGCCACATGCATCTCAAATGATCATTCCTTTGCGAGGTACTCGCCATAGATTACGTTACAACACAGATAAACATCCCATCCATCAGATTCTGTTAATATTTTTTTTTGAACAAATAACTTGGTAATTTATTTCTTTAGTCTTGTGAAATACGATATGTTTTAATACACTGGAAACGTTAATTGAACCACTACATCAAAGATTAAGATTCCATGAAGCGTAGCGAGATTGTGGATTTTAATTTATGATAAAAGATTGTAAAGATACTATACTACTAATATTTATGCTTTGCTACTAAAAGAAAACAAAAGACAAACGTATAACTCCGCGATGACGAAGCAACGGGAGAAAACTATTTTATTTTTGAACCCTTAGGTTGAATATTTTAAACTGAAGAATGAATAAACAGTTGTAAAATGACTGTCCTTTTAAATCCACGATAAGAAAATCTTTTTGAAATGTCATTTTCTTTAATTGGAATCGTGTTTATTCAGTGAAAGTGCTATGCATTTGTAACAGTCGATCTTTCCATTCGTAGAGGCCAAATATGTATTTTTCACAATGCATTCTTATTGTCGTGTTACAAGATGACTTCTTTTCACTGTAGTTTATCATGTTTTGCTGCTATTATGCTCGCCAAAGGTATCGTTTGCCACGGAATGGAAACGGAAGTGTAAATTACAATTTCTGTGTTATCATTTAAATACTCAGTGACATCGATTTCGATAAGGTTATCTCCGCTGGTGTCGTGGAAATGCAATGTTTCGACAGCTGGCTCCACTGTCTTCATCAGCAGAACCAGCTGGAGTGTGTTTTCGTGACACCTTCCTCCGTGAGCACGCGAAAATTACGTTGCAGCATTACACCGAGAAAATCTTCACCAATAAGACTGATAAAGTAGCACAAAAAAAATCCAAAGTGACATTTGTGAAAAATAAAATGGAATTGTGATTTGCCCCTGGTGGATGGTCAGCGGTGCAGGATGCGGGCCGCCAGCTGATTGGAATATCGACTTGGTGGCTCGGTCCCTGTCGTCGCTGACCGCTCCACTTCTTCCGCCTTTCTTCCAGCCTGCCGGACAGTGACGTTTCGATTCCCAGGAGCAGTGGCTATCAGATAATTCAAACAGCCGATATGAAGGGGTTTTTTTTGGAAAGAAAAAAAGATAGGAAAGCAGCTCCCTTCATTGAAGAGTACAGAAAAGATGCCATTGTGTCGTGCCGAGTATCTGAGGAACTAATTAAATCCGGAGAATGCGCGGGGGTCGTCCGACTCTGCCATTAATTGATATCGACTGGGGCAGCAAGCAACGGGCGCTGTCAACCCCAACACCCACTCGCACTAACGACTGCCTCCGAATAGCTCTGATACGCATGCATATTTACACACTAGATAGTCTACCACAATTAAATTACTATGGCACTGGATTTCAGATGGTATCGATCCATGTGTATCCCGATTTATCTTAAGTATGACAGAAAATTATTTTATGAGCAATGGTTTTACACTTTGTCGAGTTCATTAGAGGTGCGATGGAACTGGGGGAAAGGAACGGGAAGGAATTCTGTCATGGAATTGTAAAAGAATCATCCCATTATCTACCTGTAATGATTTCGGGAAAATATGGAATTTCGGAAACTGGATGACTGGACGGGGACTGGAACGTCCTCCGAGGCCAGAACGTCACCGCTTACAAATCACGCTAGGTAATAAAAAAGGAAATTTCTTCAGCAGAGACATAGCACTTAAGCTATAAACTGACCCAAATGTCACTACCTCTTTATTCGAATACTCACTATTGTCCATAACTTCGTTCACTTTTATTTTTTATGCTTTTACTTCTCTCCGATTGGGCCACCGAGAACCACAGGACACTGGCCACCTGTTTACTCAGGCCATCAGTGTGGGTAATGAGACGGAGTGAGTCGAACTGAGTTCCTAACCGAAATCTAACCGAGACTCATAGGCCCGGAGTACTTAATATATTGGAGGGAAAACCGTGTTGGCCTGTACCTGTGAAATGTGAAACTTTCTCTATTCTGTATGATGTGCGTAGCTTTTGGTTGTGAAATGTGTAGTTTATGAAGTGGTCATTGGGGACCGTCACAGGATTCTTCTAGACATGGAAAGCGCCTAAAAATAGCAAGCTGGACTGCCAGTACGCGGGGACGTTGGCTCGTGTCAGGTCCCGTTGAACCTTCCAGATCCAGTATGCGGCGCCTTAGCACACTGAACCTAACTGGCATGTCACTTGTTTTTTTTTTATGAACGGTTAAGAAATTGAAGAATGGTTATTAGGTGTATCGTGGTTAATTATTATAAAATAATTAGCCCACGATACAGTTTAAAATTTTATCAGTATGTATTTCTCGAAGACATACACAACTACAAAGATACTGGTCACATGTATGCACAAGCTCCAGCGATTCAATACTTTTTCCAAAGACAATAATGCCATATACATTCACAGTACACGTAAGACTGTTAGCTCAAAACTCTGTCCTTAAACTGTGTCAAATTGTCTCTGGCGTTCGCTTTATATAAGTTTCATCGAAAGTTCTAGAACATTACAAAGGCTTCCGACAGACATTTCTCGAACTTTTACAATACTTAAGCAATTAAAACATATTAAAACCAATCAAAATTAATACATAATCATTTACAATCATTACGAAATGCTCTGAAATGAAAATTAAAGATACTTAAACACAAAATAATCCACATAAATCGTTTTAAAATGTAGTAAATCATCCTTTAAACATCTTAGCTCACCTTAATACTAGGAATTACAAACATTTAAGTAATTCTCTTGCATAGTTCTGTTCTTAAATGTATTAAACAGTATTTACATAATTTCTTTTCATAAAGAAAATCCATTTACACCAATTTACAGTAATTTGCAAGACAGATATACAAAATCATATTCAATCAAACTCTAGCTTGCTTCAAATGCTTCATAAAACACAATTACATTTAAAGTCTAGGTTTGAGGGCTGTTACAAGGTCTTCTCCCGAAGTAACTCCCAACAAGTATTTGACCTCCTACTTTCAGTCAACGTGTATTCAAGAATTTCGCAATTGCAGAGATAAAAGCAATAGGCATACGACTATCAGTCAAACGAACAACGATGAAAATCCGCAGCCACAATGAAAAACAGCACAATCGAGTACCACATATTAAAGTTAGTAGAAAGCAATTGTGCCGATGATGCCAGGTGATGCTTTCCGTTCAAGGAAATTATGCTCTAAGATTTACAAGCATGACGCGCCTCCGGGACACTATGTTAAGAGAAATGGCTACAATCATACAGTTCCTTCCACCTGCTGGAGTATCCGCTGCTTCTTAGCAGTAAGACATAACTTTTCTGTACAAAGATATCAGTGCAACTGGAGAAGCTTGGTTCGTGGTTTCAGGATTATAAACAAACAGCAAATTCAACAAGGAGCTAGTGTGGCCGAGATTGTCCTATTGTCCTCTGCTATTTTTAATGCCAAAGCGCTCCTAAATGATGTAGCCCATCCTTACGAGAACTTGAATCGGGACTTCAAGAAAACCAGAACCGTAGTGTGTTATGACAAGTATACAATATTCCAACAGTCTTACTATCAACTGTAACGTTCTTCCCCGCCACTAAAGTGAGACGAATGACAGATGTAATCGCTTGTATTAACGAATAGCTACAGTTCGTTATTATGTAAGTGGTATCTCACAAAATTACTGTGACCTCCGGATGCATGTAAAACCTAGATTACGAGTATCCTATAGTACCAATCCGATGAATTTTTGTTAATGTGGATATCGCTGGAATATCGTCGTCAGTATTGTCTCTATTAGTTCTCTGGTAGAAAGTTGTTGATCTCACCGTTTATTTATAAGCAGAAAAGAAGAAAAGTTAAATGTTTAAAAGCAAGAGACTGAACAGTGAAGATGTTCTCGCAATGTTGTCATATCGACTCACTCTGAAGTGTGTAGTCACTTCAGGCATGTTGAATTGGCATATCACGAGTTTGCAATAGGAGGCCTTTGTCTGCTACTGACGTTTCGCTGTTTCTTTTTTATTAATTCAACTATCGATACAAAATTTTTCCTTAAGAAAGGACATTAACATAATTTTATCCATAAATTTCTGTGGCTAAATCAGTAGTTAAACCTCCGGAACCAGCTTTAAAGTTGGATGAATCTTTGAAACAAATACAGCACAAATAAAATTTTGTTCCAATCATTTGTGTAAACAACTTCAGTACTGCGTATTACGGAGATTAACAAGACGATATCGTACTACACGTAATGAATATGACAGTTAAAATGAAATTGAGTTATTTGAATCTATTATAGAATAGGAAAAACTATTTATAACACGTTAATCTATGACAAGTCTTTCATGCCACTGAAATCGGACACGCTTCTTTTCCCAATCTGAATAGAGCATAACTTAAGTAGCTATTGCAGAACTGGTCTAACTTGTATTGATCAAAATACGATCTTACCAACTCCGATCCTTGTTTGCTTTCACAATTGTTTAAAACGTTTCTACTATTGTATAAAATGTTTGCTACAAGATTGTATACGCCAAATCAATCTGTACGTTCTTAGTTTTTATACCAAGAAATAAGAAATTACTCTTTAAATTTTTCAAACGCACTCTGTTTGGTAAAGACTTTTTTTTAAATGTAATATTAAACGTTTGCGTGTATTATAGTCGCGCTTAACTCATTTTGATTTATTCTAAGCAGACACAAATTCGTTTTTTTTGTTTTTTTATATATCTACTTAACGTCTCTCTAACAGCGAGGTCGTTAGAGATGGGAAAGGATGGGGGGCAAGGAATGGGAAGGAATTCGGCCATAGCCTTTTGAAGGAAGCATCCCGGCATTTGCCTGGAGTGATTTGGGAAACCATGGAAAACCCAAATCTGGATGCCCGGACGGGGATTCGAACCGCCGTCCTCCCGAATGCGAGGCCAGAACGCTAGCCGTTACACCACCACGCTCGGTCACAAATTTGGGAGCACAAAGAGGCTTAGAGAGTATTTTCTGAGTGCACACATCGCAAATAGGGTGGGGAGTAGAGAAAGGCAAAGCAAAGCTTTAGGAAAGGGTGCAACAAAAGGACTGACAAATTTGGCAAAAACGGTTTGCTACACAAGAACTCGACAAAACCACATTGGCTTCACTACTGAAATAATGCCAAGATTATTGGCCAGTTAACATATGTCATGTTACAAGGAGAATAGTTCCGAAGAGAATAAAGAGGAGAAAAAAAGAGTACAATATGTGAGAAGATCAGCTTGCCCTTAGAAAAGGATTTATTTTTGGGCCTTTACGGCTTTTTAGCTTTTAGGTCGTTGAAGTACGGGCAAGATAGGGGGCATGTAACCGTAAAGAGTTCGGCCATGGTCTTTAAAGGAACCGTCCAGGCATTCGCTTGGAGCGATTTCGGGAAATGATGGAAAAACGAAATCTGAAAGGACAGATGGGGATTTGAACCCAAGTCCTCCCGACTATCAGTTACTGCTCATCCACCAGTCTGAGTTTTAGGGACGAGATGTGGCTGGATATCTGAGGATTATAACGGAAAGGATGTTGGAACTTGTCAGAGAAAATTTGTGTGTGTGTGTGTGTGTGTATGAGTTTGTTTCTAAATTCGGAGAAAGCATTAGACAGACTGAACCACTGTATGTCGACGAAGGTTCTGAAAGATGCTAGTGTAGGATGGAACATTAGAAGACTGATAAGGAGTTATATACAGCGTCTCCAGGAATGAAAGGATAATCCTGCAGCTACATTACCTCATGTCCTACTATACGACAAAATTTTATTTTAGTAAAAGTCTCACCGTTATCCTAACGGGCTTTTAGAAATTTAAAAAAAAAAGGAAAAAATTAAAGAAAAATACTAACGCACGTCCAGTAAGACAGGAGGTATAAACAAATGAAGGAAGATGGTGATGGGGTTAAGAACTGGAGGTGGTCTAGTCGACGCCTACAGTGAAGGCGTTAGATTGTTTTGAGGACTGGGCCCGCCTCGCCCGGCGCGTCGCAGCTTGGAGATGGCTGTATTTAATCGGCGGAGCGGTTTTTAGAGCCGTCCTGGGAGCCGCAGCTGGGCCGACGCGCGGCTTTACGACCGCTGCGCCGGCGAGCGTAAACTGGGTGGGTGGCGAGGCGCCGTTAACACCGCCCGACGCGGAAAGTTCTCGGCCCGCCGATCACTAGACAATCACGAGGAAGCGCACGCAGCGCCGCCGCAAACATAAACCTGTCAGATCAACAATGTTTAGAGCGAGCGACATCTAGCGAGTAGGCACAGAACTTATCAGACTCTTCTCCTGTGGATGAAAGCAACTTAACACCTTGCCTGGTCCAGTGTTTCTCAACCTGTGGTCCGCGAAGATGGTTCGGATGGTCCGCAGACAGAATCATGTATATTATTTCTTTAAGGTGTTTTTTGTCACAAACCATTATCTCCATTGATAAATAACCGAAATATACGAATCGGTTAACATTTAATAGCTTAAGGTCTCCACTTTTATCACCGTCATATTTTAAGAAAGAAAGTTTTCTGAATTCAACCCTTAAATGGCAAAAGTATAGATAGTTTTGAAATGCGTTTTTGCATTACGAAACACTTATCTCCCTTGATATCTAAGCTATATAGATAAATGAAATATCACTTTTAAAGATTAAGGTCTCCGCTTTAGTCACAATCATATTTTAAGCAAGGAATATTTCGGGATTTGACCATTAAAGGACAAAATTATTATTTCGATGACTTTTTTTGTCAGCTACTATTTATTCTCCTTTCATATCTAATCGAAACTGAGAAATAAACTATTAGTGTAGAGATTAAAACTTCGGCTTTGGTCAAATCATATTTAAGAAAATAATTTTTCGGCAATTCGACCCTTAAAGGGCTAAAAGTATCATTATTTGTACAACGAATATTTATGTCACGAGCCATTTATCTCCTCTGACATCTAACCGGTATAGAAAAATGTGGAATAGTTTTAAACAGTAAGGTTTCCTCCGTAGTCACATCATATTTTAAGGAAGGATTTTTTCTGAACTAAACCCTTATAGGATAAAAACGTCAATATTTCTAAAATGCGGTTTTTGGTACCACGAACCATTTATCTCCCTGCATTCCAAGCTGAAATCGATAAAAGAAGAACTATTTTAAAGATTAAGATCTCCGCTTTGGTGACATCATATATTAAGAAAGGATTTTTTCGGAATACAACCCTTAAATGGCAAAAGTATTAATATTTCGACAACGCGTTTTTTGTCACGAGCCATTTCTCTCCCTTGATATCTAACTGATATAGATAAATGATGTATCATTTTAAAGATTAAGATCTTCGCCGTGATCACATCATATGTTAAGATAGGATTTTTTTTTTTTTTTTTTTTTTTTTGGAATTCGGCCCTTAAACGGCAAAATTATCATTATTTCCATAACTAATTTTTTATCATGATAAATTTATCTTTCTTGATATCTAACTGAAATAGATAAATGACCTATCATATTAAATATTAAGGTCTCACCTTCGGTCACGTCATTTGATAAGAAAGATTTTTTTTGGAATTTGACTCTTAAAGGGCAAAAATAATAACTGTGAAAGTCGTGCGGATGAGACAGTTCACAGCCTAGCAGCTAGATAGCAGTAGTACATGTCACAGAGATATTAATAAGCTGTTTCACTGGCGTCGACTTTAGTTTCGTATCTGTTCCACTAAACAAATAAACAATGAAACAAATGAGGCGATTCTTGTTACATCCTATTACAAAACCCCAACCTTACTACTCATTGTATTCGCGAAATTTTCGCTTGGTTCATCTAGTTTTATAAAGTTAGATACCGTATTCCTACTGTATACGGCTACAGGCGAGTATAAACTGTAAGCCCAACTTCTTAAAACGAAATAATATTTCAGTGACCTGGCAAAAATCTGGCATTTCCAAGATGAGGATGGGAAAATATTGTTCCTTCAATAGTATATTCATTTCCGGTTGACATCAAAAGACCGTATTCTGAGGGTCTTGTAGTAGGTGGTAGGGACCGTGATACATGGTAGGGCTAGTAAGAAAAGAGTGGTGAAGTAAAAAAACAAAACAAAAGGTCTAACGTCTAGTGGTAAGTCGGTGGTTTAGTGTAGCTTCCGGCCTACAGTAACATTGTTTTTTACCTTTTATTAAGTTTTAATAGTTCACTTCCAGATTCAAAACATGGCTTTTGATTTATTATGTTATATTGGTACAGTAAAATATGTCCCAGGTGTTAATAATATACATATAGTAAGGCCCATATAAGAGTCTGAAAGCGCGTCATGGCGTTTAAATACTGAACAAGAGGCGGAGGCGAGATACTTCGTCATCCGCTAGTTGCTGTATTGGTCACGCTTAATATCAAGAGCATGAACCACGTCACTGAGTTCCAAAACTATGCAACACATAAAACATTTTTTGAAACGTACACTAAGTTATTCTTAGACGAATGTAAACGTACAGATGTTAACACACGAAGGATACGATCAAAGCTATGTGTCACGAATGGCCTGCGCTCGAAACCCGGTTCTCAATACATTCTGCGTACAAATTAAATTTCCTGCTGCACACATACTTCGCTATAAATTTCATGACGGGAAACTGTGAATTATCCCTGAAGTTAAGCACTCTCTCAAGATATAGGCCGAGTGTGTTCTGTAAGCAGTAAAGCTCCTGCATCGCATTCGGGAAGACACACATTCGAATTCCCGTGCGCCCATCCAGATCTCGATTTTCCATGATTTTGAGAAGTTATTCCTGGCTGGAATGTTTTCTTCAAAAGGCCATGACTGAATTCTTTCTATTTTTTCGTCCCGTCCTTTACCGCCTGTAATGGGCACTACCTCGATGTGGCTTAAAATCACAAGAGGGGGGATGGGGGTAGGGAAATCAAGACAGCTGCTCACAAAACAATCCGCCAGGAAATAATTCCAGGTATGACGAAAAATATGATCAGATTCCTATAATATCTTTATTGCCCCACCGTTAAATGAAAAAATATTCTGTGGCAATAGTCACTCTGCGAAGCAAATGGGCATATAACGTAATCTGTGTTTCAAATAAAATTTTTTTTTTTTATTCAACTTACCAACTTTTCCATTTTTAACAGTGCGTATTTATTAGATTCACATTGAATGCTTTTGAAATTTCAGCTTGCAACAACCTGTTACTATTGTGTACACAAATATTTAATTACTCTTCCGTGTAAATTTATTGCTCCACTGTACATTCACCACAAGAAAGAATCCTTAGTCTGACTGAGCCTGGTGGGTGAACGTTAACAATCGAGCCTGGCATTCCGGAGGACGCAGGTACGAATCTTCATCCGTCCATTCGCATTTCGTTTTGCCGTGATTTCCCGAAATCACTTTAGGCAAATGCCAGGATAGTTCTTTCAAAAAGGTCATGGCCGAATTCATTTTCGTCCCTTGTCACTTGTCCTCTGTCGCCTCTAAAGACTACAAAGTCGACGATGCGTTAAGCCTTAAGTAAAATGAATGTTAGTGTCTCCCAGACCAGACTCTAAGACGTGATGCTACCAATGTTTCACGAGAACTGGTTAAAACGAATTCCTACTCGTTTCTCACGGCATTTAGTTGGCTTTATTATACTGTCCTCGCTTTTTAAGTTCAGTATTTAATCCAGTTTACCATTCAGTTCAGATGAGATATAAGGAAGTAACTGCTGAGTGTGAGTTTTATATATCCGTGGATTTTTGCACAATTTAAACACTCGGACTGCAATTAATACATTCTTGTTCGCAGTAGAAAATAAACGAGATGAAGCCAACAAGATTTTTGTTCGTTTTGCAGGAGCGAAAAGCGATACGCGTAATTATCCATTCCCCAAATCCTAGAAGCACGCTGTTCTTATTTTCGTTTTTAACAATAACGCGCTTATGTCCGTTGTGTGCGGAATATTGTGCGACGCAGTCTGCTTTATGAAGGAGAGGAAACGTAAAACCAGGTGCAATTCTGGAGTTACAGCGAGACAACTGATGAAAATTTTCAGCTTAAAAGTTTATGGACAGAAACGTGAGCGAAGGACGCACATTGAGTACAGAGCCTGGCGATGACAGACAGTGTGTGTCCGTGTGTGTGTGTGTGTGTCTTTACGGATGCAGATATAATAAATTAAGGCACCAAAGATGAGTAGCACGTAAATTATAGAGCCAGAGGTTCAAGTCTGCGGCCGAGCGTGGTAGGTGAACAGTTAACGTTCCGGCCTCGCATTCGGGAGGATGCCGGTTCGAATCCCCGTCCAGGCATCCAGAATTGGGCTTTCCATGGTTTCCCCAAATCACTCCAGGCGAATGCTGGGATGCTTCCTTCAAAAAGGCCATGCAAAAATTCCTTCCCGTTCCTTGTCCCCAATCCCATCCCGCCTCCAATGACCTCGACGTCGACGAGGCGTAAAGGCTTAAGTAAAAAAAAAAATAAAAAAAAATAAATAAAAAATAAAGGTTGCATGACACGACAGCCGTATTCGGTGTTGCATACGATGTCTATGTTTGCGTCACTCACAGAGAAGGAAAGGAAAGTAAGGAACAAAAGACTACTTGTGTTGATTGATTGCCTGTGTGCGTACTTACAGAAATTAGCCGCCTGAATTATCATAGAGCACCTTCGTTTCATATATTCCTCACAGTATTGCGCGTTGATTTTTGGCTCGATCCAGGCATTTTCGGTGTCATTGGCTTTAGAATTTTGTGCTCTGAGCAATCGTTCCAGATTTTTGTATTTCTGGCATTACTTCGCATTCATTTAGCCCCATACTTAAAAAACTGAGAAATTTGGAAACTTTTAAAAACCATAGTCTCTTTTTTAGTTCTGTGATACATAATTCCAGCTCAGAATTAGTGGTAACACATAAAAGCCTCTTTAGAACAACATTTGGTTCACTCAGACTCTGAAATATCATCTCGTTTATGTACACGTGTCGAATCAGGTATATACAGGGTGATTCAGGAGGAATAGTAAATATTGAAGGAGGAGGTAGTATGAACATATTGAGTAAACAGTTCATATAAACATGTGTCCGATTTCCATTCGTTTGGGTGATACAGGTGCTAGAATGTTATGCAAGAAATAAAGATCAGAAAATGATCAAGTGCACACAAATAACTTAATGAAGTACTTCATTCGTGGAAAAACACGACGAATTACTCGCTCGCATTGTAAACACTGCCACCTTCTAAAAGTACAACAAGACGTACTCAGAAGAGCTACACGTACTGTTGCGAAGAGAGCTGCAAAGTGTATTGAAGTCGATGGTGGGATTTTTAAACATTTAATTTAAACATTTGAAAATATACAATGCATGTGTTTTTTCATGAATAAAATACTTCGATAAGTCATTTATGTGCTCTTGATCGTTTTCTGAGCTTTATTTTATGCACAACATTCCAACACGTGTATCTCCAAAGCGAATACAAATCGGACAAGTGATTATATGAACTTTTTTTACTGAATATTGTTCGTACTACCACCTCCTTCAATATTTACCATTCCTCCTGAATCGCCCTGTATACAAGCTCCTACGATCATTAGGCAGCTACAATTTATTTTGTTGTGAGTGCTGTATGAGCTTCATGTGATTTGGGACACAGTATTGAGGACAACACAAGACGAACACAAAATTAAAACCACCCATACCAAAGGGTGGACTCGAACCAGCCACTCTTACATTGCGAGGCTAGCGTGCTAACCCCTATACTATAGCTGCAGCCAGGGAAATTGGCAGACGACTGCAATCGCGCTGTTGCCGCACTTCAGAACATTATCACATAGTATTCTCTCTCTAACATTATAAAATGACAACGCTGAGCGTCCTGTATTGCCTAGTACGAGCGTCAACGCACAAACTATTACTACAAGCTGACAGATGAATTTAACTGTTAAATGCACGATTATGTAACAGGGAATTTGAACCCGCCCGCCAATACGTCTGGCCACAGATATAGCGGGGGCGGCAAAAACCGAAAGTAGTGGGTTGTATTTTGTGGGCGCAGTTGGTGACTTCCGGTTGCCACGGCTTTTGGAGTGGTGCTGGCACAAACGTAAAACGAGACCAAGACGCCGTCGTAATGTTAGTTTTTAGTTTTAATGTTACTTCGATATATACGACTGTCGATCAGTTGCACGCGACATCGATTTTAAAGACGTTTTCACATGAAAAATAAGAGACTGAGTGAAGTTAATGAAACTGATTCCAAACTAATGGCCATGACATACGGGTGTCATTTCTTAAGCAAAGAATCTCTGCGCGGAGACATAACGACTGAGCGACGGGGTTCTAATTTGGTTTGCAGTACAATGAGGACTGGAAGGGTGTAACGGAAGCGGGGGGAGGCTGCGGCGACAATGGCGACGTCGTGGCCGGTGGTAACGACGTAATGGGCGCAGGCGGAAGCTGCCTGAGTGGGCACGCCTTTGTCCGGCAGCGGCGTCGCATCCATCATCGTCGCGTGTTTTGGGATGACCAGCGGCCGGCAGGCGAAACTTGGACCCGCCCGAGTGCGACAGGTTGCGGCCAGCGACAGTCTTCAAAACAGCCAACTAACTTGAACAAAGTTCGCCTGTGTATTCTCTGGACACCATCCAACTACGAAGACTTCAAATCGTCTATTATCACTTAAATGAAAAACATCATCATTAGGGGGCGAACTAAAGTCGGTATTGGAGTAAATTGTAGATTTTTTAACCTCGACTGTACTTCAAGAATTTAAAAAGATGACATGAGATTTCCGTCGACCCCCCCAAACCTCTCACCCCCCCTAACCCCCCCCTCACCGAGATTTCACCGGACCCCCCCCCCCTCCTATTTCACCTAACGTAATTACGTATTTAATGGACGCCGTCTTAAGACAAAGTAAAGCGAATATATAATCGCTGTCCTCATGTCATAAATCAAAGCAATTAAAGAGCTTTAAAAACAATTAAGTAAATTACAGCTTAACCTGTGAGATCGACTGCGCTCGTTAATGCGCCACCACGCTGTATCGGGGAGGTACAAAGGGACCAGGATCGAGCCCTTGGACCCAGCATACCGGCCGTCCTGATTGCGGTTTTTAGGCGGTATTTCCCAGACATCTAGGTGACTGCTGGGACGGTGCCGCCTCATAAACTACACAAGTTACATACATATATCATATCAAACATAAGTTAAACGAATCGCAGACAGATGGCAACACTTAAGCTCCCACCACTGATCCAGGAGCTGGCAATCTCCGGTTGTAACCACCCACTGAAATGCTTAATCACAAGCCACTATGAGAATCAAGGCTTTGAGTCATCCGATAGGATTCATTTTAAATCATAATAAATTACAGTTATAGCGTTCAAACTGTTTATGATTCAGTGTTGTAACTATATTAAAGAATAAGTGTTTGTTGGCATGTGGCGGTAGTTTCAGCGTAGAAATTATAGTGATTAGCAGGTTATTACTTTCGGCTAGCCGTCAAGTGCATAATAATAAATAACAGATGTAATGCTCTTTCGCCATTGCACTGCACACTTGTTAGTACAATGAACACAAATAAGACATTGACAGAATGGTTAAGCTGTAACAAGCGAAACTAGTATGTATGTTGTAAGAGTAGAGGTTTTCTCGGCGTTGTATATAGATAGAATTCTCTCTGGAGTAACTAGCTTGGCGAGTCCACTGGTGAAACACCACATTTCGACGGTCGCACCTTCTGACACCTTTGTAACTGCTGCCGGCAGGTAATTGGGCTGCAGTCACTGGTCACCCGACATGTTTTTAGCTGAATAAGTATATTATTTGTAAAATCTTTATCTTCAAGACGAACCCAGTGAGTGAAGGGTTAACGCTCAGGATTCCAATTTGTGAGAACGTAGGATCGATTCGCAGTTCGCGATTCAGATTTCGATTCTTTCAAAAGGTCGCAGCCAAATTCTTTCCGGGTAATTATCCAAAATCCTCACCCGACTTTAATAAACTCGGCGTCAATCTTTAATTGTATATATGAAATTATTCCACTTATCGCAGATTTTTTTTACTAATTTTTTTCCAATTCGGCCAGCGAGGACAAGATAGCCAGTGTGAATCATCAGTAGGAGGTGGGGAGGAGCTCAATTCCTGCCAGGCATCTAACAGGGATTATCAGCCCCAGCGTAATTCATCTGTGAAAGGAAAGTTTGTGTTCCCATCTTTCTGAGAAACATGTAACATCCTGTGTTCTATATGACAAGTTTATTTAGCTTGTAAAATGTGCAGTTTATAAGGTGGATTGGGGACCGTCGCAGCATTCGCCTAGATTTTCTGACGAAACAACAATTATGTCTTGAAAAGCGGAATGTTATGACACTTCGAAGAGTTGTAAGGTGCACTGCTATATGCCACCGCAGCGAACTGGGAATCTTTCGAGTAATGTTGTTGAGAATATTGTTTGTAATGTTGCATCGTTTCATTCACACTGACAGAAGGACAATTTCGTCAGTGTCGTCGTTATTGATTATTTCCCAATTATGTCCAGCAGGGAATGAGCTGCTGCGACAAAGTTGTGAGCAATATATGCAGGAATATAAAAACGTTGGAGTGGTCTGTGGAAAATGGTATGACTTATGTATTACTGATACAGAAACTGCTGCTGACGTTGTCGTCAATATGTAGCAACTAAGATTGTGAATGGCGCTCTATATCACAACACCTGCTGCATAAAGAAACACCACACCTCCACACTAATGACGAGCTGTGCGATTACACTTAGTGGTCGGTTACGGTCACACGAAAAGAATGACACAAACATCGCAGAGCTTGCCTGTAGAGCTACAGATGCAGTCCTTTCTCCCAGGTGTCGAGCTTAGAGGATGAGCGGTAACACTCTGGCCTCGAATTTGGGAGGACGCAGGTTCGAATCCGCCTACGGCCATCCAGTTTTCTAATTTCCACGGTTTCCCGAAATTACTACAAGTGAATGCAGGAATTGTTCCTTTAAAAGGCCATGGGCCAATTCCTTCCCGTTCTTTGCCCCAGTCCTTTCCCAAATTGTCGACGATGGGTACAACCATAAGGAAACCGTATCTCCCAGATGTGTTGTTTCTAAGGGAGAGTCGATAAACTACGTAGCACCATCTTGGTCTCTTCTGAACCTCCCTTCTCCCCCCACAGGTAGCCTGATATGGCAATTGCCTCTACCCCTCTCCCCACGAGTGGCACGTAGAATTTTTTCCGATTGATTCCGGAAGACATTTTGTACTTTTTTCTCTTCTAAGACAATCGTTAATAGCTACATTCGGAGATAATTAAATGGTGTAAATAAATATTCACAGGATGTGGCGTGTTCTACACCTTATTTTAATTGTGAAAATTAATATGGATGAAAAGCTACGTGCCTTAACTTCGAAACCCCTCCCCCCACGTAGCCAAGCGTAGCTTTTTACCCAACCCCTTCCCCTCTCCCCTAGACCGAGCAACGTAGTTTATCAACGCTCCCCAAACAAATGTATTGTTTTGTACCAGAACATTTCATACGCTAACGCCTATCGTTTATTCATGAGGCTCAACAAATCCCTTATGTATTTTTTACAGCTCTTTGAATATGATGGAGTATCTGCGCGGCTATCAAACGACTTTGTATTGATTCTCCAATCACGAACGTTCAGACGGAGTTGCTGAGAGCACTAGAAGTTCTTACTTTCCGATTCTCACCATCAGCAAGTCATAACTAACTAAGCATTATTTGCTACCTTCCAGTAATTATCAAAATTCCTCCATGGTGAGCACGAACGCTATTGTATACCACTACAGGTTAACAACATAACCTAAGCAACAGAAAAGAACTACTTTCGCAACTAATGTAATATATTAATCAAATATCTGATTGAATAGTAATCCATTAATGTCAATGAAACGTAGACAATTAATTTTAACGCTGGTCGTGAACAAATGTGATTTTCACTTTAAATCCAAATGTCTGCTCAGACAATATGTAAGGAAAAAACAATGTAAATGATTTTCCTAGTTGGAAATGTAAGCAAATATGCAAGTATCCGAGAAACAAGTGATATCTCAAGTACTGATGGTTGTGGGGACCAGCTATAATTCCTCATTTTTAATTACACGAGGAATAGAGTTGGTAGACAGAATAATGATGCAGTGCTATCAGGTCATCATAAAGGCCAAGACATTAAGATTGCTCCGCTATCATTTCAAAATGTTGCCAGTCTCCTTGGTGTAAAATCATTTCTTTATGTTTAAAGAGTATCTGAAGGTGCCATACGTGATTTTCTTGATCCATTTAACAACACATCCCCGTTTCAACATAACTATTATGGTTTCACCGAAAATTTTACAACTTTCACAGCTGATATGTTATGCAAACGTATTTATTTTTCTGATTTTTTTTTTCAGCCGTGACACTATTTTTATTTGTTACAGAAATTTCAGTCCCCACGTAGTAATATCTTCAGGCATTCAACTGCTTACTGAAACTGGTGTGAAAGGCTGATGTTATACCTTTCTTTGTAGACAAACTTAAATATATTATTTTGTTTTTCAGCATAGAGCTGATGCTGCTCCAAATGTAGTATACATTCCTACTACGCTGGCCTCGGTAGAGTCGGGGGTAGAGTGCTAGCTTCACGTACTGAAGGTCGCTGGTTCGAGTCCGGCCAAGGGCATGGGTGTTTAAGTGTTGTGTGTGTGTGTGTAGTTGTAGTGTCCTTGTGTCAATACTTGGTAGCAACTAATCACATTGAGCTGGCTGTTCGGCCCCAGTAGCCAAATGCCATAAAAAAAACTTTCATACTATCTCTGAGCAGCAGTACACATTCATAATATCTATGGCGTAGTGTACACTTTTTGCTGAAAAACAAATCGATCAATCTAAGTTCGCCTACCAAAAATTTGACCTAAGCCTTTCGCAACAGCTTTAGCAAATCTAATAGGCCCTGAAGAAAATACCAGATGAGAATTTAAACATCGGCAACAAAGAAATAGAGTGACATAGTTGGAAAAAAACCTGAAATATAATTACATGTGCATATTGTGATTTCACTTTGGAATTGGCTGCAACGAAATATATTGCTATGTGCTGCAAATCAAAAGTAGTTCCTGTGCATGTTTTGGAATATTGAACTGCAGGAACCGCTGCAGTTTCCTCTGTGTATGTCGTTGCCGCGAGAGGCAGATCCGTTCTGCCTGGCGCCTCGTAGTGCAGGTGTGTGGATTAAGGCTGACGCCGGTTAGGCTCATCCTGGCTTTATCACCCCGCCCTCGCAACTGCCACTCTTTGCCAGGACACTAAATTTTTTAATGAAACCCAACTTCAACAGTCTCATTTTATTAGCGAACAAAAATAACAGCTTTCGTGTTAAATGCAGAAAAACTGTCTACTGGGAAGCAAGTGGCTAAGTTTGAGGATCCATAAACCAGGAGAAGAACTGGTACTATACCACTCGTATATCCTAAGGATATTTAAGCGTCAAATGAAGCAATCCTTTCCACCTGAAGCACGGGTTCCTATCCTAGTATCTTTTACCCATATTCTTTTACGAGCTGTTGCGTGCAGCTTCGTATACGTGGACTGTTAAAGTACAAAATTAAACCGATAATGTCACTTTATAAATTACGAGGAAAAAGTAATTATAAACAAACTTTTTTTTTTTGCTTTCATCAGTCTTCCGACTAGTTTCGTGCACTCCTCCGTCTCTTCCTATCTTGCGCTAACAATTTCATCTCAATATACCCCTTACAACTCTCGTCCTCATTTATTTGTTTCATATAATATAATCTCTGCCTTCCTCTGTAGTTCCTTCCACTAACAAATTAACCAATCCTGCAGGTCTCAGAATATGACCTACCATCCTGTCTCTTCTTTCTTCATCCATAATTTTCAAAACTCGTTCGAACCTTATCTGTCCACTCAATTTTCAGCATCCCTCTATAGCAACACATTTCAAATGCTTCAGTTTTCCTTCTTTCTGCTATTCCGAAAGTCCATGCTTCGCTAACATAAAGTGCTGTGTGCCACACATAGAGTTTTAAAAAGTTTTTTTCTAAGTCCAAGACCAATATTTGAGACTAAAATATTTCTGTTTTTGATAAGGCTCTTTTTGTTAGTGCTATTCTTGTTTTAACATAATGGTCATCAGTTGTAATTTTATTTCCCAAGTAGCATATTCATTTACTTTTTCTATCGCATCCTATGCTATCTTTATATTTAACCTACTGATATTGGTATCATATCTGCTATATTCCTTCACTTTTGTATTGCTTTGAATTTTTTTTGTCCAAAAGCTCCCTCTTAATCCATCCAAATAATAATACTCTACAATCTCGATAGTCATTTTGACTGCGGAAATTATCTTAATACTATCAGTGAATGGTGTTTAACGAAATATGGATACTGATTTATGCATGCTGTTATCTTATATTTCTCAACATATCATATTTCACGCCCAGGACCGGATGCTGTACATAACTGAAAACCACATCGTGATTTCTGCGTAAATCCTGTTCGTCAAAACAGACAGAGAGACAGCCAGACACACATTTTAAAAACGGTTGTTTCCTTTACTTACGCCATTAACCGAGCCCCAGTCTTTTTTTCTTTAAATATCTTAAATGTACAGTCTTATTAAATGTGTACACTAGCATTTAACCATGCGCGTGTGCCTTGGTGTGTGTAAGTCAATGATTCAACGATTGAAGGCGCAAATAGCGAGCGATCTTATCCTCGAATAGCACTGAATATAGCGTAATGTCTCCTTTCCATTGTTGCCAAAATAAAATTGGAATTTGTAGGTACTTATTGTTGTGTTTACACGTAACTACATTAAGCACACAGATACACAGATATTTATCTTAAATTAAATCTACAATTTAGTTACGGTTTCCAAAGTGCATCTAAGAAGCACTGTTTTATATGTATTATCATGGTCGAGGCGAGCTCACTAGGGTCCTGCAGTAACTATAGAACAGTGATAAAATAAATTATTCACGCAGTAAAAACAACAATGTTATAACCCTTATCAGTAGCAAAAAGTACTAAAAATAGTATCAAGATATTGCGAAAACAGTTAAAATGAGATTGGTTTAAAATAATTACAAATTTATTCACGGAATACCTTTAGTGTTGAGTGCTGAAGACTATCTAATTTCGCAACATATGATAGAGATGCAGTGAACAAGCGAAATTGCAAATATAAGGTGCATGGTTTATGTGACACACGGAATTTTTAATTTTTTTACTGGTTCACATCTTCCTCAGAGTCACTGTTTGACAGATAAATGTGTTAAGGAAGGCATTTTTTAGTCTAGTTTTATCCATTCTCTCGCCTAGTTCATAAAAATTGCACACCTGGTACAACATAACACATAGAAGCAAAGTAGTCAAATCGGATTACTTTAAGAGCCTGAGGGTGCTGGAACCGCTGTTTACCTTGTCGAGGCGCAATTACATCTGGGAGAGAGTTTAATAGTGTTTAAGTGGCAATGCACCTTCCTGCGAATCGAAGAGCCTTTCACCTAGACTACGCACCAGGTAAAAGTTGCCTAGCCTAGACGAAGTAGGCCAGCAGGGCTACGCGGTTCACACTGATCACTAAGTAGAAGGACTGCTTCGCGATTAACTCTAACTGGGATAAGCTTAGACAGTGGGGGCGCTGGTAACTTATTAACTGTTACTCTTACTGAGCACAACGAACTGTTACTCTCGCACATAGTTCAGTTTTATTCATACAGTTACCATCACTAGATTTATCATGTTCAGTCACGTGCTGTTATTAGTATAAGACGTATGTAGCTTCGCATTAACGACTGTTCCAATTGAGTACCTGTAGATAATAAATTAGATCCAAGTATGTAAGAGGAAATTGAAGGTAATGAAACATATTAAGAATAGCAATTACTTGAATGGATGCGTTTAATATTTTATTTGCGCTCTCGTTCCAGGTGATTTAGAGTTATTTGTTACGAAGTAACTGTTTGACTTTCAGTTACGTGACGAGAATATATTTATAAGGTGTCGACCTTATAATTTGTTTTTCAATTAGATATTGAGCAGAAGCTAAAAGTCAGCAACTTTCGTGTCTCAGGAAAGAGACAGATCGAAATAACAGTAAATACACTAACCTTTTTTTATGGTTAAACTTTCCTTTTTCTTATCTCCTATCTAAAATATTTTTATGTTATTTTGTTACCTGTGGCTATACAGCACAGAGCGTAAATATTGGATGCTCTTCTCCTTGCGTGAATTTCTGTATCTAATCACCGTCGTAAATAAACAACTTATAGATTGAACGCAGTACATACCTGTTTTATAATAATTGGTTTGAAATTTTCATTCAAAGGCAAAATTTATTAAATAATTACGCAAACATAAAATAGGTATCCTATGTTGTTTGCTTGCTATAACAGTAACATCTACAGACACAGAGCAAAAGCATCTATGACATTATAGGACGTTGATAACCTCGCTGTTACGCGCTCTAAAGCCATGGTAACAACAGAGCTGGGTTACACGTGACTGAAATCAAGACCAAAGTTACCTTGTTTGTCAGTATTGATGATGCTTCTTTGTTGAGTTTCATAATTGTTCCGATATAAAAGATCTCACTGTGATTCAGGTCGCAGTATTACATATTATTTACAATTACTGGTCTCTGTCACTACATATTGTCCAAAATCTGCGCGTAAGCAGGAAGGAGACCAAAAATTACTCACTCATTTTGAATCACTTCATACATAAATCTGTAAGCAGTATTTTCCTATGGATTTTTATTTTATTAAGGTGTCACACAAAAATTGCCGCATTGATTTGGTTGGGGTGTTTGCAGTTAGTTGACTCAGTCTAAAACTTAAAAACTGTGGTATGTTTTATGACTGCATGAACAGTGCCCAGAACAATAAGTCATAATCTGTTTATAAACATGAATAGATATACGCCAAAGATCACTCTACAATCAAAGACAACATCCTGTGTTAATAAGAACCCATAATCAGCAAATATCACAGTATATCAAAGTATACACTTCATTTTTTTATTCTGTTGTATATTGTTGCCGACGCAATTTTGGTTATTAATTCTTCAGTTTTCTTAAATAAGAACGTTCAAATTACACGAAATACGTAAAGCAAACCTTTCAAGAGCTGGAGCAAATCCAGGCGTATGAAAGTGGCCATAGCCGTGGAAACATTGTACATGACTTCCAGAATTTTTCTGCTATTTGAAAGCAATAGTAATGAAGTAAACTTCATGGCACATGTGAAGTTAACTTAAACTATTAAAAACTACATTCATAATGCCGTATGATATAACACTAAATGTTATTTCTCATTGTGGCCCATGCTTCATTTCAACATAAACACAACGTTTGCTAATGTCCCATTAATTTCTTGGCTTCTAATTACCAGTCATAAAACTGAGTATTTAACTAACAACTCAACTATAATTTATTTTCTGTTTGTAGTCACTAAACAACGTAGCTCTTTCGCAGCAGGGAAGAAATTGCCTTATTAACTTTCGCGCCTGTGATAGACACTTTTCATTTAATCAGCAAAGTGAGCGCAACAACCGTTACTAGCTCACGGTGTAACTCCAAACCATCACTGAATAGACACTAAGCCACAACAAACTTTCCCGGCTCACTCTGGTACACTCTGCCATATTTTATTGCAGGACAACCGCCTTAACCCTTGTCGAATTACACCTCAACTATTCCTCAAACAGAAACGTATTCACTTTTGAGCTTATATACTTAGGACACCGAATGTTTTGTTACAGAATTTTGTGTTGGAATATGAATTAAAACAATTGCTGCAGAAGTATTGCTGAAACTATTCATTATAAAGCAGTAGCAGGAAGCTCCTTACAGATTGGTAAAATATTTGATTGCTATTAATCTTAGTGATCTAACACAAACCTGAAAGTACAAGTAACATTGAGTGGAACTCAGAAAATTATCAACTGTTCGTCATTTTCAAGCTAGCAGTCACTAGCTCTGTTAACAACAGCGAATAGGTTGTCATGCAGCTACGTACAACGTATTAATTATTACACAATGCCAATCTTTGACAAGTATTCTATAATGTACAGATTTATCAAAGACCCTCTTCCATAAATATAAAAACTGGAAGGAAGTCAATACATTTAAGTTCTCTGTTAACAGAGAAGTAATAAACTTTTAAAAATGGCCTCTGTGTGAAACGGTATTCACGCCAAAGTTACCGTTGATTAGGTTTTGTATACTGTACAGCCCTTGATCCTGTGGATAAAACGGTATATTTCATTCTGATGTGACGTCGACAAGCTCAGAAATCAAAACGAAAGTATCCACAAATTAGTATCAGTTTTAAGGCAAGTTATTTCTCGCAGTCGAAATGCAAATTTTAGTTATTTTATAACACCCAGTTTTACAACATTGTAATTTTTTTTATTACTTTTCATAAAATAATGTATATGATACGGAAAAACATGTTGCTCAGCCATTTGCTTAAAGAGAAACTGCAATGACAACGCATCAAGTGATCAACAATTGTTTTCACAAGTTAGTGTGTAGAACATGTATCCATTGTCATCAAAATGATATGATGTTTGAGATGCTTTCAGTTTGATTCGTAAGCGTTTAGCTATCGGAATTAGATTCTTGCATCATTTTAAACAAATTCAAAATATTTGTTCAAACTAATTTACCGGTCAAACTAGATTTAACAAAGACATCTTTATATGAACTGATGCATTTATTATTTTAGATACCAAGAGGTGTATTACTCAAAAGCGTCCACTAGTATTGGTAACATCCCTGCCGAACTATTGTGTAGCACTAATGTATGATAAAATTACATTTTTAGGACACATACCTCCGATAACTAATCAAAGGCATCTTTTAATAGTTTTTTTCCATTTCATTTAATAACTCTGCCACTAATTTTATTGATGTATAAATAATTTTGTTATAATCTCATTCGTAGCTTGATTCCGTTTAATAACTGAAAATTCGTGAGAAATTCATAAAAACAGTTATCAAATTCATTTTATGCCGCTTCTAAAAGGGTTGTAATGATTACAAATATAATGTGCAAATTTATTTCAAATTTCAGCTCTATCGTATGCGTGATAACTAAATTTCTGGCTCTGGAGCGAAAGTATCGGAAAATCTATATACAGAAATAAGCCTGGGGTGCTATTAGTAAGCTACAGCAGAGAATAAATAAACCTTTTTTAAAAATTATTTTTAAATTGTGTCAGCTGTCTGCCTGGAAGTTAGACTGAACGAGATTCGTCAGATCTTGACGAGTTTTCGATCAAGATCGTAAAATAGGCAACGCTTCATTTTGATGAGAATTTGGAAATGTGATTAATTTAAGATAAAAGTGTCTTCAAATTAATATTCATTTTTTGTTGAACACCATTCCAGCAAGAACTATTAGTCGGATTTAGTTACTTCTTGTAGTCGAAATGTTCATCGTGAGTTCAGCGTAGGGACGGCATCGTGTTTTTCAGAGGAAGTAAGTCAGATTTTTTCCCGTCGCTGCTTATGATTTAACTATGACATAATCAGTTTAAGCTATAAATTAACAGTCTACGTAAGCAAAGTTGCAGGCAACAGCTTAATGTTTTTATATTGACTTGCGAAGATATACATGTATATTTTCAGGTCACCACGTGATTTCAACTTCCAACAAAGTATGTAACTTAATTCATTAGACTTTCCAATAATAGGTTGCAGCTATAATGATAAAACGGATGAGACAATGATAAATTTTGACTTTTATTACTTCGAAACACTCATCAAAAACATACAAGAACAAGACATTGGCCTTCTTTCAAAGATTTAAAGCACATTACTAATAAAGAAATGACATTGCGTCGTGTTAGCGACTTAGCGTAGTCCCGAGCGAGCTTGTATGTTCGCGATATATGCATCGTCGAATTAGCTAGAGAACAATAAAAATCCGCCCCACGCTTTTGAAAATCAAACTAACAAAATTAAACAATTCTAAACACTCAAATAATTGAAAATCACATTCACAACACAACACAATTTAATTGCAATGGAGCACCCGTACTATGGCAATTTCCTAACACATCCATTTTCCCCCTCTCCTGTAAATAAATAAAAAAATCTTTCTACACCGTTGTGCCTGGAATCGAGTGCTAGCTTGAGGTTATGCTCATATTTTACCTTCCATGCACCAATCCTAATTCTTACACCCACGCCTAGTCACCAATACACGCCTTGTACACTTCCATGACTATTCATCCTCCTTCCTCATCTTCTAGTGAATCCCACTCTAGGTCCTTTATCATATCGGTTACTGATTGTGTTTTGCAGTAATTTTCAGTGACAAATCTTGCAGCCATTCTTTGCACCCTCCCCCTCCCCCCCCCCCACCTCATTCACAGTGTTCTTAGTTACAGCTTTTAATTAACATTCAAACATTACACTGCTTTTAATCGAGTTACGGTTCATTTAAACCATTTTCATCCATCAAAACACTATACGTTCATAGGAAAAATACACAAATTTAAAATTAACCACTGTGTGTCACTCTCAGCAATTAATTTATAGGATTGTAATTATGATTGTTACAACCTAGAAATGTATAACATTAAAATATTATTTTTTAATACTTTTGTGCCTTCTTTATTTATTTATTTTTTTGGTGGGGGTGTGGCAAGTACCCTTTTAGGTTCAAAGAAGCCGACATTCAGTTTTGTGTAATGCAGTCAGACTGTAGCATTTTGAAAGTAACTTGTGCCGACTATCACGTCTTCGAGGCCACAGACTGGTTCTTCGGAAACCTGATCTCAAAGTAGCAGAAAGGATACAGACCAGACAGCATTAGCTCTGCCTGAATAATTCCAGTGCAGAGGCGTGAGGTGGGGCGCAAATAACCTTGATTCCGTCTCACTTGCATCGCTCACAGGAGATCACGCTCTCAACATGCGCACTGTTTTGCAATGTTAATTATGACTACCCTCCTAGCTGTCGGAGAAGGCATGAGTCTGGCTGTTTCCCCAGTCACGTAGGCAGCCATGGCGGGTTCCAGTTTCCGTAACAATTAGCAACTTGTTCTGCCTGTTGCTACTACAATGTGCCACTGTCTCACAGAAAGTCAGCACACGTAACGGCTTTGATATGCGAGGTCACCAATCAACATACAAAAATTTGGCTGCACACAATGAACTATATATATTTCGTGCCTGTTGGAATTCCGACTTCAATGGTATGCAAGTACACATGTTCGTTTGTGCCATCTACGACCATGTTAAGTCCTTGTTTTGACTTGAATTTGCTGTGGATTTGTACAAAACAGTGCTACAACTAGGACTGTCAGCCCTAAAAGGGACCTTTAGTTTAACGTTGAATCCTAGCAACGAAAGCGTTTTGGCGTACTTCACATTAGACAGTAAGCTGTTTCACAGGTGAAAGTTGGAGTAAGGGCTTATAAAATTCTCGCCGAGACACGGACTCGAACCGGGGAACTTTCAGTCTCCAGTCTGATGCCTTAAACACTTTTGAAAAAGTAAAAAGCGCGTTACCCGATTTTAAAAAAAAATTATTTCAAGAATTACAATGTTTACAATTTGCTAAACACTTACAGAATTATTGCTTAACATAGTCAAAGTAAAAATTGAGATACCTTTTACCATGCTTTAATGAGACTTTAGTAGAAATTTTACTTCAAAGCCGTTATATTCGAAGCTGTGCTGTGTTTTACAAGGTCTCCGTCATATTTCATTCCACAGTGTATGGCGCTCTATATGTGTATTGCTGCAGGCCGCTCCGGACTGCAATAGTGTTAAATAAAATCTGCTTTCCTCACGTGCGACTGCACAGTGGAAGACGTGGTAAATCATGATAAATATTCGCTTGGTATAACAACTGGATGTTGTGCGCCATTTCCTCTTTTGCGATATAAGGAATTTGTATCAATATTAATGGAATACCAATAACATTGAATTTTCTTAATTATTATTTATTTTTCCCCAACGCGTTTCACTTCATGCTCTGAAACATCATCAGCGGTTTTATCTGTTGAGTGTGTATATACGTAATTATTTTGGTTTATGTTACCATTTTCACAGTGAAAAAAAAACTTACTTAAATTTTCATTGTTCCATATTTGTTTGTAATTTATACACTGTTTCCGATGTCAGCGGTATTACAGTTGCAGTTTTTACACTGTAAGTTAAAGTTACTTTTCTGCATCTTTTTCACCTTCACGGCACCGTAACTGCAATATAGAATTCCGACTTTTATTAGCCGATGTTTCATGTGGCGTTGAGTAATAGTGATTTGTTTTGCGCTTGTCTTATGTTTACGCTCTGCCCGCCAAATTCAAATTGATTCAGTTGATATACTTTTAATATTAGCGTGAGTTATCAAAATGGAGTAGAAATTTTAAATTTCCTGTCAAAGACTTCAACTAGCTGTTCATGTTTAGTTTTATTTTTAATACAAAATTTATGTTATGTATTTGAAAAATTGCTTCAAAACTGTTTGCTTTTGTAAACATTTCACATCTCGTAGGGAGATGTTAAGTATCATAATTACCTGTCCGTACAACCACTGGTGTTTAATTCATTTGTGGATATTGTATTTATTTACGTGAAATATATATAAGTTAATTTTGTCTCTTTTAACCATCGCCACTCGGTGACACCACAATAATTATTTTTTCCAAGTCTTATGATTTGATAATAAACTCAACTGAGCACGGTACATTAGGCATGTAAAACTTTCAAAGTCTTGCATTAACTAAGAAGGTAAATTCCATAAAAGTAAGAGAATTGGGACACGAATCCTTGGTTGTGCTCTTGCTTGAATATAGTACGAAAATAATGTGAATCAAATTACACGAATTGGGAGGAGGGAATAAAGAGGGGAAGCTAGATTTGCTTGACAACATTCCCGCAAAATACCATCATCGGTTAATATTATAAACTATTTCGGAATTTTTGGAAGACAAAAGGCGGCATAGAAATCTCTGTTACTGTATAAGGCGTTTGATGGCATTGGCGCCTGAGGAAATAATGGAGTTACAACTAGGAGATATTGTACGTGAAAGACAAGAGACGAGCATGATAGTAAAATAATTGCTGGTAGAAGGTAGAGGGAAAAAGTTTCATGTGTTGGTAGTGGAGTCAGGTACTGGAGCGAATTGTGATGGATATGATTAACAAACTATGTTTATGGAACACAGCTCTTTGTGGTAGTGAAATATGGACCTTAGGAATACCAGAAAGACGGAAAACTGAACCATTTGAAATGTGGTACAATAAAAGGAACTTGAAAATTAAGTAGACAAGTAAAATACAAAATGAAGGTGTTTTATAAATTATCAATAAGAAAAGAAGTTTGTGAAAGAGTTTCACAGTAAGAAGAGACAGGATGGTGGGTTAATTTGTTACTAAAGTGATCAGTTTAAGGAAATAACAATACAGGAAGACGATGATTATACTATA
The DNA here is from genome assembly GCA_031002005.1 of Vandiemenella viatica. Classification (NCBI taxonomy): domain Eukaryota; kingdom Metazoa; phylum Arthropoda; class Insecta; order Orthoptera; family Morabidae; genus Vandiemenella; species Vandiemenella viatica. Next base: position 71,650,941 of record JARYHS010013630.1, on the reverse strand, counting down.
AGAAGCATATACATGAGGACGCAGGTTCAGTACCGGATTAACCACTTAGCAGGAGGTAGCAAATGCTACGGGCCTCGCGCATTCTAGGGGGCCTCGCGTCTACTAGGGGGGCCCCGCACCTAGGCTAGATGGGCGAACTTTTTTTTTATTTAAGCTTTACAATTTTCCCTCGGACGGAAAAAATCAAGGGCCTCCTCTTCTTCACATTTGCTACGGGCCCCGCGCTGTCTTAATCCAGCCCTGACTAGGTTGTGATGGTTATGTTTAAATGAAGAGGTTAGCTCAAAATAATTGGAAGAGGTTGAGGATTTCATCAAATCAGTACAGAGATTGATTGCAAAAAAAGCTGAACAAGTTACCCCATAGAACGAAAGAATTTGAGGTGTAGGTGTGTAGGGTAATCAGTGGCACAATTAACTAGCAATAATAACAAAGTAAAAACAGTTATACGCAAATAAGCTACTACTGAAACTGTTCCCAGTAAAAATGCTGCCTGACTTGATTGATTGAGAATTTATTGAATCTTCCGATAAGTTGTGAATTTTGTTGGCCGTTTCAAAGTGAATATTGTTATCTGGATAGCCTCGCCATGGGAGAAACGACCCCATTACCACTGCAAAGGATTACATTTTGTAGCTGTGCCTACGGGTGTTTAACGTCTTGTTCATTGTTCATTTTGATTCATCCGTCTTTACGGGACGTATCCAGCAATAAAGGCAAGAGAATACACTCAACCACTAACCGCTGCTCCAACTCCAGAAAACGGATATGGCCAGTATAAATGTCGTTATTTCGTCTTATCTTACAGCCGCATCACTGTTAGTAGTGGCTCTGTAATCTGGCCGACACTCTGCACCGCAAAAAATACCAGTTAGCTGAGACGGTCTAACGAAATAACAGCTCTAAGTGAATGTAAGTGATGCGGGGAGGGTAAATGTTCGTTCTCAAGCGAGTCGGAGAACATGGATGGGTAGCGTAATTTATGTCCTGTTTCAGCGAACAACTTCAGAAGCATTTCTTAAAGGTTAGTAGCAGTTAATAAACTGCTAGCTTTTATGAACTGAGAAAGAGGAAATCTGATGAACAACTGTGATGAAAGACACATTCAACGTTGTAATACTCTGCTACTATAGGAAATTTATTTTACTGTCTGTAATGCAACAAATAGTTAGTTCTTACACCCGTCTTGTTCTAGCAAGTTTTCAATAAACATCGACTATGCAACTATTCTCATTTAGTTAACTAACTGCACGCTGATGTCAGATCTCTATCATACCTTTAGATGAAGTGTCATTCGCAAATAAAGCGTATTAAAAGATTATATTATCTACGTCTATATCTATACTAACATTATAAACGCGAAAGTTACTGTCTTTCCGTCTATCTGTCTGTTTGCTACGTTTTCTCGGGTAAACAGCTTAACCGGTCTTCATGAAATATGACAAGGAAATCATTTTTGACAGAGGAAAGAAGGTGGGATATTTTTCCGTATGAATAATATATTTTGTTATGGAATTTTGAAAACTGATCGGTGGCAGACAGACGCATAGTATGTGTAAGCCTCTGTAATATGACGTCATACCTGGGTAGGTGGATCAGTGGCTAGAGCTCTGCCCTCTAGACGTTAGGAAGCTGGTCCTAGGTTCGAATCTCAGTAGGGACAGGAATTTTGAAGAGTTCTTTTTGACCGTATGAGACATGACTGTACGTTCCGTTGTTCGGATTCCACCTTAAACGGTAGGCTTATTCTTTTCATGGGACAGGTTCGACGGTAGAATGATATGGTGATGGCTTCCCCGCTAGACGAGTTCGGTTTTATGGGACAAATTTTACGTAGCTTACAGCTTTCTATATCCAGTTCTAGCAATGAAATTTTAAGTCCACGCGTATGAAGTCGCGGATAACAGTAGTACTATTATAAATCTGTTAACGGTGTGCACCTGTCTGTACATTTGCTCAGGCTTCACGCAAAAATTACCGAACCTATTTGAATGGGTTGTGATCTAGTTTAAATTACGTGGCATAGATTACTACTCGACGAGAGCGGGTAACGGAGCAAGAAATGATAATTCCGTCGTGCCGAGAACAGGTTGGCGCCACTGATAATACTGCATTTCAGATTAATACTCCTTTACGATAAACCCTCCAAAGATCACGCTACAACAGAGATAACACTCCACTCTTGGATTCTATTAATATTTCTTGACTATGTAACTTTTTTTTATTAAAAGAAAAATACAGTACATTAGAATACATGGCAAATGTTAATCAAACCACAACATCAAGATCTGACATTTCAATCAGCGCAATGAAATCGTGAAATCTGATCTAAGGTAAAAGCTTCATAGAAACTGCATTAAAAACGCTAATACTTTGGTACGGGGATCACAAGCTGGCACTCGATTTCAGGCACAAGGGTGTAAGAAGAGTCTCTTTTTTAGGTAAGGATGTCAGCGATTGGAATAAATTACCAAGAGAAATGATGAATAATTTACCAAAAACGTTGAAAGAAATTAAAGTTAAAATTTGTATAGGGGGAAGATGGGTGTGTAGGGAATTTGCCATCGGTGCGTGCGCTTCACGGCAATTTTTTTAATTAAATAAATAAATACTAGAAGAAAAGCAGAAGGCAAACACATTAGCACTCACACGAAGGTCTACACGGTAGAAGGAGAGAGAAAATGCTAGTTTACTGTGGATTTAAATTTGACTATCGTCAGCTAAACCGTTCTTAGTACACAAACTATAATGGTGCTACAATGTATACAAATGTACCAATAAAAAAAGAGTAAAAACGTTTTTTGTAGGTTGGTCACTGGGTAAAAGATCAATCAAGTTCCTTTAGAGAAAGCATTTATTTAGGACACATTTCAAACATTCTTGTGGTCCTTATTGGCTAGTGACAGATTTTCAAACCGACGCACTATTTGTTTATAGCTATTCTTGCCTGTGCATATCATCCGGCATTTTCTGTCTTAGAAGAGGACGCAAGCCATGGAACGGGAGTTAAAGTGGGGTCATGAGATCGCAGGTCGGTCCCTCTGCGTTGATACTACTTGTCGCCAGCCACGCTGTGTGGGCTGAGGGCTTGGCAGGGCGCCCAAACCCCTTGCAGAGCACGGGCGACGTTCGCTGCTACTTCATTCCTCGCAGTCAACGTTTTGACTACAGTGGGTGTACTCGCATTTGAAGCAGGAAACGTGTAACTTCTGCAACTCATTCCACAGCTCGGACGCTAGTAACCAGAAGATTTCTCTGTAATTTATATCAGATATTCAGAACGATTATCCTCGAACTACATTCTATAGTAAAAATATCTCTCACAGTTATTAACAAAGAATCACAAAAATATCCATCTAGATTACACATATTAAACTTGTCGAAAGATCTGCACAGTTTCGTTTTACACATTTATTGCTTTAATTAACAAATCTTTTAAATTTGCACTGTCCTTTCGGTTTGCTGTCCATTTGATTTCTACCAACGCGATTTTTCCATTTGCACATTTGCCATGTTTTTTTAAATTTGTTTTAAAGATAAATTAGGAGTAGGGGTCGGTAGGGTAGCCCCCGACGGCGGGAGGCCCGGACATTTAAAGTTCTAACAAACCAAGCACGCTGCGTCTGTAAAACTTTATTATATATGTGCACCCCGTAGTGTAAAGACAAATGTAACTGAGCTGCGGCTTGGGCACCTTTCCACACTCGTGTTTGTTTTCTTCCTCGCAGAAGTTTTTCGTCGCTTCTGTCAAAATTCGTTGGAGATTATTGATTATGAAGCGTCAAATAAACCATAGAAACGCGGGTTGTGAAAATTCAAAAGGGTGAGATTTTAACAACTACACCATACAAAAAAGGTGGAGAGGACGGGAATAAAGGATAGGCAGTAAAAAGGACGAAACGGAAAAATAAAAAGGTAAAGGCGCTATAAAGAAGTCAAATATGAAGAAAAGTATTCAAAGCCTTTCTGAAACAAATCGAGTAAAACAGACCGACTCCATCGTACGTGGAGAAATTTCTGAAGGAGAATGTATTAAGTGCTATGAAGCAAAGACAGGGCCCATGAAGATTGTATTTATATGAATTCTTCATATATCCATTATTATTGTGATTTTTGTAGGACCAAAAAACGATTAGATCATCATTATTACTGTGTTCGGGGCTACCCGACAACTTCTGTGCTATCAAAAAATTAAGTCGAAAGTGTTTTGAATTTAATTCGATGAAAAAGATGTTATGATTACTAACTTCTAATTAATATCACTTCAGAAATTCCCAGGTTAGTTTTAAAATTAAAATAAAGACAGAAAATGTGATTATTTTTTTTTTTATTTACAATTAACTATAAGTATCCGGGGCTGCCTGAATTTCCCTATACGATGATTGTAAAAAAATTCTAATCATTCATTAAATTAATAATAAATATTTAGAAACTCAAGATCTAAAGAAACGGATATAAGGCAGTTCTAAATAATCAAGGAAAGGAATGCATCAATTTTAAACTGCGTAAATATACAGGGTGTTACAAAAAGGTACGGCCAAACTTTCAGGAAACATTCCTCACACACAAACAAAGAAAATATGTTATGTGGACATGTGTCCGGAAACGCTTACTTTCCATGTTAGAGCTCATTTTATTACTTCTCTTCAAATCACATTAAACATGGAATGGAAACACACAGCAGCAGAACGTACCAGCGTGACTTCAAACACTTTGTTACAGGAAATGTTCAAAATGTCCTCCGTTAGCGAGGATACATGCATCCACCCTCCGTCGCATGGAATCCCTGATGCGCTGATGCAGCCCTGGAGAATGGCGTATTGTATCACAGCCGTCCACAATACGAACACGAAGAGTCTCTACATTTGGTACCGGGGTTGCGTAGACAAGGGCTTTCAAATGCCCCCATAAATGGAAGTCAAGAGAGTTGAGGTCAGGAGAGCGTACTAACATACTAACGAAACTAAAATGAGCTCTAACATGGAAAGTAAGCGTTTCCGGACACATGTCCCACATAACATATTTTCTTTGTTTGTGTGTGAGGAATGTTTCCTGAAAGTTTGGCCGTACCTTTTTGTAACACCCTGTCTATGTAGTACTTATGGCGTTTAAATATGTTAAAGTGAGGAAATTTTCGGCTTGTAATTTATATCTGATCTATCAATGTGTGATCAGGGCTGCAGCAGGAATTTTGCGCTTCGTCGACGTTGAGGTCATTAGAGAAGGGAGAGAATAGGGGACAAGGAACGTAAATGGATTCTCGCCTTTGCACTGCCGCAAGAGATTGTCCTTGTTCTCCCGGATAGCAGGGTGGAACGAACAAGCTAAGAGCAGTTGGCAAGAGAAGTGATGACCATTTGAATGAGTAGTTCATTCCATTATTGCCAAAAAATGTAAAATATTTGTTACGTGTGAATTCTTCTGAGCAACGGAATCGATTAGACTTTCCAAAAATAAATTTTGGTATAATTCATAATAATCGGTTATTTTTTTTCAGTACTGAAATGCGGCAGGTAGTCATACAGGTGGATATATTACAAAAACATTTGCCTTCATTTCGTTTCTTTTTCCTTTTCTTTTTTTTTTACAAAAAGTAAAAGAAAGACTAAATAAATCCTCTGTACCAAACAAGTCCTTTGTAACTTATATTTTGAAAATAAGTTTATACTGAAGATTGCGAGAATACACATTTTCAAAATGACAGAAACGATATTTTTCTTTTCAGAAACATGTGATTGAATTTTGGTGATTAACTGTCATTATTCCTCTTGGTCCAGATATAATTTATAACTTATAAAGCTTTTCGCCACTAATGACTGAGCAAAGTGATCTGCCGACGGTGTTACTCATTATTAATATATGAGAGTAAGTGAAGTCTTTTATGTTCCTATGTGACGACCTGAAAATGCAGGCTTCTTGCTAAGTGAAGCACAATCTCGTCACGTAAGGAATTACATTGCATCCCGCGCAGTGGTTATCGCAGTAATGACACCTTCAGGTAACAAGGGGGCGTAACTCCACGTGGCTTCAAGGCCGAACTCTGCTCAACTTGTAAACCGTACAACATAAATCTTTCTGTTACTTCATCCACTGACGCAGACGGCTTCAAATCCCCGTGCTGCCACTTGTAAGATATCAAGATGTAAAGTCATAGACACAAAGTGTTACCTAGCTCATAGATGTTGTACAGAAAGATTTGAATGTGGTATAATTGTTCAAGAAAAAAAAAGAAAATCAGTATGCTACGATTTTCTGATGACATTGTCTTGTTAGCAGAACAGGCTGAGGAAACTGAGAAGTTTTATATTTATTTTATGTATAATGCTATATGACATTGATAACACTTACCAACAATTATACTATAATCATTGAACAACCTTGTTTCAAAATAAATACAAATATATACACATAGTTCTTCCGACAAGGCCCGAAGCCGGCCACTAAGACAGCATCGCCAGTTACAACCACTACAAAATGACATCGAGGCACTCCAACCAGGCCACCCCTCCGGCGTAGCCAAATTTAAGTCTTCCAAACTACCATGAAATGCACGCAATGAGAAATCCTGCACAATGTGCGACACAAAAACCTCAACAGTACGGAGAATCTGCCCAGCCCCAGGTGTTCAGAGTTGAAGCAGTTCTTCGTGTACCACATCTAATACGACTTAATTGGGACCAAATTGACCGCGGTAAGTTACTGAATACCATGATCACAATATTGATGGAATATTCTGGACTAAATATGAATGAAAGCAAGACAAAAATAATTAAATGTAGCAGAAATTATACCAATAACAGTAAATTAAATATAAAAATAGGGTCGGATGCGTTAGAAGAAGTTAGTGAATTTTTCTACTTATGGTCAAAGGTGGAATGATATTAAAAGCAGAATAGCACTAGCGAAAAGGACCTTTCAGAAAAAGCGAAATCTTATAGTTTCGTATCTTTTAAGACTTTATGTGTGGAGCATAGCACTTTGTGGCTGCGAAGCATGCACTTTACGAATACCAGAAAGAAGGGAAATTCAAGCATTTGAAATGTGATGCTATAGAACGATGCGGTAAACTAAGTGGACGGGTAAAGTACGAAATTAACGAGTTTTGGAAAAGATGGGTGTGGAAAGAAGTTTCTAGAAGAGTCTTACAGAAAGAAGGGACAGGATGGTAGGTTATATTTGAGTCATGTAGGATTGATTAACTTGTTAGTGGGCAGTCGAAGGTAAGAGCTATAGAACTATAGAAAACCCAGGGATTAGTATATATGAAGCAGATAGTTTGAACTTTCCTGATGTATAAGGAGTACGGTAATAACTAGACATCTTGCATCAAAACTAAATACTATAAAATGCTACTCTGGTCACCGTGTCTATTACGCATAAGTCACGCGCCCGGCCACATATGTCGCTACATAGTAGGCTAATAATTTATGAAACCTTTTTTGTTTGTGTAATGGTTTAAAATTAATATTGCCTGCCAACAATAAAGAAAAGTATGCATTTCGTTTAAGTTCACATATTACTTACTTCCTGTTTATTTATATTCCTTCGATGTAGATGTCACGTTAAATTCTCTGTCCACACACAGCTTTACAGTAAAGTAAGGCAGACGTACAACATTGCATCTTTTCTGTTAATAGCCTGAAAACTGCGTTCGATCCGTCATTTTTGAAGTACTTAGAAACTAGACTTATAATGATTTGCAACTAGGCAAATGCTTCAGTGATTTTGCTGCTTATGAATTCCGCATCACTGATAATTTACCTAGATAAGAGAAAAAACTGAAGCAATTTCACGTGGAAATCAGTAGTTCTGTAAAGTTTATTCACCGTGTCTTAGTTAACATTATCAATGTTGTAGTTCTTAATACATAGTAAAGTCCCGCTGTAATAGTCTATACGGGAACAAAATAGATCCGTTAATTGTAAGCCTTCCAGACATAACATAGCAGCTAGTCGTGTTTCGCAGATTGTTACAGTATTTCTACGTAAGAAGAAGTAATATGTGTAATGTCATGAAATAAGGCTATGCATACCTGTTAAAGAGCAACAGTAATCCAAATTTTTATGTGATGTTAGTATTTCTGACACTCACAAGTTAAGAGTGAATGATAAGGCGTAATATTACTTTTTTGTGTGCGGAAATTTAATTAAAACGTAGTACAATTGATAAGTAATAATTCGTGATTGCATTAATTGGATATGTACAATGGTTTAATATTTGTACTAATAGACAAATTGCATTTGCATTATTTTGTGTTTACAAGCACCAGTTGTAAAATATTTTATTTTCGTTACTAAATGAACTTATGAAAATACAAAAAAAAAATAATTGCAGAATCACTTTAGTTGCCTCTTTTTCTGGATTTTGAACTCAAGCAGGGCAATTAGCATTTCTTAAAATACAGAATTACTGATTACAAAATGGTTTTCAGGTAACATTTTGAGAGGGATAATTGAAAAAGTATTTGTACTATCCTAAAAAGATAGCAGTATACTCACTCCAAAGAAATGTTACTTATTTACAATTTTTTTTTTTAACTTGTGGCTTGACGCCTCGTCGACGGCTAAGGTCATTAGAGACGGGATGGGACTGGGGAAAAGGAACATGAAGGAATTCGGCCATGGCTCTTTTGAAGGAAGCATCCCGGCATTACTTATTTACAAGATTTCTGAGACAGAAACAATTAACTCTGAATAAGTGTTTGCGTTGGAACAGTAGAACTGTTGTGTAGTGAGTTGTTAGTGCACGAGCTCCATTTTTTAATGGCGTGGGTTAACTATTAGTGTGCATAATGACATGTCGCTAAGAACATAGCTGTTTTTGACATTTATATTCCCACCGACGAATAATTCTTCTAGACATCATAGTAAGGGCGACACCCTCTACACGTGACAAATATACAAAAAATATAAAAAATTAGCTTATTAGCGATTTTTTTTCAAGAATCATTTACTTCATTAGACTAAAGCAGCGTTTCTCAACCTTTTTCAACCCGATGACCAGAAAAATATCAAAAATAATTCTTCGGACAACTAACTTATATGGATCTAACTTTTAACCTGTGTGCATATTATTAATACTTGTAACATATTGTATTATACTATTATAACATGATAAATCTAAAAGCATGTTACGAATTTCTACGGAAATACAGTTGCGAAATTACAAGTGAACCCTTGCAACGTTAGGTGAGGTAATAAAGGATATAAGTTCACCCTGCAGGAGTTTCACTAAGGGCGATGGTGACAGTGGGAGGTACTGGCAATAGTTTAGAAAAGTATTGATAAAAAAGAAAATTATAGTAAAGAGAGTGACCTGAGGAAGGTGGTGATGGAGGTGCAGCATACCAGGGTTGAGCTCATGCAGGTCCTAAGTCGACAGTAGAACCACGCTGTGAGGCGGGTAAACGTGGAAACGGAGGTGCTACTGGGGAAAGCATTAGTTCTGTCTTGGGAGTGGTGCTTGCGAAAACCACTGGAAGGTGGGGTTTCATTAGGCATGGCCTACACCTAAATAGAAGGGGCAGGGGCGTACTTTCTGAGTTGTTAACTAAATCAATAAGGGAGCCCACTTCGATTGTTGATGGGGTCAGGACTGTGACTTTTTTAGGTTAGGGGCTGCTGGTGATGAGATAGAGATAGATGACCAAAGAATCCTGAGGCACTGCGGAGAAAATCACAAATTCTAAAGAAATGGATGAAGCTGCCGAAACAATACCTGACATGGCAGAAGTAGGAGGTTAATGCTGAAATGTCACAAAACCTCGTATGAAAGTGTTACTAGTGACTGAGCTGTAGAAGTATAATGAACGAAATAATATAATTTGCAAACTTAATAGACATATACGAACCACAAATAGTTATAGAGGGAGAGTGTTGATTAAAAGAAGAAGTACTAGACAATATGGTTTTTCCTGATGGTTACAGAGTGTACCGCAGAGACGGAAGAACAATTGGTTGAGAGGTTTTCATTATGATTAGTAAAGTAGCAAAGATTACTACAATTCACTGATGTTCATAAACCATGACTATGAGTTACTTGGGGTAGATTTCTGTTCTGGGAAAATTAATATTCAGAATACAGAAATTAGAATTATCATTATTGGCTTTAGACATGAATATTCATACGAATCCCAATAAATAGGCTTTATGCTAGATGCTTTGGAAAGTGGAGTGAAACGCCAAAGGAAAAAAAAAAAAAAAAGATTCAATTGCACTGCCATATCATTAATCTTTAGAGATATTGATATATGCTAGATATTTCGGATGAAATTGACAAGGGAGGGCAAATAGTGTATTACTAGACCTTCCAAAGTATCTTGATAGAGTGAGCCATAGAATGATGATAAATATAATAAAAAACATTGGAGTGGATGAATAGGTGATCTCCTGGGTAGAAGAATTCTTAAAAGGAAGAAAGCAAGAAGTCAGTAAATGCAGAATGAATAGAAGTGGATATGGTTATGCCGCAGAGTAGTGTATTAGGACCACCGCTATTCGTTTCTGTAATGAATGATTGTACTGTTGGTACTGTTGGTTTTCTGTTGAAGTTAGGTTGTTTGCAGATCACATAATACTATGTAATAGGATTAAAACGGTAAAAGACTGCAAGCAATTGGAGGTTGATCCGGACAGGATATCTAACTGTGTGGGTTAACATGGGATGAAGATAAATGCAAAGAGGATTTGGGTTATTAAGTACACAGATAAAAATGATTGTAAGGTGGTAAAAGACTTGCTTGTTAAAGACTTGAAATGTAAATACCTTGGAAAAACTTTTGATAACAAATTCTACTGGGCAGGCCACATTGGACAGGTAGTACCAAAATCCTTCACTTGTTGGAGAGAGTGATGAGGGGATGTACCAGAGAAGTAAGGGAATTGGGTTACAAAACTTTGGTCAGACCATTGGGACCCACGTTTAGGGTATCAAATACAGGAGTTGGAGGGTTTTAAAGAAGGGCTGCTAGATTTGCCGCTGGAAATTACTGCAGAACACAATCAGTAAGTGATATGACAAAGTAGCTGAAATCGGATTCATTGGAAGAAAGGAGCAGGGTGAAGAGAGTCCTGGGAGTGTACAAGGCGTATATGGGTGATAAGGCGTGGAAAGATATTGGTGTAAGAATTAAAAGTAATGCTTGGAAGGGAAAAGATGACCATGAACACAAGCTGGCAATTGATTTCAGGCAGAAAGATGTGGAAAGATTTTCTTTCGTGGGCAATGATGTCAGGGATTTGAATAAATTACCAAGAAAATTGATTAATAATTTACCAAAAATTAGTGTAGTAATTAGGAGTATTCCTTGGAAGAGAAAAGATGAACGTGACCACAAACTGGCACTCAACTTCAGGCCGTAGGGTGTGAGAAGATTTTCTTTCGTTGGTAAAGGTGTCAGGGATTGAATAAGTTACTAGGAGAAATAATGAATAAATGATCAAAAACGCTGAAAGAATTTAAAGTTGAAATTTGTAGAGGTCAAACGTACGAAGGTACAGGAAATGTGAAGAATGGGTGTGCAGTGAAATTGCCACCGGAGCATGAGCTCCATCGCAGGTAAGTGAAATTAATTAAAAAACTGAAAATAGTTACAAACTTAATTGTAATGTTATATATGCGGACCATTTCGCGGATCCTGATGAAGCCAGATAGTTTTCCTCTAACTTGATCATTCCCTTCGCATCCAACAAGTACCGAAGAAGAAACTTCTGGGGAAGTTGAAAACTGGAACGTGGCGGTAAGAAGATGTGTGTAACTGGAGTGAAGCTACGCAAATACCGCAAGTCTAGTAAGCTGAGATGATAAAACAATTAAACAGGGACTAAGTGAAATGATCTCTACGTATGTCATATTAATGTTGAGTGGTGTTACAATAGTGGAGGGGAAAGTGACTACTGGTGATAATGTTAAAAGGGTTGGGGGGAAAAGCCATAAAGTTTGTGTGATGTAATTTATGGGTGGCTCCTCATTACGAGCTGTGAAACACGAAGAAAAAGAACGTGCAGTATCTTTTGGAGATCTCTGACATTAATTTTTGCTAAACTAAGTTTTTATATATTTAAAAAAAGTATTCGCTTTATAGTTTATTTCACGTGTTGGTATTGTTAATACTGGCTGCTGTGAGGAGAGCTGACCCCGTTTCCTCGCAGTCTGGGCCGCACCTGACAGTGTCTGGTCACGTGCACAGCAAACAGCGCGCTCGTAAAACGCCCAGACAACCCCCCAGGCCTCGCAGGCGCAACACCAAGCGAATCATGGCCATGTCACGAATTAGCAGATGAAAATATTGGCAAATATTTGGAACAACTTCTCAGTTTCTTTGTAAATTGTTATTATTATCTCATGCAATTTTAAATTTTAATGTCTCTTCCATCAAATACTGCCTGTGCCCGGATTTTTCTCAACCTGAAACATACTATCTCTCTCTCTCTCTCTCTCGCCAACCGAGTTTTACGATTTAACGACACCAACAAAAATGCGTGTGGTGTCAACTGAAAGTGGTAGGGTTTCATGTAGGCGTGCATGCATTGAATCTATAGTTTGAAATGGAAGACAAGCATTCATTGCATAGGTTGAACAAGGTTTGACTGAGAGGAACGTCAGCATATGGACTTGAAACTCTGTTGTGTGCTCTGACACCAGGCTGCTACCTACGTACCCAAGTGTCATCAAGTAGGTTTAAATGCGAAACAACTTTATTCGGCGTAACCACAATTCCAACTTAAAACAATCAGCCGTCAAACGACGTTTCACAAGTACTAATCACCGGCTACCTTCTGACTGAACCCCCTTTGCTGCCCGTTGTCGCTCTTTATAGTGGGCCTCGGCAACGGGGAATTGAACAGTTTACTCACCGAGCGTGGTGGTGTAACGGATAGCGTTCTGGCCTCGCATTCGGGAGGACGGCGGTTCGAATCCCCGTCCGGGCATCCAGATTTGGGTTTTCCATGGTTTCCCCAAATCACTCCAGGTGAATGCCGGGATGCTTCCTTCAAAAGGCCATGGCCGAATTCCTTCCCATTCCTTGCCCCCATCCTTTCCCGTCTCTAAAGACCACGTTGTTAAAAAGGGACGTTAAACTGTTACAAAAAAAAAAACAAAAAAAAAAACAGTTTACTCCTCCCGGATGGCTGTTGCGGTGGCGCAACTTGTGCCTGCAACTGGCGCTCTCTCTATTCGAAGGTTCTGCCTTGCCCTGGCGATATGACACATCAGTAGTAAGCGGGTGCCCCGGACGCCCCATGTAGGCTACAAGAACGTCATAGTGCTATGTTAGAAGTTCTGAACCTTTCGTGAAAGATTTGGTCACTGCAGCGATTTGTAAGGTATCTGAATTCACATGTCTGTCTGAGTTAAGTTTTCGCTTTAGAATGCTTATCACCAGTCAGGGAATCCAATTAGAGGATTCAATACCTCTAAAATGTTTAGTACACTTAATAGTTAGGTAACCTAACAATTTATCAATGATCATCGAATATGGAAATCGGTTCTGTCTTACATATATGAAGGCAGCTTATAACATTCGCGTTATCCGCCGGAAAACCTCTGAAGATTTCGAGATACGCCTTCTCATAAAGATAGTAGTAAAATATGCATCCCAAGCAAATACAATTGGTACTCAATATCTTTTTTTTTTTAGTGGACGAAAATAAAATACCACTTTGTGATGAAGAAATTTTACTCTTCTATTAAAATGCTGACCACCAAGGAATTAAAGGAAGCTATGAAAAATCAATTAGCAATTGTGTTGAATAATTTCTATATCAAAAAGCTTCAAGCTTTTATGCCACAATATCTCAAATAATGGGAAGTACAATTAAAAAAAAAAAAAAAAACGGGTTTCACAACGAATTCAGTGATTCGGAATAATAAAGATCATGTTCTAATTCATAAACTGTATCTGAAAAATTGACTGCATTAGATATTTATAACTATGTACCACAAGATAATATGTTCAGATTTATATTAGTGAAAAATTTGATCGAATAGTTGCCTTTCATTTGGGAGCGAAATGAAGAGGGTCATTGAGAAATTTGATCCGTGTGTCCATGTAACATTATTACATCAATATTCCTCTATGGATAGCTAGAATAAACATGGAATTTCGAAGTGTCATATTTTTTTTTCGTCCGTCATCGTAACAAGAGTTTTAAAAATTGGCAACCGCTTTTACTACATATGTAGCATTAGAAGCTTACTCTTTGGTAGTGACTTCAAATGTTTAACAATTTGCAAGAGAAATCATCATGGAATTGACATGTAGCAGTATCATGTACTGTACACTGAATGTGCCGCTATTGTTGAAGGCATAAGCGATTAATTGTTTCGGATTAGTCCGATGATGTACAATATTAAATGTGACAACTTGGTGAAGGCACAGGTGATCGACTGCTACAGCACAAAACAGGAAGGTATATAAAACTTTAAATCACAGATAACATCTTAACTGGACGCGAAACGGGTCTGAATAAACATAATCCCAACAAACATTGTATTAGCGTTCCTACCAATATTAGTGAAATGCCTGTTTGGCCACAATGCCATCGAATCGTCTGTAACGCTATGACGTCACGCGCCCGCGCTTCGTTAGCGGGCTGGCAGCGGCCAGATATGTTTTCACTCTCTGTCCACAGATGGCACTATTATTGCAACCAAAGAGCTTAGGTTATTTATTTATGTATCTGTAATGGTTCAATGAGTCTTAAATTGAAAACCAACCTTAATGAATGGTATAAATTTCGTTAAAATCCGCATGTTTTTAGTAGTTTTTATTTATTTGCATTCTCTGTCCATACTGTTATGAATTAATAAGTGCAGTGTTATTAGGGACCAAGTGTTCCTACTGTCTGTGTGAATGTTGGTGGTGCGGCATGTCAAACAGTCAGGTATAGGTGAGTCAACAAAGCGTCCAGAGTTATATGTCTGGTGGGTGACTAAAACTTTCTAACTGACTTGGACATTCAGTGGATGCATAGCCACCATAAATAACTAAGGATCACTTCTATTTGGGCACGTTTCGGAAAAGACCCGCCGAATACCGCTAACTGGTACCGGCGACCGAAAATGTATCTTAATGCCCTTTCTTAGTAAAGAGGCGCTTTCTGAAAGTGGTGGGAGACGATCCAGCCAACAGAGTAGCTGCCAACAATTTATTAACATTTTGGTGTTTGTTGTTTGATCTGTGAGCCTATCAGATGCTATTACTTTGGCGGGCAGTGCTGTAATTCGCCAAGGGTCGGACGCCACATCGCCGTGAGGGGTTACAGAGTCTTGCTCGGAGCGGAAGAATTTTATTATTTTATTTCCTGATTTTACATAGCCTACTACCTTGTTACCTAAAGTAGGCCCTTAGTTTCTACAGTTTTATTCTTAAAACAATTTACTTTATTTTTTGTTAATAATATATCTGGATAATTATTTTTAAGGATTTAATGGATTTAAGTATTCTAGTAGTAAATCTACTAATTATTCTGATAATTAATTACCACTTAATCTACCAACTAATCTACTAATTAATCTACCATCTTACTAATTCACACCAAAATCAGCAATTGTCTTTATATTTTCATACTTCTAATTAATAAACTGTCTATTTGTATACGTTCTTCTTTTACCACTGCTGGCCTGCGTCGACATCTGGCCGCTAGCTGTCTCTGCTGATGCAGCGGGGGCGACTGCTGACATGCTGACCACAAAGTGTCGTCAGCCAGCTTCACGTTCCAGGTAGTGGTCTCGTTCTTCTCCGGTTTGTCCCTGGAGCCACCTGCTCCCCCATCAGGAGTTCTCTCCTGGAATCAGAGCAGGCCACCCCCTGAGCCCTGGAGAAGGTGCCTCTGGCTTCCAGAGGCACTACGATGAATTGAGTCTTTGCCGTCTTCCTGGTGCAGGCACCGCCTTAGTCATGGGCAGTGCTTGTAGTCAAATTTGGGTTGTTCTTTACTCTTGAGTTTCTTCCTCTCCTGTCCTTTTTCTGCTTCTGATGCCGGTTGCTCGCGGCGTCCCCTACGCTCTGCCTGTTTCAATTCAACAAATCTCGCCTTCTCGCGCTGCGACGCTAGATTAGCAGCTTCATCCAGCAAGTGCCAGAGCTCGGTATCAAGCAGTATATCGTATATTCTTCTGTTCTGAAGTTGTATTTGGAGATATGCTCTTGATTCTTCAGTTTGTTTGCACTCCCAAACCACGTGCTCGGGAGTATTTACTTCACCACAGTCGCACCTGTTTGTTTCTTTGAGGCCTCTCTGTTCTAAGAAACTGTTGTATGGACCATGGCCAGATATGTAGTGTATGAGCCCTGGAGATGGTTGTAGGTGAGTCATGTTCATTCTCTCTTTCACGCAAGGAAGCATGTCGAAGGTCCTTCTGCCCGTGTTGCTGTTAGTCCATGTTTGCTGCCATTCATCCATCAGCGCATCCCAAATATCTTTTTTGGTTTCAACAGGCCTTCCAATTATTTCAGCAGCTTGGTCATACCTTCCTTTTTAATCCAGTATAGCGCTCCTCGCTTCCTTACTTCCAGGTCCAGGGGCCAGATACCGAGTATAACCGTTAGGGCATCTGTGGCCGTTGTTCTGTAGGCCCCAGTTAGTCGGAGCAGAATTCCTCGCTGCGTACGGCGAAGCAGCTCCTTTGGTTTGACCTTTCTTAGGTGCTTGGCCCACGTGCTTGCAGCGTATCCAGTAATGGAGGTCAGTATTGCATCGTGATATCTTCTTATGACGAGCGGAGGCAGATTGAACCGTCGTTCGCCAATGCTTATCAATTTGTGCATTACCAGTGCTGCTCTTCCACATACTTCCTCCATGTGAGACGCAAATTTCAGTTGTTCCTCCAGGTTTACACCAAGGTAGCGGACTACTGCTTTTCTCTTTATTGTTTTTCCCTGGATCCTAATTACCGGATTTCGTTTGAGTGTTCCTTTTAGGAGCATGTAGGTCGTCTTTTGTGGGGCTAGGTTTAACTTAACTGCTGCACACCACTTACTCAGGCAATCCAATACTGCTTTGCATTTTGTTTCGAGTTCCTGCCTGGTGTCCGCGTCTATCAGAAGTGCGAGATCATCGGCGAATGCCACCACACCCAGCAGTTCTGACATTTGTTGCAATATTTCCATGACCGGTTCCAAACCAATGTCCCAGAAAATTGGTCCACACACTGATCCCTGCGGGCAACCTTTCGTCAGTCTTTTCTCTATGTACTTGTTGGGGCACCGCAATTTGGCATATCTATTTCTACAATAATCTCTAAAACTGGTATATAGGTTTTTTGGACAGTTGATGTTTCTTAAGCGTTCGAACAGCGCGGGCCATCAGAGATTGTCGAATGCGCCGGCGATATCCACAAATACTCCCACCACATAATTTTTGGAAGAGTTTTGAGCTATTTCCATTAAGCGGTTGATGGCGTCCTCTGTTGACTTGCCTGCTCTGAACCCATACTGGTTTGGGTTCATCCCATGTTTTCATCTATGTTCCTTTAGTTTCTTGCAAAGTATCTTTTCTTTTACTTTCCCTAGAACATTGAGTAAGCAGATTGGACGATAGGATTTTGGAAGTTGTGGGTCTTTGCCTCCACCTTTCGCTATGATAATCACGTCACTCGTTTTCCATGCATTTGGTATTTTTTCCCTGTACCAGGCATTCGTTAAAAAGTTTATTTAAGGTTGGAACCAGTTGGATGACCAGCTCCTGGAGCACCTCTGCTGGTATCCCATCAGGTCCAGGTGCTTTTCTTTTTGGAAGGGAAAATATTGCCTCTACTATCTCTTCATCTGATATGACGCATTTTTGATGTTCACTCTCGTAGGGATCCCACATTTTTTGACGCAGTTCACTTTGCCGATCTGTCTCGTTTTCTGTATTGTCATCTGGAAGTAGCACGGCAAGTAACTCCCGTGCAGTTTCCATCCAGTTGGTGGTCATAGATCCATCCATTTTTCTTACTGTAGACAAGGTTGTAGGTGGCCTAATTTTGCCAGCGGCAATCTTGTAGGGGATGCCCCATGGGCCTGATCTCATATTTTGTCTGACGAAGGCTTCCCAGCTTTTTTGTTTTGTCTTCAGCAACAGATCCTTGAACTCTTGCTTTTTGTTCCTATATCTATCTAGAAGAGTCTGTCTCTCTTCTGTAATGAGGCAACGTTGATATGCTTTTCTTGCCTTCCTCATTGTGATTCGTAGTTTCTGCAATCTTTCTGTCCATGGTTTGTCTTTTACTCCCGTTGTTTTCTTTAGTGGAATTGCAGTTCTCATTGCGTCCTGGATTGCTCGAATTGTTTCTTCCGCAGCCTTGTCCACATCAAAATCTTTATCTTCGACTTGGGGGGGAATAAAGCAACTCCTCAACCTTGGCCAGTTGGCTTTGCTGATGTCATATAGCCGTTGAATATTGGTACAGGCGCCTTCGCGCGCACCGTCCCGCAGTCTTCCCAGTTCGAACATAATTAGATTGTGATCACTGGTGGGTTGGTTCTCAATCACCTTCCACCCGCTTACTAGGTTTCCTGCTCTTCGATTTGCTAAGGTTATATCTATGTTCGATTTGGCACCTGCTCGGTCACTGAACGTGTATGGATTGTTTGGCTCGTTTTTGACATACAGCTGTAATTCTCCAATCAGCTCGAGTAACTTTTCTCCGCGTGCGTCTGTACGACCGCTGTGCCAGAGTGCAGATTTGGCATTTGCATCGGCAACTATCACCGTAGGGCTGTCGCCTATGGCTGTACATATTTCCCTAATCTTGCAAAGATAGGGATCAATATCGTCTCTGTATTGGAAGTACATGTTAACGAGGACTACGTTTCCCCATTGCGTACCTAACTCCACACACACCGTATGTTCATCGCAGAATTGTGTTATTTTTGTGACTGTGATTTGCTTATTGAAGACTATGATGGCACTCATTGGTTTTTTCCCTGTCGAGATTATCTGAGACGTCACTGGCATGTGTGAAATTTTCCCTTCCCTGGAATGGGGCTCTTGAAGACAGAGGATATCAATTTGCATTTCCTCAGCCAGTTTACTCACTTCATGCAAAACCAGACTGGTTCTCCTGCAGTTTAACTGTGCGATCTTAATTCTCTCTGCACCCCTACTCATGGATGCCGAGTATGGATATTGCACTGTGGCCACGGCTGTCTCGAGTCAAGCATTATTCTTCCATGAGTCATCACAAAATGACGATAAATTTGATCTGGATCAAAGATTTCGTTCCGTCTGTCAAATACTTGCTTGACTATAGTGAGTAACTGGGCTGAATTAGTAGGTATATTGTTTATCTTAAGTTGAATACGATCAATTGCCTCTGGTTGCGGAAATGTGATGTTTTTGCTATTTGGATGTGCTATTCTGGTTAGGTGGCGTAACGCCATAGTGAGATTTTGTGTTTCCTCTAGTCTAACAAGCTGCAGATTGTTTTCAAACTTTTGGTAGATATGGTCTGGAGCTATAGCAGCGTGTCTTGGTTTTTCGTTCGCTCGGTTTTTGGAGGCGCCACTAATTTTGCAGTAGTTGGATGTCATTGGAACTGGTTCTACCCACCCAAGTCCAGCTCGTTTTGGTTGAGGTCTAGGAGAAATATCACAGATGGTAGAAGTAATCTCTGAGTGTTGGAGGATAGATTCATCTGTCTGCGTGCTTACGCTGTTTGCTGTTTCCTTCCCTTCTTGCAATATTTTCTCCCTGTATCTTGCAGCTCTCTCTGCGTTCCTCCTCTTCCTCGATGGCGTGTTTCTTGTTTTATTCCTCTTTCCTTTCCCTACTGTTTCTTCTATTAGGTTGATAATGATACTCAATAATTGATCTTTGTTTGGTTTATCCATCCTCTTGGAGTTCCTTCTACTGTCCATAATCTGTTCTGTTTATCAATCTTTGAAGAAACAGTTGGTATGTCGGACAATCTTTGCCAGATTTGTTGCACGATTTTCCCCGTTTCCTGCATGGGATACAAACAGCTGACTGTAAGGACTTGCTACAGCCTTCTTTCTTGTGGCTAGTTTCTCCACAATGTTTGCAAGCGGCCGACGTTTGGGTACAATGTTTGCTAATATGACCATAATCGTAGCAATGCATACATTTTGGTACTACCGTGTAATCTTTTGCGGAAGAATGGAGGAAGGAACATTCCGGTGCGGATCCTGATCTAATACAGCAGCAAGTGACCTTCACCGCGGCCTGACCACTGTACAACACGACGCTGCCTAGGGGAAGCAGCCACCTCGTCCCGCCGAGTGAGAAAGCTGGACGACCCCTGTGGCGCTATTCATGCCTGGGGCCTGACCTCGCCACCGGTGGAACGGTGAAATCTTCGTTCACAGCAGAATTTATGCAATCAATTCTACACTGTAAACGACCCTGAGATATTAACTGTTAAACATTAAAGACTTCAACTATGTGTAATTGTTTATTGTTTATATCTTAATAAAACAAACTTCATGATAACATAATTTCACAATGATCTAGTTTTAATAAATTATACGCCCACTTTTCAGTTCTCCTATTAATTCAAATAATATATCATATGGCTAGCTAAAAATTCATTATTATTTTGATATTCAAACTCGATAATGTTGTTATTGTTGGAACAGGATGACCCAGAATTTACCTCCCCTAAAAGCAGACGCCACAATACATATGAGTATTAAATTATGTTTTTGTAGTAGCACTATACTTTTTTTAACTGAAATTTGAATCCAATTATAAAAAGATGCGTTCTTCGTTTAAATTTAAATGTTAATTATGAAGAGTATTGTGTAATGCAGCGAGTTTGAGCCGAAATATGTACATTGCATCATTACACAATCAAGACTGTGAGCATTATTTAATAGCAATTCCATGTAATTAAGGAACAGAGCGTGTGTGGTGAGCGGTAACGCTCTAGCCTCGTAATCTGGAAAATGTGGGTTCGAATCCCCGTCTGGTTTTTTCGATGTGGTTTTTCCAGGTGAAAGCCGGAATTGTTCAAACAAAATCCTCTGGTCTAATTCGTTCCGTTTCCTTGCCTACAATCATTTCCCGCCTATGACCTAGATATAGACGTCGAAAAAACATTAAAAAGCCAGAAGCAAACCAAGAAAAGGAAAAATAATAAGAAACGAATTACTAGAAAACTGTTATCAACTTATCTTTTTTGAATGGATTGGAATCTAATTAAACAGTAATTTGATATTTTAATAAGAAACCGTAGGAGAAATATCTTGCAGTAATATATTGTTTAACAGTGTGTTGTGCTGAGTACTAAACGTGGTATAACCGTGTCGTAGCATATGTCATTTATACCTGCAACGAGTGTAATAAGGCATAGCACCAATACATTTCACTGTGCGCTATTTTGAAAGAAATTGTCTGAGTTGCTTGTCAGTCAGGCAGGTGTGTATAACCAGAAATAACCATCGAGATGTAGCTGCGAGGTCAGTTTTACGGACAGTGTGGCAGTTAAAGATGCACTTTGAGCTTGCAGAAGGCGATATGCGAAACGCCGTTTGCTAATGAGCCATTGTGCGACCAGCGGACACTTGCGTAATTGCCGACATTGGCTGGCTTTACTGCGCCTGCACTCGGCTGTAAAAAGCAGCGTTATGTTGTGCTCTGCCCTTCCGCCGCAGACGGAATCCAATTTCAGCGAAACTCCACTAATCTAATTGTAAATATACTTTCGCGCACTCAAGTGTATGCTTTATGTGTGTCTGAGCATTGTTTTAAAAGTCATTACTTTGAGTTTTTACGTCGACTTCCTCGACGTTAATTAGGCTGCTCATTACTATTCATAAGGAGCAATTCGGTTTCTTTTTTCCACCTAAGTAACAAAGGCGTTGGTGGGAAATTCTGAAGTTGGTTAAGTGTAAATAGCAGACTGCCTGCAAACGTAAATGGACGGTAAATGTTGTCCGCTGCGAGTCAAGTTTCTGCCTTTGTGGATGCTATCTGAATGCCAACGACCAACAGTTGCCTGCCGTAAAGAAAGTGCAGTGTAATCACTGACGTCCGATTGGAAGTCTAATCCGTGGTCGATAGTGAGCGTCTGGTTAGAGGGTAGTAGTGATACTGTGCAAGGATGGAGCGGGGTTAACATTTCAATATCATTTTGCACCTGAGTCACGAAACTAACGATGTTATTGGTTGTATTATAAAGTCAAGCTATAAAAACTTCTTTGTTTATCTACTTTGTTGTTTCTTCCTTATCCGTAGCCACTTGTATGAGTCTACAGTACTGACAAGCATCTTTCCTATTCCCTGTCGATTTAGCATTTTATAAGATTTAATTCATATGACGATGTTACGGTCATCGGAAACCTATAAGAGATGAAGTCTAATATATAGAAATTTGGTTGTTAGTGTTTTGGGTATTTAAAAGTTCACACGGACACGGACATATGACCGTGATCTTATTTTGGGTCTAGAAAAGTTCCCGTTTCAGGGTTAAAGGTCACGACAATCTGCTTTAATCTGGCCGAAATATGAACTCGACCTAAGGGTTCGCTCTGTAAAATTTTATGGTTTTCTATTGAATTTCTACGGATTCGTGAGTAACAACTACAGAGACTTTACACAGATGTAGTCTATCTTACTACATGATAAAGACTCAAAGGTCAGTATTACTTGACTCAAATGTAAACGGTATTTCAGATTAAGGATTTATTTGAAGAATATTCGTTTTAATCTGAAGGGATTTAGAAGTAAAATGGAAAGAGGTTTTTCACTGACGGAGACTGTAAATCGAGCTCGGTGGGTGAGCGGTAACGCTCTGGTCTCGCATTCGGGAGGACATGGGTTCACGTCCTGTCCTAGCATCCAGATTTCGGTTTTACATGGTTTCTTTAGCTCACTCCAGTTGAACGCTGGGATGGTCATGGAAAGTCCCTGCCCCCAGTCCCGTCTACGCAATACATATAGTAAAGGGCTTAAAGGTCATGAACACGAGACGCAAACTGACTGAAATATAGACTTATGTTTCTGTCTTTGGCGTCATTCTGCAAATTTGAAAAAAAAGTAATGTTGAGTGTGAAGGGAATTACAGTGCGCAAAGATAGGAAATTCGAGCGTACAGACCCGGCGTGACTAATGTGCAGATTGTACGGAGCGTTTCAGAACTTCATTGTCACTATGGAAACCTCTTTTTTATAGTTAAACATTCATCTCTTTTTACGTAGCCAAAGATTTACGTAATAACAATTTTCTAAAACAGTGATAGTATGTGAACAGTAAGAACAAGTGTCTTCTTATTTCGAATCTATACGAATACTCTAAACGAACAACTATCCTGCTGTGAGAGCGGTTAAGGCTCCGACCTGGCATTTGCGAAGACGTGGTTCGATTCCCGGTTCGGTTATTCCAGGCGGGTGTGGGGATAATACGTTCAAATGTCACGGCTGAGTTTCTATTCATCCTTTGCTCTCAATATGTTTCCGGCGCTAATGACATCAACTTCGGCGGTCGGTAATACCCAAATTAAAAAAAAAAGAATGGATATGTGTGGAGCTCGGTGGAAAATTTTTCATTGTATTTTCCGACTCTAAACAAATTCTTCATGGGATGTACCTTGTGAATGCACATTTGTTAGGTTGGTTATTTTTGCTAATAATGAAGAGAGATGAGAGGCACAGAGTGCCATGATTTATCGGTTTATTAATTACAAGGAAATCGTGTTTATAATAATTCAAATTTTCATAAAAACATTTTGCATTAACACGTGAAATGTGTTTGAAGGTATAATTAATCTTTAGCTAGTTTTTAATTCATGTTGATCTTCGTGGATGAACATACTACCAATTCCGTCACACATTAAGTAACTACACGGTCGTGAGGTTCGGCACCGACAGTGGTGGATGAGTGGTAATACTCTGGCCTCGCATTCTGCAGGACGCATGTTCGAATCCCTGTCCGAGCATCCAGATTTGGGTATTCCATGGTTTTCCAAAATCACACCAGGCAAATGCCGAGATGCTTCATTTAAAAGACCATGAGAGAATTCCTTCTCCTTCCTTGTCCCCCATCCTTTCCCGCCTCTAATGACTTCGACGTCGACGAGGCATACGACCATAAAAAATGAGGTCTGTTTGTCTGCTCTGCATCCGCCGTCGTATTCCACCTGCTGACAGTTGACACTTCCTCGTCCCTGACATTGAGGGAAGCGTCCGTTCGACCCAGGCAGTTACGCTAAATAAAGCTCCGGTGCAGCAGAAGCAGTTCAGACCTCGTACCAGAGGCAATGTTGCATTCCTTCCCAGCCGAGTCGAAGGTCCGCTGACGCACCAACTTACTTGGCAGCTCTTTACACCGTATAGCTGACTGCGCAGTGGGGCTGCTTTCTGGAGCCGTCGTGATAGTGCCATGCACTAGAGCTGTCTCGTAAGTCCCCGAGTCTGGATGGTCGCGTTGAAAGTTACACTCTTTCCCAGGATATAAATGGGAAGAGGCTACTCACCCACTGGAGCTAACTTTACAGTCTACCTCACTGTCGACTCGAAAACTGCATTCCTTCTTCTTGGAACTTATTTCACAGTACGTTTCTTTTTTTATCATTTCCAACTTCAGAAGAAAACTTTATTGCATCCTACATAGGACGTATCATAATTATTCCTCGTCATGAACGCCGATATTGCTGTGGACTGTGCGTCGTCACTGACCTAGGAGAGTCCCGATTTTATCCAGGAAGACTTTCGATTCATCCACTAGCGCTCTCACTCTATAACGGGCCTTCTATCGCACCCTCCGGATGCAAAACTTAACCGTGTCGGTTTGTTTTTCATTACGAACAGCGGTAGCTCGACACTACAGTCTGCTGTAGCTAAATCCTTATCTGCGTATTGCGGCTGAGCCAGACGCTGTTGACTGTCTGGAACCCATACAGGATATCCCCCCCCCCTCCTCCCTCCCCATACACGATACACTGTTTTTTTGTTAACTTATTTGCCGCATGCAAACTTTATTTATGTGTAATGAACCTGACCGAGCGTGGTGGGTAAGCGGTAACACTCTGGCGTCGTAATCGGGAGGATACCGGTTCGAATACCCGTCCGGGTTTCCAGATTTAGGTTTTCCATGGTTTCCCCAAATCACTCCAGGCGATTGCCGAGATGCTTTCTTCAAAAATGGCAGAATTCCTCCTCATTCCTTGTCCCCAGTCCCATCCCGACCCTAATGACCTCAATGTAGACGTCGACGAGGCGTAAAGCCATAACAAAAAACAAAGAATAAGAAAGTAATGAACCTGGTTGCAGAGTTTGACAATAGAGACTTTATGTAAGTTTTCATAAGACTTCTTGGAGGGTTCATTATTACGGAGCATATTTCAATTCTACTTACATTACACAAAAATGACTAGTATTTTTGTCATTTACGTTTTTCATCAATCCGGTATGAGGTGGCACTGCTTCTCTTGAATGACATGCTCTTTTAATTGTTTTGCTAGGTCGGACTCTTCCATTCGATGTTTGTTATTTTTTTACTGTTAACAATGTTATCAAAAGCTATAAAGTCTCCACTGATGTTTTCTTTACATTGAATCTATACCTTCTCTTTTGACAACATGACTTATTATTTAATACGTACCGGTTCTGAGTTTTTTTTAATAATTTCGTTGATTGTTTTAAAACTTTAGGTCTTGCGTGCCGTTTCATCTATTATGAATTACTTTTATTCATTGGTATTTGTTGGCTGAAGTAAATAGCTTTTATTCTGACTACCGTATTTACTTGAAACTTTAAGCCAGCATCAGGTATCAAAGCCTTAAGTATTAAGATTTGTTACAAAATTCAAATCTTAATTAAATTTAATTTCTTCTGTTAAACTATCTTGTTTGTTATTTCTTCTGAGAGGAACATCTTTACGAAGAACGGGGCTCCAGTCCTAAGGCTGTTTGGAGTAGAATTTCTCTCAGGTGCGGCTATCACAACGTTTTTACGACTTCTGGAAAGAGACCTGACCAAAGTTAAGTTTATGAGCAGAGGTAAAATGAGCGGCTGTAAGGACTGACGTTCCAGCGGGTGGAGCCTTCCAATTTTCAGGTTGTCTCATTGGCGCGATATATGTTCTGCATCCGTATGCAGTGACAAGGCGTTTTCGGTTATGTTGTCATGTTACTGTGTCTTAATGAAGCGTAACGAGTGACTGATGTTCAGAAAATAACAATTTCAAGTCCAGCCATTCTTGTTCGTGTTTCTCTCTCTTTCTTGAATCCAGAAAAGTTTTATTAATGCAGGTCTCTTGTACCTTCACTATCACCGACTCTAATAACACCGATGTTGACGAGTCTCAGACTCACAAAACATGGCGGCATCGTAGTGATGAAGACGACGACACTGAATAACAACACAATTGAAGTAAAATTAGTTTTAGCAACTAAAATACTCTCAATTTGTTGTAAGAGATTTAAAAAAAAAATAAAGTCCGTTTTTAATAAGAAGTAAAATACTATAAGTATCATTAAATATATTTATTTCCATATTCTACTTTCATCTTCTTTTCTACATAATTTCCAATTTTTTTCAAACATTAGTCATACCGTTCAACAAGTTTTTACAATATCAAAGAAATCTGTTTAAAAGCCCAATCCATGACTGCAGTTGTTACTTCTTGGTCGTCGTTGAACTAAGGAACTCCTTTAAGTACCGAAAGACGTGAAAATCGTTAGGTGCGAGGTCTGGACCGTAAGATGGAAAACTCGGTTGTTCCCATCAAAAATACATAATTAAAACTTGTGCTTGTGCAGAAAAATATAGCCTTGCATTGTCATCACATCATGAGACAGTAGGCCACGCCGCATGTTTTGTATGGTACGCCGCAGTTTTCAAAAGGTCAAAAAATTTGCTTCAGGATTGATTGTTATACCTCTAGCCATAAAATCCCTTAAAGAAATCTCTTTTCTGTCCCAAAATACAGTTTCCATGATTTTTCGTGCTGAAATTGTCTGTCTGGCTTTCACTTTGGTTGGTGATGATGTTTGTCCTCATTCAGTTGACTGTCGTTTGAACTCAGGAATCAGGTGAAGCATCCAATTCTAATCTCGTATTAATGGTTAGCGAATAATTTAGTCTTTAAATGTATGCCCCAGGATTCGTATATTATTTTTTCGGAATCGTTCTTGGCAATATAAAATTAGTTTCCCTCTCTTGTGGAAAGAATTACACATATCTAACCTGCTCAACTGATGTTAAGGGTGTTGTAGTTCACAGTACGCACAGTATTTTTTTTTTTGTCTCTTATTTGCTAAATACGTAGCAATAGTATAATATGTATGTTGAACGCTTGGTGAAGCGAAATTGGTTATTTACGCAACAATCTGATCTGTGAGAATTGAATCTTACCCGGCGTACTGCTGATAGAAAATCTTCTCGAATGTTCTGCTGGTTAAGTTCTGTCATATACGACGTTTCTACAGCTACCTCCGGCGTCTTCAACAGGTAAAATGGTAGGTCGAAGTGTTGTCGCAGTGGCAACTTCAATCTACGATTTTACCTGATGAAGACAGCGGACGTAGCTGTTGAATCGTCGTGTATGGCAGAACTTATCCGGCAGAACACCCGAGAAGAGTTTTTATCAATCTAATCAGTGTTTAACACCGTCTCCATTTCCTCACAACAAAAGTGATGTGGACAAGAGCTTGTCAGCGGTATCGGACATGGTCTTAGGAGGACAAAGTCAACTGTAAAAACTATCACAGGGCAGTCACTCACATTAATCGCCTAAGTACACAGTGATAAGCTGATCGATTAGGATATAACCAAGAAGAATAGTAAGTACATACTGTTTGTTACTATAACAGCAACGACGCTGTGAAGCAACGTTCAGTAATGTAGATACAAATGACAGACCTTCCAGCTCTCATATGTCATAGATGTTTCATTAATAGCTATTTATTACTTCCATGACTGTCCTAAAAAAATAATAGCGAACAAACTGCTACCAATATTCCTGCATCATTCCCGTACTATCAACACTCAAAAATCTATTTCTGCAGGAAGAAGTCATAGCCGAGTATGGTAGTAAAATTAAATTATTATTTGTAGATTTTCTAAGATAGCTAATATATATATATATATATATATATATATATATATATATATATATATAAAGGACCTTATAAAATTAAAAACTTTTTCAAATGCTTGTAAGTGTTGCCAGTAATGTAGCGAAGGCTAGTCTGTTAATTTGTGAGTGCAGTCAAGTATTAGTTAAAACCGTGTTTGGAGACCAGCCATGCTTGTACTCAACTTCATACAATATTAAATTTTCCGCTCGAAAATAATGTTTACTTATTCACAAAAGCAAAATTTATGGGTTATGGATTCATCGTTATGTATTGAAGACACAAAATCTTTTTGGTTTTGTGAATTTTAAGGAGTAATAGATTTGCTCAACGAATTCAGATATAAAATGTCTATCAATACAGCTTCTGGTACTGTGTTTAACAAACAATTGAAAACGGAAATGGAATTGCCGGTAGCAATGATCTAATTGATCATTGATTGACAGGCATTAGCAAAATAGGGTTGCTCTCGTAATATAACTTGTAAAGTTAGTAACTTGATCAGATGAGCCAGGATTTAGAACTGATATGGAACCTGCTCGGTAAAGCTAATGAGTACTACGGAGCTTAGTGTGTGAGCGGAAATACACGTGCCTGACATACCCGAGGATGCGAGTTGTAATCCCAATGCACACATCCATATTTCGGTTTTCGATTCTTTCCTCTCCCGGCTCTAATAAACTCGATGACGAGCCGTAAGGCCTGAAACATTGTATACTTCACTACTGAAATTTTTACAGAATCGTGGATCTTCCTATGGGACATGCAGATTACCCAAAGAACGAAACTCACCGTATACAAATCATGCAACATTCCTGTTCCGGAAACGAGCACATTAACATCAAAAGACCTTAGCATGATGCCTGTGAAATGAAATTTCTTAGAACTGCCACCAGAAAACGAGACTTGATTTCAGGTTGAATGATGAGGTTGGATAAAACCTAGAGTTAAAAGAATGCATAGAAGAAAGACTTAAACGGTTTAGGCATGTTAAACCAATGAGTAGCACCGAAAGCTTATTTGGAAAAAAGGATAATGGGAATAAGACTAGCCGGAAGACCAAACAGAAGATAGATAGAGCAGCATAGAGAGAGGAGGTTAGAATCGGGAATCTGTTATAAACAATGAAACTTTGTTAGGCAGGAGAAAGTGGAAGATGATCGCCTATAAACAGAAAAATCTAAACAATGAAAGGCTCGTAAACCACAGTCGGGGAAGTGGAGAGGTCCCCAATGATAATGATGATGGTATTTCAAATACTGAAGCGACTGGATTTTGGTTAACGCTTGATGAGATGCATTACCAGCAGTGAGATTTAATTTTTGGCATTGTGTTTATAGTTACCTAACATCAACGTTTTACCGGCATCCAATTTCAAATTCGAAACTATTCATACGAAAATAATGGCTTATGGCTTCACGCCTCGTCGACGTCGAGGTCATTAGAGGTGGGAAAGGGCTGGGTACAAGGAACAGGAAGGAATTCGGCCATGGCCTTTTGGAGGAGGCATCCCAGCATTCACCTGGAAAAACGATGGAAAGCCCAAACCTGCATTCCCTGACGGTGATTCGAACCAGCTTCCTCCCGAATGCGAGGCCAGAAGCTTAACCTTACACACACAGATCTCGGTAATACAAAAATAAGAAATGATATTGGCGGTCGTATTTCACCGTTTGCAAATGGCAACGTTTTCATGACTAAAAACAATACTGCGTAATGTGTTTTGTCATAAATTTTTACTCATTTCTACGAGCATGTGTATCCATACTAATCGATTATTATTAGGTTAAGGTTCAGGAGATGTATGCTAACAATAATACAATTTCCAAGAGAACTTTGCAGAGACGTTTGTGCACAATGGGAAGAGGGGCCTAGCGGTGACACTGTCAAGGCCGTCTGGTCTGGCGATGGCGGAGCGTGTCATTTATCTGAGCTCAAAAAGCGCGAGCTGTGTGCGCGGACCGTAAAGAACGTAGCGTGAGCGTCCAGACCGTAAAGTTGCAGTAAAGCTTATCCGGCCGGATCCGAACCACTTTGTGCTCATTATATCGGCGGGGTCTTGCCGAGGTCCCAGTGGCCCGGGGCACAACCAGCGCCAAATAAACACTCATTCTAGTAATTCAGAATTTTAATGCATTATCAGTGTTTAAACACATGTCGCAGCTGACAAAATGCTGTATTCGTCAATTTATCTCACTGGAATTGTTATGCAGGAGTTTTTGTTATTGCATTAAATCGATCAGCACTTACAAAATGCTACGCAGTAATTTTTATCGCAAGAAAGCGTCCATAAATTATACGTAGCTCCATTTTGGCCTCCTATGAATCCCTCCACCCCCCACGTAGTCCGACCTGGCTTTTGCCTCTACGCCTCTCCCCAATTACGCCTGGCACCTAGATTTTTTCCTTATAGATTCCACAACACATTTAGTACCATTTGCTCTTGGCAGACAATCGTAAATTACATACGGATAATTGTTCACGTGCTGTTTTCTGTTCTGAACCTTATTTTAACTGTGACTGAGCTCGGAACCACCTTCCCCCCACGTATCCCAGCGTAGCTTTCCAGTCAATTCCCCCCCCCCTTTTTTTGTCTCCTTTAGGCAGAGCCACGTAGTTTATGGACGCTCCCGAATGAGCTATGAAAATTGTATGTGGCGTGATTGATGGCAATCCAATTGGATTTCTCTGTAACTAAACTTAATTACAGAGCAATATCATTTTAAAGGTGACAACATATAGTAACACTACAATGAAGCTAAAAATAAAGAACTGGTTAATATAGATTTAAAAGTATTTAAAAATAAAAGATAGTTCAATTGTTTTTTCTTCCGTGGGATCTTTAAGTTCTAGGAATGGTTTGCATTTCAAGTAGTAAATTCAATTTGAACGAAAAATAGAAATAAATAAGTGTAGAGTGAGGTAAAAATAGTAATAATATCCGTTATCTGGAGAATACAATCTCATGAAATTCTTGAAAAGATTCAAAGAGAATCAGGTGATATTTTTTTTTTGCATTAATAACAACATCACTCGGTTTGTTTCCCGAGAAACGTTTATAAATAAACAACGCCGAGAAAGATTACATTTATTTATAGGTGATATTTTGTTCGTCTTCGCTTAGGATGTCTTGAGGAGGGCGGTGCGATTTATGGCATGTTTGTGTTGCTCAGTGACGGATTTAGGAATTTTTCGAGCCGGAACAAAAACTTTTAGACTGCCCCTTCGAACAATATTTTATCGCCCTCATTCTTGTCTCACCCCGCGTGTTGCCACCCCCTTGTCACCGCTCCAGGCAGTACCACACTATAAAGAGAAGGGTCGCGACATAAATTGCCGCCCTTCAAACACAATTTTGCCGCCCTCTTGAAGTTGCCACCCGGGGCAAGCGCCTCCGTTTGACCCCCACCTTGAGATCCGGCTCTGGTGCTGCTGACCTTGTAGAGATGTGACCCGGGAACGGTTTATATTATGCACGATCATTTTCGCAGACTTCATGATGTAAGTTTTATAGATTCTCTATGGAGTTCTCTGTTACGTACAAACCATGGTGCTTTTAAAAGTATTTAATGTCTTCATTATGTATTTACTGAGTTTCTTGTTACTCGTTTTAGTTTGTGCAGCTGAAATAGACTACTTGCATCTCCACTGGAGCTAACATGTTAGCCTTAAGTTGAAATAGTGGCCGGATCCAGTCCTGTTGAAGGCACGTGTGTTTTAAATTAAGTGATGTGTCCATCCGGACAGAATATGACAGTTATGATGAGATATTTCGGATACGGTTGATCAGATAGAAACACGATTGCAAATAATACTACCACCTACATGCCCAAAAGTCAATATAAATAATCTTTTTCACTATCGATTATGTTGGCTGGTACTTATCTTTGACA
Organism: Vandiemenella viatica; assembly: GCA_031002005.1. Classification (NCBI taxonomy): domain Eukaryota; kingdom Metazoa; phylum Arthropoda; class Insecta; order Orthoptera; family Morabidae; genus Vandiemenella; species Vandiemenella viatica. Next base: position 71,619,025 of record JARYHS010013630.1, on the reverse strand, counting down.
AATTTAAACTTGGGTTATTTCTCCTTACCTTCCCCAATGATGTAAGTGTTTTTGCGTCTTGGTATACTGTGATGTGTGTATGTTCAACATAGTGTGTTGCTTCATTTGTGAATGGAAGTTGGAAGAAAGGGGAATGCGCAGCACGGTAGTGGCCTGTTCAGACCTACTCTTCCGAAAGACATCAAGGAGACCGCTGGTGTTATGTCCTAATCCGACAGACGAATCACCATTAACCCTGCCGTATGCGCCCACTACATACGCACTGTGGAAAGGTTTGGGATTTAGCCCAGGATTTGGTTGCACAATTTGGTGACTGGCAATTGTGCGCCACCAATTATCCTACCAGGCCGATCATTTCCTGATGGTGAAAATTTCTTCACCACAAGGACTCGAACCAGATAACTCGGTGTCTTGCACAGGACACAATAACGGTGCTGCAACCAGCTGAGCCAACAGAATGGTATACTAATAATAATCCCCACTGAATCAGAACATAATAAAGCTCTCAGTTTGTGAATACGAGCAACAAATTGCGAAAGGAAGATAGTAAAAGTAATAATATAAACTGAATACGACAATCTTACTGGTTAGAGCTCCGCGGTCGTTGTCAATGTTTTCTTGCTGTGGCTACCATCACAGGACTGTCTCCCGATGAAAGCGACAGCATTATGGCTGAATCGTTGGGTTTCAGAAAATCGACGGCACAAATCATAAAACAAATCTTAAACCAAAGGTTACTCATGAATTTGATCAGTTTGAAAGAAACGTTGCGCAGGAAGTTATAATTTAGTTATCATCGCTGAATCTATATCAGGGGTGGCCAACCCAAATGATCTAGCGGGCCGCGTTGGAAGTGCTTCATAACTCCGCGGGCCGCATATAAAATTATATATCACCACTAGAGACATTTTTTTGGAGTGAAACATTGAAACATGAGTTATTATTGTGTTTACTATTATACTTACATGTAAACATAGATAAAATAGTAATAATGATACTAAACACGCATTGTAAAGAAATATTTAACAGTAAAAATGAAATATAAAAAAATATTTTCTTAAAGCGTGATGAATCTCGCGGGCCAGAAAAATGTTCAAGGCGGGCCGCGGGTTGGCCACCCCTGACCTATATGCTATTATTTTCAAATAAAATTCAGATTCCTTAACTTATGGATCTACTTCTAAATCTACATACATACTCGACAAATCACAAAATCGTTGGTAGCAGAGGGCGTATGCCACCAAAACTACTCTGTGCATTCCGATCCCGAAGGAATTCACCTTATTTCTCTAACCTTATTTTTCTCGTCACAACCGGTCAAGTAGGTTGTTGAACGAAATATTTCATTGCACTCCTAAATGAAAGTGGATGACCGCGTATTTACCAATAAGTTCAAATGAAACCTACGTCAATATAATGTTCTCGGGTGGTTTTCAAATACACTGTCGCCTTCGTCTCGAGAAGACGGTGTTAGTGCTTTGATCGCCGAAACATCATATGAAAAACTTCACTAACTCTGCTAGTCATACGAGGAAAATATATTACTCTCAATGCCGAGAGCAATTTTATTCTTACGAATCTTACGTCGTCTGCCTACAAGAGTATCCCTGATCTACGAATCAGTTCTGTGACGCTTTAATGAGGTCTATGGCAAGCAATCACGAACCGAACGGCTCTTCTCTGTACTTTCTCTATACTATCCATCTACTACGAAACGTATCCTCAACGGCACAGTAGTCCAAAGGTGGTTACACAAGAGCATTCTTTTTTTCTTTCTTTACTTTATCTCCTATATTTGGGCATTAAAATTTTTCAAAATTCGACCTATGAATCGCAGCCTAGAATTAGCTATACCTTGATGAGCAAGTCCCATTTCATGTTGCTTTGTACTGTTACGCCAAAATACGTTACTGAATCGACCATATCAATGAATGAACTGCTTACTTCGTATTTCCGCGAAAACGGGTTCTTTTAGTTAGTTATGCACATTTCATAGCTAGCAATGCAGTCATGGGGGCCCATAACTCATAAACTGTGTAATTTGCGTTCCGAAGATGTTCCCGTATCACTACGGGATAGTACAGGTGTTCTGTTAAATCCTGCCGTTGTAACAGAAGTTCGTGCAACCACTTTTTAGCAATTTATGATTAATCTGATACTAACAAATAATCTGTACGGTAGCAGACATGTGATAACGTGTGCTACTGCACTTACGTCACTTTGTATTATTAAAAAGAGGCGTAAAATTAGATACGAAGTTATTTTTTTTTGTAACTCTTATTGTCCTCATTGTATATATTTGAAGCGTGTTGTTACTTCAGAGAGAAGGACTGCACAAGACAAACACAGCATTTAATTAAAACCAACCCCGCCTGACTCAAAACAGCGACCCGCGCACGCTAAATTAACACTATGGCTCTTACACTACCGGTGTCAGTCATTTGTGTAACATTGTGTATATAAGAGCCTTGATATAGATATCTGTAAATTCAAGTTACCTCAGACTACGACAATATTCGATGAAGAATGCGTACGGTCTAGATTAAAAACTCATATAATTCGATGTGAAACAACAAATTATATTCAAAATAGTGTAGATAGTAGTGGGAATGGTACTAATGACTCGGAGATAATGCTAATTCAATGTGTTTACTGAACAAAGTTTATCATATGATACGTCATCAATCTTAAATCTATACTTATAATAAAACTGCAAACTGGGAAAAGTCTGTTCATCAGATTTTTTTTTTTTTTTTTTTTTTTTTTTTAGAAAAAAATTAGTTAGGGAAACTATTAATTCGCTAACTTCTATTTAAATTGCTTGTTGAAGACTTGAAATTTAAATGTCTTGGCATTAAATTTGATAACAAGCTTAATTGGGCAGGACACATTATACAGGTAGTTGGAAAAGATTTCAAAATTCTGCACTTGTCGGAGAGAGTGATGAGGGGATGTACGAGAGAAGTCAAGGAATTGGGTTACAAAACTTAGGTCATAGCTTCGCTCGAATATGGTACTGTAGTATGAGGCCAACATTTTAAGTATCAAATAAAGGAGTTGTGGGGGAGGGTGCAAAAAAAGGTTGCTATATTCGTTTTTTTAAAATTACTGCAGAATGCAATCAGTAATGTATATGACAAAAGAGCTGGAATGGGATTAATTGGAAAACAGAAGGAAGATGATGAAGGTCATGGGACTGCACAAAGCGTAATTGGTAATGATGCATGAAAAGTTATTGGTGTAAGAATTAAAACTAATGCATGGAACGGAAAAGATAACCATGAACACAAGCTGAAACTCGACTTCAGACACAATGGGGTAAGAAGATTGTCTTTTTTAGGTAAGAGTATCAGGGATTGGAATAAGTTACCAAGAGAGATGATGAATAATTTACTAAAAACGTTGAAAGAATTTAATGTTGAAATCTGTAGATGGCAAACGTGGGTGTGTGCCGGAAATGTGAAAGATAGGTGTGTAGGCAAATTGCCACCAGAGCGTGCGCGCCATCGCAATTTTAATTTAATTAAATTTGTGTCTGTTTGTGTATCTGTCTGCAAGTTGCGATGATACAGCTGGATAACAAGACAGGTTTCTAAGGTGCAAATGCCGATGGCCTCTTCAAAACAATTGCCTCTCAGTGTTTCCTCTTTTCCTGTTCTCACAAAACTCGATAGTAGTTCCAGACATTTCGGGATTAGCACGTTTTTTTTTTTTTTTTGCTTATGGCTTTACGCTTCGTTGACGTCGACGTCATTGGAGTTGAGAAGAACTGGGCGCCAGGAACTGGAAGAAATTCAGCCATAGCTTTTTAAAAGAACCATCCCGGCATTCCCCTGTAGTGCTTTTGGGAAACAATGGAGTACCCAAATGTGGATGGCTGGACAGGGATACGAACCCACCGTCCTCCTGAATGCGAGGCCAGGGCGTTACCACTCACCCACCGAGCTCGGGCTGTGTTCATACACAATTTTTCTCACGTATTCCGAAAGTTCTCACGTTGTTTCTGCATGTTTTAGACTAGGGGTGTACTTTTACAATCATTTGCAGTAAAGTCCTTTTCAACTTGGGGAATAACGGGTTATCATACGAGCCAAAGAAGGTGAAAATTAGGAGTTGTAGTTTCGGAAAATTACAGCAAAGTAAGATTTAATGAAAGATTATTCACGGACGGGATAATAAATTACCCCTAATGGATGCTATGCGCGATTTGCATTCATAAGCAGTTACATCCAGTGTTGTGATGTAGGGAACGATCCACAGATTTTTGTACAAGCCAGGGATGATTTCAAAGGTTCTTTCGCTTGTCATCCCCGCTACGATTCGCCAGGTGGGATTTGATGTTACCTTACCACGGTGAAGAATGACCAGCTGTTAAAGCAAGTAGTCTTAACGCTTGACGTGTGATTACAACTGTGTCATGTTACAGTCTGGAACTACTACAAAAACCTATATGTTTGATCGAGAGCACCAATAATCGAAAAAGTTAGATTTTGTTACATTGATGGTTTGTGTACGTCTTATGGTTATACGCCTCGTCGACATTAAGGTGATTAGAGGGTCGAAAGGACTTGTGGCAAGCAAAGGAAAGGAAATTGGTCTTCGTCTTTTGAAGGACTTTTCCGCTATTCGTCTAAAGTGATTTGGGAAACCATGGAAAATGTAAATCTGAATGGCCGGGTACGTGCGTCGTCCCGGATAAGAGGATTAAGCGTTACCGCTAACTCACCACAATCGATACGTCTCCTAGAGCGATAATATGGAGATAGGTGCCTTCACGCATCCAGTGGTCCAATCAACGCGGCATTTCATTCATTTGAGAACGTTTTAAGTCCGAACAAGCCATTGATATAGTTACCTGTAACGATGACTAAGCAGCGGCGTAACTATCGAAGACAGTCATTACAGTTGATTATCTGAGTCTAAGCGGTCTCGTATATGGGAGGACACCGGTTGGACTCCCCGTCCGCTCATTTAAATTCCAGTTTTCCATGGTTTCCCCAGATCTTTGCATTAGAATGCGGAGATGGACTGTGCAGAACACCAAGGCCGAATTGCTTCCCATTCCTTGCTCCCAATCTCTTTCCGTCTCTACTGTGACGTCATTAAGATGTAAAGTCATAAAAAAATTAAACTTCGTGACGTCTTTGATGTACTGAAACAACAGAACAGATTCAAACTTGATGAATCATTTTTTTTTTCATTTCTTCTTTGCATCCAGCGTTTTATTATTATTATTTTTTTTTAGATTGTTTTAAACATTGTAATTAGTAAAAAGTCTACTCATTGCATTTTTTGAATAAAAGATTTTATTGTGCGATGAAAAACCAGAAATCTTGGGCAGCTGGACTGGCAGATTCCGGATCGTCTCGCTTATTCATTTGAAGCCTCCCATAAATAATTTGTACAGCGGTCAAGGCAAAGTTCAGGAGCATGAAATCTTCACAATAGCAGTGAGTGCCCATTCATTCGGTGTCATCGTCGCTAAAAGCATAACAGCGGGAGGTGTGCCTTGTCTACCAGCGTTTGGGAATGTGGCTGACGATGGTAGTTCAACAGTGCAATAAATTGCAAGATTCCTGAGTACTGTTTGCGGAGGGGGTGACAGAAGCCAAGTTTTGGCGCGTATAGCAAAGATTGGTGGAAAACACCTGGGTGGCAGTTTGAAAGTGCAATTAAGAACAGGATTCCTAATATATTCAGTCAACGACATTGTTTTTTTCCGTTTTTTGGTCCCGACCTGGGGGGTTGACGACGGGGGAGACAGGCGGTGGAGGTTGGTGTGTACGGGCGAGTACCACAGACGCCGCGCCGTACGCAAGTGTTCTAAGTACTGAGAGAGTGTAAAGAGTGTGTCGGTCGCGACTTCACAGAGCCTGGAGGGCTTTGCTTGTGTTGCCGACAAATATAGTGCGTCGATATTTCAACGTACCGCGTCAATATTGCATCGATCTGATACTTTTACACTGTGCTTTGGCATTGTGGATATGGTGATAGTGATCGCCACACAAGCAGTGGTGAAGTTTTCGCACATCCAAACGGTAATGTACGAATTATAATGTTTCCAATGTATTGTTTCATTTCGAGTGAACCGAACACTCTCTGACAGGTTGCCCTGTAAATATAAGACAGTAAATATCAGCTTTGCTGAGTGGCGCCCGACTTTGTTTTGTTTGCAGTTTTATTTTGATAATTGATGGGACTTTTTATAACTTACCATATGTTGGAATCAGTCTCATGATAGAGACCAAGACTGAATTTGTGCATGCATTTCTTTTGATTAGAGAAAAGAAAATTTTATGTTTTGATTGTGGGGCGTAATTTTCACATGACGATGATAAATAAATGTTAAATTGTGAAATCTCAAATATTACTTTTTTAATATAAAATACGAAGCTATCCAATCACAGAAAAGTTAATAATAATTCAATAATATCAATATCCACCGTAATTTTTTTATCGTTTTTAATGGTTATATTTCAACATTTACTTCTTTTTTTGGCAGATAAAAGTAATTGCAACGGATACATTAATTTAGGATCGCCATTTCTACTTTCTTGGTTTAAATACCGTTTGTCTGGTAGCTCTGACGAACAATAATTACCTGAACTTTCATCAATGGTAGCCTTCATTAAATAATCAACGCTTCCTGTCTTAAGACAGTCATTAAAACCACTGTTGTAGTTGTTATCTATTTCCTCTACATAAATAAAACATTCCCCCTAAACATTTGAATTATGAACAAAGGTATGAAATAAAAACAAATCAACTGCTTGTACTGAATTAGTAGTTTAACTCTCACATATTCTACAGTAATAAAACAGGAGCAGAGATTATGCAATGTACAACTGAAATAAAATTTCATCTTCACACTGGTTCACAGAGCACAGCACCAATTGTAATTTATATTCGTTTTACTGGTTTGAAAGTAGCGACGTTTGTAAAGGAATCAATAAGTACTTGCTAACCTTACTTTTAATTATTTGGCATTAATTAACCTGAGGGCCGCACCATTGGTGTCGGACGTCTGACACTGTGTTAGCTGCTTCAAGTCCTGGAGGTGGAAGAAATATTCATCATCGAGACTTGCCCGGCAGGGTAGGAGAGGTTGTAGTGAACAATTCCTAATCACCAGATTGTGCGCCTGGGTTAAATCCTAAACCTCCCCACAGTGGGTAGAAGGAGAGTGAGGCCATACGATATTGTTGATGATGCATCGTCCGCAGGATGGGAACGTTACCCATAACAATCACTCTAGTGTCACTCGGAAGATTAGGTCTGAATCGGCCGGCACCTGTGGCACCTGTTCTTGCCATCTCCATTCCTTCATATCTCATAAACAACACACACTGAACACACACACTTATATCAACACTTGCGAACACTGTCACCCTGCGGAAGGCGATGGGAACCCCCCCACCCCCCATCTAGACGTTGCGATGGAGGCGTAAGCAAGGTATTAATTGCCTACGCTTGGACACGAGAAAGGCGTTCATAACAGGAATTGATGATTTATTTTATTTCATGTGGCCTACGTTTAATAACCAAAGTGACAGACATCTTAAAAAGAGTCATGACCCAAAAATGGCAATGGGCTGGTCATACTGCTCGCAAAAGGGATGACAGATGGACTACGGCACTACTGGATTGGATACCAAGGAACCTGAAAAGAGCAAGAGGAAGACCCCCGGATCGCTGGGATAAGGATATACGTCGAGTTACAGGAGTGAACTAGAAGAGGGTTGGTCAAGATCCATCAGCCTGGAGAGAACCACAACAAAACTACTTAGAATTAAATTGTATTATATAGCTCATTGACTTAAAAAGGCTGCATCCTGAATTAGTGATTGATAAAGCTGTAATAATAATAATAATACGAATTGTTTAATCGACAGTTAATGAAGATTTCCTCACTGTCTATTATTCTAATGCTAATTCTTTGTTGCTTGTAGATTATATTAAATTGGCCTGGTAGGAGCCTTTTACCAGCTCTTAGTATACACAGTTTCCCTTGTCACAACACTATCTCAGCTCTTCATGTGTAATTAGAATTTTTAGCAATTAAAACGTTAAATTTTTTTTGTGATGTTATTGGCCAGTATTGATCAAAGGGTAGCTCGGATGCCTTTCAAATCAACGCACAATCCGCCTTGCTCATTGCGGCTAGTCTAAGCCAGTAATCCAACTAGGTGAAAGAGTACACGAGTATTATTTATAATCAGAATCACGGAGCATCCTACTGCAGTTCAGGGAACTGTATCTGACTTAAGGGTAAGATTTAGGATTCGTAAAAATCACTGTCTTAAAGGAGATTTGAAGCGATGACCTACTAATCCCCAACAACTGGACTGTCAGGAAGCTGATCTACGCCTCCGGCCTTGTAAACTTAAGGTTACGAGTTCGAAGTCTGGTATCGCATGGAATTTTTCCGGACACTTTACACGATCTTGATCTCTGTTTTGGGAATGTGGTTCGAATTGTAAGTTGAGCTATAGGTCGTGCCACGACGAAGAAGGAGTTTGCGGAAATAGAAAATATGTCACTTTTCCCCCGCTACAAACTACTAATATGTAGTCAATGTAACAGAATTACACTTAGCATACGCATTAAATTACAAATAACCGAAATACCAGAAATACACGATATAAAGCACAAGGTTAACACATTAGAAAAATTTCTATACCCAATATTCTCACTAAGCAGTGCTTACTTTATATGGTTGATACGAAGTCCGAAAAACTTGTCTTTTTGCTCCGTATTTTGTAAAACACTTTCTAACCTATCACTTAAGTTGCTGTATTGTTTTTACAATGTGGAATTCAATTCAATTCGGGTCGTACTTTTTATATTATTAAAGTAATTGTATTTTACATTTAGCCTTAATTAAAGGAAGTTTTTACCTCAGCCATGTCCATACATTCTTTGCTTCATCGCTGGCTGCCCAGCTACCTTCAAGAGTCTTCAGCCAGCCGTGCTATAAACACTTTTAGCAATGTGGAATGTTTCGTCTACTTTTGGTTTTATTTTTAATTATTATCTTCGTGTTATTTACGCATATATTTTTAAAGTTCGCTGAAACTCAAGTATCATTAGAGAGTATTCTGTCTAGCTAATCAGAATGGGTTGCTTGGAACTGATCATTAAGTCAATCTGTCTGTGGATATCGCCTGAGAAGAACGTCATTTCCTTAAAGTATCACTTCAATTTGAAAGTTAGTGTTAAGTTTCTTTAAAAATATTCGGGCTTAATGTTGATGCGAAGAGAAGAGGCACGTAAGAAATTGTGTGTTGTGTTTCTCCGCTTCACTTGAGCTTTGCGAAAGAAAAAAAGAGGTCACTTTGTGATTGCCTCTATTTGCAATTGAAACACGAACATTATTATTCGACATGGTACCAACCTCCCACTTATTATCTTTTCGGCATATATTTGTACTAACTCATTGACTTCATATCCCGAAAAATATTAAGTTTGATGATGTTGGCATAGGACGTAACAACAAAGAAGATGATTTGTGGTGATTACGAACAGCTAAATGTGAGGAACCGTGACAGCATGATATTTATTTTGAAAGGTTTCTGAATGATGTCATAAATCGTCTGAACAGTAAAATGCATTCAGCTTCAAAGGCGGTGAAAGCAGCTTTCTAAAAGCCTTCATTACGAAAATCATGGGATGCAGATTTCCAAATGATGGAAATTAAATTCATGCAGTAGGTATTTAGAACACTTGATATCTTTTACATATCGATGACTGTACAAAAAACAACAACAACTATATATTTACAGGGGAACTAATTTGATATTAGGACAAAGAAGAAAACAGTTATTTTCTTGTTTCATACAATGTCCCAACTCCGGCCAATTTGTCCCTGTGCGTTAAAAGGATACAGTACTGGACTCGGTCAGGTTTTAACGGGACCAGGTCAAACTACAGATGTGAAGTTCTGACTAGGCTATATACCGCAATCAACTAGGAAAACGCTGGCACACAAAAGAGACACTCACAAGAATAGAACTTACTCATTTTAAAAACAGATGGCGAAATTCACGTTTCACACATTGCGTATTTTGGGCTTAACGACCACGATGGGAATGGAAGTCGTGGGCAGTGGTAAAAACTCTTACCACCAGGCAGCAGGTATTCCTGATGATCTCCCGGCAATACCACAGGAATAAAAGTAAATTATTCCTAAATAATTTAGTCACCGAGTGGCTACGATAATGATTATTTTTCAGGCGATCCGACATATCATATTATAGACAGGAAGCTAAATGGGCTGGCGAGTGACGTCATATTCTAGACGGGTTTTTGCCGGTCGGTACAGGGACCAAACAAGGAGATAAAGGTAATTACTATTTGGTGTTCTATTTTTGGCGAATTGTATCATTAATTTGCAAAAGTAGCATTTTCAAATGGAGCAGGTTTCAGGATCTATTCGGATCAAAACAGTTCTTTTGCCACGAAAGAAGTGGATCAAGCGTTGTCCTCGGTAGCTGGGGAGACTGCGTGGTACCACCGCGAACAGACGAAAGACGGTTATGGTCCAGCGCAGGACATGGGCGATCAGTGGTTTGATTGAGTGTGGTGTTCACCTTGTGTTCTTCTTATTTTGAATATAAAAAAAAAACTCCTTGCAGGAATCTGCCATCCAATAATGAAAACTTCATGAGGTCTTTTGAGGATATGACTAGAAGAATTTCTTACCATCATCTTAGTAACCTCATGTCTTAACCTGTTCCTACTGAGTATACGGTACCTCAAGTTTAACGGGCAATCTGAACGATGGATGAATCTTGGTTTATTACTTATTCACAAAGCAAGCTTTGCCAGTGGTAAAGGTTGGGCTGAGGGCATTTGAAAATCCCAGATGTGATCCGGGTTCGAATGGGAGACTCCTCGATCTCCAGTCAAAAACCTTAACCACTGAGTCTAATTCCTTTTACACAAAGTTGATTTAGCAGTTTCAATCCGTTGCTTTGTGCACGGGGACTGTCGGCTGTGCGTTGAGTGAATAAAATAGACCAGTGGAACATAAACACGTAGCACAAAGAAATTTTTTCAATAGCAATGACTTTTTTTTTTATCCGACGTGTATCGTGCACCTGTACAGACCACTGAGTGAAGCAACAAGTCTCACGTATGAAATTAGCTCGACGTTCATGAAATGTAAATACGTTCACTACATTAGAATTTCAAAGTAAATCTGCAAACAGACAAATTGTTTGAAACTGACTGGCGTACAAGATTTAAATTCATGTATTCGTCAATCCTCGTAATCTGGTTAAAAAGAAATCCTAAGTTGTATGGTCGGTCAATTTAAAATCTTAACAGTAAGAAAGCTCTAACGCAACAATTTAACATTGACGTTTCTTGCTTTAATTCTTTGTTACTATTAATTCATCTTAATCATATTAAAAATGGGAAAGTTTAGATGGATGAATGTTTAGATTATTTGCCACAATTACGTCTTATATGGAATTGGCACTGAGTTAGTATATAGTCTGGAGAGTTCGTGGGATGTCTCCTTTATCAAATCTCAGTTCGCCAGCACTAAGGTAGTCTCCTACTTGGTAGGTGGTATTACAACTTTTACTCTTTGCTGCTTACATAAATCACATACACTGCTTTTCAGAGATCAAAGCAAGAACGTCATGACACGTTTAATAGTGTATTCAGTTTAAAAGTGCGAAAATGGATGCTCTTGATAATGAATTGTTCAGGAGCAGGAAATATAAATAAGCTCTTAACCTTTATATTGAGGAGCTGAAATTAAATGATTGTCTTTTCGTTTCCTTACTGTGTCTTAAATAATAATAATAATAAAAAAAAAATTGTCGTAACTGAAGCACAGGCATTCGATCACTTTGACAGGCTGAGAAACGAAAAGAAACCTATATTAATATTATCATGATGAAGAAACAATCAATTACTTCTTCAACATGAATATGTCTATTTGAAAACAGAATTAGTTGATGGAATCGACATATCTACAAAACAAAACCAATATCCAATCAGGAGATGAAATCCTTTTTTTTAATAATTAAATATATATATGTACACATATAATTTTTACGATCTGATGGTCAAAGGTAATTCAAATTTTTCAATGAAATGTATTAAACGTTGGACTAATAAATTAATCGAATATCACTATGAAGAAACAATTAATTCGTACTTTAACGTGTAAGTTTCTATTGATTACTCTAATGTTAAACATATTGCAGTAACTGTATTTTCGTTGCAGGAAGAAATTTTTATTATTATATGGAATATTTACTTCTATTAGAGAAAACTCTTGCAAGTGGATGAAGTAATGGTTATCAGCCAGTATTCTATACAATGCAGCACACATTACTCAATAGCGGCTGTTGCACAACACTGTCGTAAAGCACACGCAACCATTGATTAAAACGTTTCCCAGCCAATAATATTCAGCATTCTCATGCACAAGGGACATGCGTAGTTGGAAATCACAAGACACTCAATTAACTGTTTTTAATAAAAAAAAGAGACAAATATATTTATATACAAGCTTCTTTGGTGTATTAAAAAACAGTAACTGTCTGGAACAAGCATTAATATTTTTAAAAAAATCCTGGCGAAATGGAACTCATGTAGACTATTTTTTAGTTTTCGAGAGCATAATATCTCTTTGTCATTCTATGTCGCTATAAACAGACAATGCTATAATTCTAATGATTCATGCAGTTTTTAAAGGTTTTCCTGAAACATAGACAGCTTTAAACTACAACTATTCCTTCGTTACTTGCCTTTATACGTAATCAGTAGCAGAAACTGTCCCTATAATGTGGCTCTCTGAAGAAATTTCTTTATTCCACATTCTGCAAATTACTGTATGCGGCAACATAACTGAGCTCGTCTAGAGGCAAGATAAGAAGTGATAAGAAATCTTCGTGTCTGTAAGCAGTTGCATGGAGGTACAGTACAAACCAGCGCACATTTCACCTTGAAGAAAACCACAATAAAGAAACAGCTATCGCGCCAACTAAGGAAGTAATGCCATAAACACCAAAGTTATATGTATGTGTCTTCCAGCATCAGTTCGAAACGTTCCTCCAGTGTTGAATAAAAATAGTATAGGGGCGAATCAAATCTGACCAATTTCATCTGGCAGGGCTCGTATAAACATTGGCTTATAACAACAAATGGACCGATTGACTTGAAATTCGATTCTCGTGTTTCAACCTGTAAAACTAAAGGAATGGTTCAGTTAATTTTTTTATAATGAGCCTCTCAGGATGATAATACGTTATGCTTATCACATTATTCCTTTTCGTCTATAGAGCAAGGTATTGCTGAGGAACAGATCGAGCCACGTCGCACACTGAGACAGCATAAAACAAAATCCGTTCCACCGTTCTGAGCTTCTAGAATCGCAATAGGATTCCAAAGCACTTTATCCATCTCCAAATAGAGCGCTGAATCCATTGGTGGGAGAAACAGAAAAGCTGGAAGTGTACTTAAATTACTAGTTTTGTGGCTCTTAAACAGCTTTATGATATGTATATTATTTCCATACATAACTTACAACTACCGATGTTCGTTCCACTTCATTTTCGTTACGATTTGAATTGCAGTAAATTGAATTTTAGGAAAGTTAGTTTTAGGAAGTTATGATAATTTTTCCCATTGCGGGAATCTTACTTTATTCGTTTTTTGCGAAACCAATAGTACCGAGCTAAGTGGGGGAGTGGTAACGTTCCGGCCATGTATTTCAGTGGGGGGAGGGGGGGGACGCGGATTCAAATACCGCCAGCCAGAGAAATGATTCAGGATATTCAACGTGCCATATCTTGGTTCTTGTGTCATGGCGAATTATTTAAAGTCAATTTTCAAACACATTACCAACAACAAGAGGTGGTTTGGGCGTAATGGACGCTAACTGCAAAGCAAATGCTATCTTCTTACGAGATATGAATAACGTTCAGATAAATAAAATCACCACAACGTCACAAATTATCAATTACTACAAACCATCCCGTTTAGATCCGCCTGAAAATATAGCTCTTATTGAAAAGACCTTCGAATATCTAAGATACTATTTTTAAGAATTAAGTTACATTACAGCAGCCCCAAAGGATATTCTACCTGTAACAACTAAAGATGTATACAAAACTTTGACATCTGGAGGACGCAAAAATATTGTTGAATCAAAATTCGTAGACACAAATTGGCGAAACGTATTGTCTAATATATTCTCTAAAGTGCTATCATCCGAGATTCAAGTCCTGTGGTATAAAGTTGTCAATTACACTGTACCTACAAATGTGACATTATTTCGAATCCATATAAAATCTACAGATACAGATAAATGTGGTAATACTGATCCATTAATTCATCGTATTACTTGTGGAAAGACTGCAGATATCTGGAACTGGACGAAGCATGTAACGGTAACGCTATTAGAAACTTCTCCGTTTGAGGTTACATGCGAGATTCTAATACGACCAGACATCAAGACCATACCACCAGAAAAACATAGTTCACTGGTTTGGGTATTAGGACAAGCAGTGTACGATATTCTAATAAAAAAAAGTAAGGATATAGAAGATCATTTATCCAACTTAAAATAACACTATGGAATTTAAAAAATTCAACGAGGTACAAACGCCACTTCGGAGCATACCTGGATGAACTTATTCTCAGTGTACAATTTTGATAACGAATATATTCAGCCCATTCATTTTTCCAGAGTACTCATATGATGTTTCTGTAACGTACAGTATATTATGAAACTTTAATCTTGTAATGTTGTAATGTAGTAATGTTCTAATGTAGAAATGTAATATTATAAGGTTTCAATAAACCTATATTAAAAAAAAAAAAATACCCAGACTTCGGTTTTTCAACCTTCCAAGAAATACCCAAGGTACATGTTGGGATGGTTCCTCCAAAGGGCATGGCTAAATTCCTTTCTGCTACTTCTCCCAAGTCCTCTTCCACCTCTAATGATTGACGTCGCGGAGGCGTAAAGCCATGTAAAAAAAAAACAAAACAAAAACAAAAAACAAATGAGGAACGAAGACATATCGTAACAGTGTACAGAAACGATTAGTCACAGCTGAAGATACAAATACAGCGTAGCAAGCTTGCTATTAAGTGCATAAAAGATAGTGGTGTGCGCTGAACACGACACTAAATTAGTTGCAACATACGCTCGCTAAACCCAAGCTTAAAAGATGGCTTCTTTGAACTTCTCGTGTATTGCATTTCAAGGACATACCGAGAGTGATGCAAGGAACATAAAGCATCCAGCCAGCGACAGACCGGGAGAAGATAATAGTTTCGGCCTTGGAGGGCGGTTAACCATATCGTAACGCACCGCTAGGCGAGAATTGTTTCGGCTCGACTACAGCCGTCGTCGTTCTGCTTGAGTGCTCTGCGATCGGAGAATCATTTTGCTTTTCAGAATTTATGACGATGATCCTCAATATGGACCAACATAAGCACGACACTGTAGTCAGATATTGGGAAATAAAATGCACCCTGTAAACTACTACAACCAACAACATTCTCCGTTTCTGAAGCGTTTTGAAATGTTCACCCTCGCCGGTGTAATTAATTTTCGGTTCTGCCATCTGCCACTCTTTTTCTCAGTAACCGACGTTTCAATCACAAGCAGGGATCCTCGTCAGTGTTTCATCTGCTTTTTGTAACCGCTGCTAAAGACAGCTGATATACACCTTGCAGTCTCAGGAAGAAGTATAAGGTCTGACGAAGATCTCAGATGAGGATGGAAGCGTCGACAGCTAAGAAAAGAAGGGACGCAGCTGGAAAAACTGGAAAATTAATAATATCTGCAAAAAGTGACAGTAGTCAAAACTATAAAACCTTTCATGTCTTTTCATACCTTCCACACCGTCATATATTTTGAAATATCAATACATGCTGAGTTTGTCGTGACTGTACAAAATAAATATTTTACTGCTTAATTTGTGTACGAATTAAATTTTAAGAAAACATTTTTTTTTTTTAATTTTCAGAGAAATCCTCCTCTAGAGGATTTCGTGTAGTGAATAAATGCTTTCTGCGAGCAGAGAATCAATTCAAAGCTTTTCAACTTCCCTTAGTCATATTTATAAAAACATTTTAAGAAAGAAAAAGTAAATAAAGGTTAACATTCACTGTCCTACCCCGTAAAACCCAGTACTTGATGTTCAAAAGAAACCGATCGTGGTGGTGTAACGGCTAGCGTTCTGGCCTCGCATTCGGGAGGACGGCGGTTCGAATCCCCGTCCGGGCATCCAGATTTGGGTTTTCCATGGTTTCCCAAATCACTCCGGGCAAATGCCGGGATACTTCCTTCCTTCCCATTCCTTGCCCCCCATCCTTTCCCGTCTCTAAAGACCTCGCTGTTAGAGAGACGTTAAGCAGATAAAAAAAAAGTTTAAAAGAAACGTTTAAACTATGGCTTCGAAAATTCTGGGTTTCAGCTCTCTACTGATAAGTTGGCCTAATATTGAAACCCCATCGATCTCTTGCTTTGATCACCGCCAAGGTAGCCATATAATTTGCGGAATTTAATACTACGCCCCATCATTTATTTCCAATTATAAAATTATCTACACAGGTATTCCATCTGTTCGAAAGTATTTATGCTCCACCTAGCTAAAATGTTAAGTATGAGTAATTCAACTGCTGCGCAAAATTTAATGACGAAAGAGCTTCCGTAATAATTACTTTGGAGAATATTTATAACGTTGATATATTACAAACATTCCCTCAGTGCCATCTATCTTACAATGATATTACTGTCATTTATTCAGACAACGATGACTTCTTGTTTTAAATTCCATAAATTCAGAAGGGGTGTGGGATGTCACACGAGCTGGTAGAACTTCAGCGAACTTCTTTAACAATGCATACATCTCGGTTCAGAGTTTTCCTTCAAAGTTAATTTCAGTCTCCTTCAACAAGTTATCTGTTTGATTGGCACCTAACATGCATGTGCTCAACTTTCCTCGCCAACAGCTTATTATCTGGGTTGTATTAATTTCTTTAATTGTATTCATGAATTGTGCCACTCGTCCTCTGTTGACGATATTTGGATGCAATAGATTTTTAAATGACTCCAGTACGATATGGGTTTGTATTTCCACTAGTGTAAGCCTGTGACAGTTTTTTGCGTATGTTCAACTGGTCTAGAATAGTTCCTGTTTTTAAAGTCAGAGATTATGACATGCTGACCTGATCTGGCCTTGAACAGTGTTTCACCCTAAAACTCTGCAAAATTTAAATAAAATCTCTTGACTCTTGACCCTGAAGAACTTTATACAGGGTGTTCGCCGGAAAACGCTACCCTCCCAGTCTGTTGCCGTCGGCAACTTGCTCGGTCAGTCGCGCCAGCAGTTTCCGCCACACGGCACCGTGAATCACCGCACTGTTTAACACCTCCGCTGCCCCAACAGTGCAGTGCAGTGACCCTTACATTGTTAAGAACGGTTTCTTTGCATTGTAGATAGTTTGTGACTTCAGTCTCTTATTAATCAGTGCTGTGAATAAACGTTTCTTTGCGGTTTGGCTGGTTTGGTGCTTCATACTCTTATTAATCTGTACCCTGTTTGAGTGTGAGTAAAATTATGGTACGTTACAGTTTGCAACAAAGAATATTTCTCTACGATACATATGTGAAGAAGAAGTCGTTTAAAAAGTGTCGCAGTAAATTTCGTCGCGAATTTCCTGGCGCTTTACTGCCAGCTAAATCAACAATTCTGCGTCTGGTTAAAAAAGTAAGAGAAACGGGTTCATTTTTTAACAAAAAGAGACTGTCGGTCAACCGTATTCTCACAGAGGAGAAAATTGACGATATCGCTTTTCGACTAGAACAGTCACCCAAAAAATCATTAAGTCAGTTAGGGCAGCGTGTGTCTCGAAATATGTTCAGAAGATGTGAAATGTGCATTACACAAGAGGGTCAACACTTCCAGCATCTTTTATAAGGTAAGCTAATGAATTACGTCACATTTAAATGCTTAGCACACAAGTTTATGAAGTTTATGAAGCGTAATTATTATGAAATAGTCCGCGGCCGACGGTCGAACAATGCCGGAAACTGACCGCTCGCTCGCTGGGAGCAGTTTCTTCCTTGTAGCGCTAACAGAGGGTTGCGTTTCCCGGCGAACGCCCTGTATTTTAATAGACGTATTAAACATAGACAGAGACGATCGCACTATCGCATAATTGTTTCGAAGGTCGTGGTTAATAGACTCGAACTGGCTGAAATAGAAACCCGATCTTGACCCAAAAGTTTCACTTTGTGAAATTTTAAAAATTTCTATTTAGTTTAAAGGGAGTGTGACCATTCATCCCAGCATGAATTTCTTCGAACGGATCTCGCTGTCCTTGATCGAGGCTGTTCAAACTTTTATAATCTAATCTTTGGTCATGTCGTTCAGGCCAGAGAACTTACTACAGAGTCCTGATTAGGAGCGTCATTTAATAGTTAAGCAACTCTAATGAAAAGTATTGCCAGGGTTCGCGTTTAGATAACATATGTGAAGTCTGATGCCCTGTTTAAAAAACTTAATAATTCGCGTACAGTTGGCATGAACAAAGACCATTATTGAAAGCGGCCAGCAAAATACGTAAAAAGCAAATAAACCGTAATGTTTAAACTTTGGTCAGGCAGCAAAATTAAGGGAAGTTCTAACTAAATTGAAATTACGCCTAGGGTGAAATAGCAATTGTCATTCGTTGTTACAGCCAAGTTTTTTATGTTGCTTTCATTAGTGACATATTACTAAAAAGCAGTTCCACGTATTTTCAGCCGTAAACTTTTTTCATACTTTTTTAAGAATGAAATGTTACGAAAAGCAAACTTAATTAATTTTTCATTTTAAAGGCCTATTTTCATGAACGTCCTTCAATCAGATCTCTTTTTAACACTAATATTTAATCAGAACGTCAATTTTTCTTTTCAAATTAGACTTACACGTTATTAGCCATTGCCATTAACAATTATAAATAAATTAAATTTCGTTCAAGAATGATGTAATTAAGGACAATATTCTCGAGAGATCTAAAAAAAACAATAATAAATATTTGTTGTTTTAACTTATTGATGATATCTTTGGTCGCTCTTTGGTGTAAATACGTTCATTTGAGCTAACAGTGTCAAAGAGTAGAAATGCAGGAAATGATTTGATCACATTTATTCAAAGTTGTTGAATTATTTCGAAGCGGTAATTCTGCACAACATATCCCCACTCTTAGGAATAATGAAATGAAGAATTCTGTCCAGAATCTTTACTGATCTTGTAATATTGTTAACAGAATCTCATTTTTTAATGTACGTTGACGTATATTGGTTCTGATATAAACTAACGACGCTAGAAGTCAGCACGCAAACTATTATTATTGCTGAGATTTATGAAGTAAAAGCATAGTAGCTCAGTGATTGCTTCTTCGTTTCCCGACAAAGATTATCTAACTTTCACCATTATGCAACTGGCGAAGCTGCGGTGGATGCTTATTAGGAGAGCCAGAGTACAGTGTCGTTGTGTGTAGCTCGTTGATTCATTATGCCCAGAGTCTCCAGTGGATCGTATTGTGTGGCACGTGATTTTTGATGAAGTAATGTTGCACCAAGTACCTTTAATAAAGCACTCGGAGTTAAAGGATATTAATAAATTTCATCGAATTCCATTCTGACAAGAGGTTAATGTCCGATGATGAAAAACAAAGCGGAGTGGTCAGGAACTGTGCCAAAAGTCGACCACAATGAGCCAACAGTTGAGCTAACAAGAGATGAGGCAGCACACTGCCGTCTTAAAAATACTCGCTCATTAGCTGCAACGGATGATCTATTTGTGACAGTTACATTTCAGTAGTCATGCAACAAGCCATTTGGACAACAATTCGATCCACAGTCCACATTAAGGCAATGAAAATGATGTTTCTGGATGAAACGAGGATTGAAATCTGTCACACAACAGCAAACTTGACAGATCCATTGCGTTTACACCTAACGCCGTGTATGTCTGCGTGAAGTTGATGCTACATTCACTCACACGTCTGGATACCGACACTGGATGTAAGATAAAGGCTGGATGAATCCACTGCAGATGTTGACTTTCTGATACCTCTCAGATCGTTTGTTTACTGACGGTCTATAGCACTCGTTCGGTTATTTGATAGCAGATTTGAAAACAGAAGTTCGTAAGTATTCTGGTGTTCGATTTTCAGTTTTATCACTCTTCTTCAGAAATAGTTCAGAAAAATACACACAATATTTTTGGAAAATGCCCGCTGCATTGGCTCAAATAATTGTGGCACCGTGATGATGTCCCGCGCTGACACGGTGTTAGCTAATTTGAGTTCTGGTAGTATACGCCGGCAGCGTAGGAGAGGTGATGGTGCACAATTTCCAATGACCAGATTGTGTGCCATAGTCCACGGTTATGTCCCAAAACTCTCCACAGTGTGTACTAAATGTTGGTTGTTTTTTGCCCGTCTGATGGGGGCGTTAATGTAGGCAGCCCCCTTGTGACTTTCGGAAGAGTAGGCCTTGTATTTTGACTCATCCACAACACAAAAACATTTTACACTGAATACACACACCATCACAGTCATACAAATACAATAACACGAACACTGTCACACTGTAGTAGGCGACGGGGAACTAACCCTATTTCATCTATATCCCCGGGACGGTGCCACGAATGGATAGCCACCCCTTCCCCATGGTAACCGGCTACACGGATATAACACTCAAAGCAAAAGAAGAATCTTCGTGAAAACTTCAGTTTGGTATCTGGGTTACTGTTCAGATAACATTGGACTTGATACAGTTTCAGTCACGCATAGATAATTCTTGTAAGCAAGAAACATATACTTTCTGAGATTTATAATAGTAAGGTGTATTAAATCTCTTCTCTTTTCGTTTGCTGGCCAGATGTATTCACAAGTCTCTTGCAGGAAACCTCTTACTAGATTATTGTGGGCCATTTTCTTCTACAGTTGCTTGGTAAATTAGTATTTGTTATTTAATAATACGCCATTGGCAAATTAGTATTTGTTGTTTAATAATACGCCATTACAACTGTTGGATATTGTTTTTATTTTCCGGACGCGTTTCGCCTCTCGCCGAGGTATCTTCAGCGTACTCTTTTGCTGTAATATGTGATTTGTTATTGACTTTTGAATATAATGATTTTTAGATGTACCAAAATTATTCTTATATATGAAGCATAATATTACTTATATTCATATAACAGTTTGATTACTAGGGTCTATATACAAATATTAGTAATCAAACTGATATATGAATATAAGTAATATTATGCTTCCTACACAAGAATAATTTTGGTAAATCTAAAAATCATTATATTCAAAAGTCAATAACAAATCACATATTACAGCAAAACTGAACGCTGAAGATACCTCGGCGAGAGGCGAAACGCGTCCGGAAAATAAAAACAATATCCAACAGTTGTAATGGCGCATTATTAAACAACAAATACTCTTACTATTCTTTCACATACAGCATGTAACTTTTCCCAGGTGTTCAGTAACACGAATTTATTTTACCTGTGGAGTTCCTGCTTAGTAAGCAATTATTCTTTAGTAAATGGCGATGTTATTTCTTCATTCGTAAATTGACAAGGCATTTTCCTGAAGCTTAGGCAGCACTCATTGACAAAATCGTCCAGCATCGATTTTGCTTTTTATTTACTTCATTTTTGGCTGGAAGGTAATCTGCTGGATGGGAAAGAAATGTGTACGAAAAGAGGTCTGGCTGAATTTACCTACGATGAATGCTGCTGAACCGTACACTCTGGTCCGTCTGGCGGGAGCCCCTGAACTTGAGCTTTGCCGGCGGGTCGCGCCCGGCGGGCCTTGTTTTTCGGCTGCGGCCCTGTGGTGGGGGGAGGAGGGGGGAGAGCGTGGGAGGCCCCGGCGCCGACCTGCCTCAATGTGTCTCCGCTTGCCCCCCCGCCAGCCCAGACAAAACTGCGGCCGACGACCTCAGCCGCTCTCACCGCAGCGGAAACAGAACTACGCGACGGCTGCGGTACGCGAAAGTGAGCACGCCCGGCTGTGTTTGTTCCACCTCTCTAGCAAGGGGACTCACAAACCTGGTAACCATCAATATTGACGTTTCTCATGTAAGTTGGCGGTAGTATCCTTCTCACTAACAGGGTCAAAGGATTTTAGCAGATCAGCTTTACTTTCCAAAGTAAGGAATCTGACAGATTCAATAGCAACTGTATTCAGGGGATCAGCAGAGTGGTCGTAGTCCATTACTAGCACATTGTGGACTGGGTATCGTTCCCAGCAACAACAAATGGTTCTTATTCAAATTATACATTTATTTTTGAAAAACAAATATTATTATTACTATTATCTCCACGTCGATAATTTTAATTTTAGATAAATTTAATGCATTATTTTCATCTTTTAAGAATTATTAAACGCTATTCCTAAGTTTCGGAAATTTATAAATATTTAGTGATGTGGATTTTGGTGATTGATGAAGACAAAATTGTTACAAAAATCAGACGCTTGTTTATCGTCAACTTGTGAAGTGGATTGTAAATTGTAAATGCGTAATGACAACAATTTACGTGATATGACACTTCAATCATTATAGCAGTACTTGAGCATAAAACAGGAAAAAAATTGTAGGTAAAAAAAAAAAAAAATTGAAGCACACAAGCACATCAGTATCAGATTACTTATAATCGCAAGGTCTTTTAAAATAGACACGAGAAAGCCTAAATTGTTTACTCTCATACAACCATTTCTTTCATCACTTTGCATCAATCCGAACATGTTTAACCATCAGCAGAAATTTAGGACGCTGAACTGATACAAATTGAATGAAGGCATTTTTATGACTTTTTCTCTCGAATTTATTTTTCCTTAACACTTTAAAGACTCAGAACGTTTTAAATTATTATGACAAGAAATTTAACTAGGCAGTAAAAACAATGATCGTACCGTGAATTTTGATGGAATAATTTTTAAGGTGCAAGGACCAGTCCTTAGTTATTTCAGAAGATATTAGGATGTAAAGTTGTTGCTATGTGGGCGCTAACGCAAGTCTACGGCGTGGGACTCTCTGACGAAACTTCTCGGGCTATTCCACGTTCCGCCGACTGCGTTGCAACTTATGTGGCATTTAAAATGTAATAAAACATTACCTCTCACCTCTATAGGTATACTACTCGTTGTAACATCTTAAGTTAAAGGCAGGATTCGTTTCATGACGTCCTTGTTTCTGTTTTCTAATTTTTATACTTTTCCGAAGGCCTATATTTCTACACAACCTAAAGATAGTCTAGAGAGACCATTTTTAAGATATCTCCTAATCGTCTGTATTACGTTGTTAACATTCTCAAAACATTTTCAAAACTTTGGTAATCACTTTGGTACCAAATTAATAATATAAAAAAATGAAATCAGTACTGCAACTCTCAAATGACTAAGGATGCGCCTTTTATCAGCCGACCTTTAACACGGATTTCTAAACTGAAATACAGTTGTGCAATACGGAACGGAGTTGATTTGCTGTTACAAATGCGAAAGTTGACATAATATCAACATCATTTTCTTTGGTTTCAGGTGAAACGCCAAATGACCAGCAACTGTTCTATCCTTTATTTTTCATTTTCCAGGTAGTTATCACGATCTGTTGATGGTATCTTTCTTTTATATTGATCTATTAAAGTCTCCAGCATCAAAGCAAAAATCTAGCAATAAGTTTGATGGTAAAAAGCCATGAAATAAACCGGCAATTCCTGTTAACAGAAAACTTCGATAAAATTCTTGTAGTTCGATTGTAATGTGATACTTGAATTCATGTGGAAAGAAACATTCGAAATCTTGAAGTAAAGATTTCAGATTAGAATCAAGCCAAAGTACAAGTTCAAGGTCATTCTTCCACATTTGTTGAAAAATAAGTTTTATAACTCAAACGCCGTCTGCAAACACCTGTTGTGGTGAACTTTATTTTTTATTTCCGAGACGCGTTTCGCCCTTATGGTGTTGGGCATCTTCGCTGGCTGTAAATGAATATTTTTACATTTGTACAGTTTCTATATACAACACAAAAAACTAGTTTCATTTGAACATTCTGCCAACTGATGTGTCACAAGCCTTATTTGTTAATGTTAAATGATAATTTACTCATGTATGCTAAAATCTATTTTTTGTTTTGTTTCACCTGTGTTGTTATGTTTGTGATTGCAATAGTGCCGACCTAGTTTTGTTTCTTTGTGCCATTGAACCTGTGTTTTACCTTCTGTTAAACTATTTCACTGTTTCTGTGATGGACTTACTATTTGTGATTAATACATGCGTGTCTGTATTAGCTTTCCTGTTGAGTGGTTGTGTTTTGTGTTTCTAGTGTGATGAAGACGGCGTAGTTACAAAATTTGAAACATCAGAAGTGATTTTTTAATCAATTCTTTTCTCCTACAGTAATTTCTTGAATTTTATTTTACATTTGTTCATTGTCTTATTTGACAGTTAAAAGAAACTATCATATGTATAGGTAAAGTATATAACGCCTTAAACATATAGGAGAAAACAAGCTAAGCTGGGTAGCGTACCAGGAAGTATCTGTGTTATAAGATTACTACGCCTGTGTGATGGAATTTGGTTGAAAATGAGATCGGAGAAGTCCCTGGAAAGTTACAATCTTACGCGGTTGGACTTCCGAGAGAATTTTCTTATTTCTGTTATATCAGAGCTCAACCCCAAAATTTAATTGCGTGTGTTTATCGGCATGATTGTGTTGATCACATATCCTTCTCGAGGTATGAATGCAAATAATGGAATTCATTGTACCGTACTTGTGTGAAATAGCTTTTTTTTATCGATCAATTAGAAGCATGCTTTATGAAGTAACAGCAACTGGCACTACTGCATTTCTATGCATGTTTTCCTTCCTAGCCATAAGTGTCCTGCTGTTTCCAGACCGGTTTCTCACGCTGTGCCTAAACACATAAGTCAACTTGTGTGATACATTAGCGGCGTACTGGCGTCACAAACCATTCACCCAGCTGCCACCGGTCACTGAATTTCAATTACTGCACGCGATCATTTTGTCAAACCCATCACTCTCTTTAGATACTTTATTTCTATTTTCTTCTAACTAAAAAAACCTGTAGTTCATTAATGCAATATTTTGTTCGCTAATCTGTACTACAGTTTCGTAGGCTAACTCCACACTCACCTCGATAGCTATTGGCTGTCACACTGTGACGTCAAACTGACGTCACGCGCTTGGTTTTCGTTTCCGTATTAACAAATGCCGATTCAAGGTAATGTCCGTTACTAAACTGCGAAGAAATGATGCCAGAATACCTTCAATAAGTTTCCTATTCACAGCATTTCATTTTAAATTGCATACGCGAATATAGCCAGTCACTGCTGTCGTCCGTCTTTTAGGTATTTATGTTGATCATGAGACTTGTGGTTACATCAGACGTGAAGTTTAAGGTTATTAAAAGTAAAAAAGCGATTGAACTTTATTATTATGTTTTATTTAATGCTTCCTTTGTGTGCGCGTTCACTATCTTCTGGGTCATTACGTGCATTTCTTATCTTTTAATCCAGCTTAAAATCCATAAGCTAGAGTAACTTATTAGGTATTACTTTTTTGATTTTTATGTTTTGTGCGTGTTCACTGTAGCTGTATTTTCTGGAGCTATTTGTAGACCCATGACCATACCGAAAACACAAAACGGGCTTAAAATAGTCTAATATTAAAAACCAAAGCGACAGTAACTCTGCCTTTCCGTCTCTTTGTTACGTCCTCACAACTGAACAGTTAAACTGATCTTGATGAAATTTGACAGTGAAATATTATGTATCATAAGGAAGAATAAAGGATACTTTTTTGTGATAAATAAGATATTTTGTCACGAAATTTTGAAAACCTGACTGAACGGTCACAAACAGACGGATAGCATGTGTAGGTGTCTCTAATGTTATATCAGTGACTCAGGCTTTGTTTCTCTCGCAGTCAGTGTGTGAATGATCTGTTTATAAATTTTATGTTTACGCTACCTATTACGTAGTATAAATGTTGACTTTATTTAATTTTAACAATAAAAGTCCACAAGTACGAAGTCGCAAGTAACAACTAGTTTACTATAAAGTTGTATGGTAGTCACTCCTTAGTCTGGGCTAGGGCGTTGGTTGATCTATTTGTAGGTATTACAGTTTTGAAACTATTAACCACTTTGATTATTTATAATACAAAGCATAAGAGATGTAACAATATGTGAAGGAACGAGATACAAGGCATTTATTGTGGAGTGGGAGTACGCTGTACGATTATTTTATGTACGCATAAAAAAATTTCTGCTCACGTCGTCATTACATATAGGACTACAATAAATAAGAGGTTGTGTAGTTTCTCTAGCAGCTCTGTCGTAAAAATAAAAACTTTTTCTTCATACCATTGACTCAAAGTTACAGCTACGGCACCGGCATGTTTTATTCAAGAGTATCTCAAATCGTAAAAGACGTCGGTTGTCAAAGCAGCGAAGCAGTTCCTTGTCTAATGAGCTGACTCATTTCTAAAGATAGGCAGCAAGCGAGTCGGATTCTGCATCACTTCACACCTCATTAACCAAGGGAAGTAATTGGACCTGCACCGCTTTCCACGTCTTAATCAAATGCAGAGATATACTAGCATTTGACAGGCTGGTCCAACTTCTTTGGGTCTGAAACACTGTTAAACTGTTTAAAGAAAACCTTAAGTGTTTGTTATTTTGCTCTATAGTTCAGCAAATCTTAAACACGCGACACATTAAGCTGGGATCTCGTGTGCCCTTATAATAAATCACTTGATTACATTTTCAGATATAACAATCTTACCTCCATCTGTACGTCGAAGATTTGGTAGCCTTTTCATGTTTTCAGGGTAGTATTCTGAAATGAAAAAAATAGCCTGTTTTCAGATATTGTTACTCTACTTTGTACAAAACGATCATCTGCAAAGCAGGATCTGTTTACAATTTCATTGAAGTTTTCATCACAAATTGATCAAACTGCCGTAACATTAACATTTCTCGAACATTTAACACATGATTAGATTTTTTTTTTTTAATTCGACGTCGAGGTCATTTAGAGGTGGCAAAGTGCTGGTGACAGTTAACGGGAAGGAATTCGTCCTTGGCCTTTTGAAGGATCCAGACTGGAATTCATCTGGAGTGATTTAGGGAAACCACAAAAATCTGGATGGCTGGACGGGGAATCGAACTCCCGTCCTTCCGAATGTCAGCCATGAGCGTTACCGCTCACACATCGGGCTCTTTGATTGGATAATAAGCTGAGCTTCAGAGGTATATAAATATTAGATGCCGACACGACAACATAGAATTCCCAAGAGTGAAAGATATTGTATTGGTAATAAAGTGGCAAGTAAGTATTTGACGGATTTATTTTGGCTGCGGAATGAGCATTGTCATGAAGCAGGTGTTCCTGTGTACGCATTTCACGTATCAGGGAACTAGCACCCCACTTACTAGTCGATTTGCCTGTTCTCATAGCAAGCCAATGTCAGTTAAGCAAAAGTCACAGTAAGAGGGTGCCTAGACTGTACTAGCAATGGCTGAATAAAAGTTATTGCATACTAACAGATTACATGAACAAATATATTTCATAGATGTACAAATAGCTTTCGCCCTCGCATAACTTTGAGATTATTATTCACTGTGCGTCAGTTTTGCAGAGCAACCTAATTATATACAGAATCAGAAAGAAAGCTGGATGTGTGGTATCTAAGAGCATCGGAAGAATGAGGTAAATTGATCTTGAGGTCATATGCGTGAACTAATACATGGAAGTCAAGCTTGAAATATAAAAATTAAAGTAGGCTTCTTATGGTTTACGCTTATTCTGACCAAATATTATCTTTCTTTTATCCAATTTTATGAGGATAAATACCAACTTCAGCACACTGACTTACCAGCAGATCGATAGAAACCATCTTTTTTGGGGGGCAAGGAATGGGAAGGAATTTGGCCATGGCTTTTTGAAGGAAGCATCCCGGCATTAGCATGGAGTGATTTGGGAAACCATGGAAAACACAAATCTGGATACCCGGAAGGGGATTCGAACCGGCGTCCTCCCGAATGCGAGGCGAGAACGCTAACCGTTACACCACCACTCTCAGTCATCTTATTTTCTACGTGTTAATGTGGCAAAGGTGAGAATATGCAAGTCGTAACTCTCCTCAATGAACTTTGAACTCTGGCGAAAAGGTGAACTGTGAGGACAAGCAGCTTTAAAAGGATCAGGTATTATTGTTAGGGTTTTACGGCTCGTTGCTATCGCAGTAATTAGGGCTGAAAATTATTAAGGAAAAGGAACGGGAAGGAATTTAGTCTTTTGAAGCATTCGTTTGAAGTGATTTAGGGAAGCCACGGAAAACCGAAGTCTAAAAGTCTGGACATGAGATCGAACCTCGGTACTCCCGAATGCAAGTCCCGAGATTTCATCGCGCACCCACCAGGATTGATACTAGAGTTTTGTTTATATCATTAAATATGATTGTTGTTTCTAAGTTTGTCTAGCGTCTATATTATTTTCATTTATTTCGCGTTTCAATTTCAGCATTGGTTTCTTAGTGATTATTGTATAATTCTTCTCTACAGATGACAACCGAAACTTCAACATCTTGTAATATCATTGAAATGAAATAATAATGAGTTTTCTTGATTGAAAAAGAAGACGTGGGCGATGAAATGCTTTTAAATGTATTAACTTGTGTTAAATGCAATGTAATCGGTCTTCAAACGATAAAATCTTTGCACCTTGTTGCCTCTGCATTTAACAATGATAATACACATTACGTGGCAAATGGGATGGCTCATCTAGGCGTGTAAACAAAATTATTGCCTCACGCACAAAGTTTCAAACCAGCAAAAGGTCAAATAGCCACATAAAGCAACTAACAACTAAGTCTCGTCACTCCCTATAAAGCGGAGGACTTCCTGTGACTGCTGCAGTTAAGCTCCTCAAGGCAGCTGTAAAGAGAAATCAGGAACACATCAACTCTCAGCGGAGAACGCCTACGCACTGGGGAATGAGTTTCCTTCAAGTTATCCTCCTCAATATTTGAATAACGCATGAACATAAAAGTGATTCATGGCTCTGAACGTTGTTGCACAACTTGAGATAAACTAATACACCTGTGAGGTCTTCTGAAAATTCATGTATTTATGAATGATCTTTTTCAACTGCTTAGTTTTTATTCCTTTTTTAAAAATAGAAATCAATCCCAGCTTTAGGATGTTAGCTGAAGACGTCTTTGTGTGGCGTTAACGATAGCTGTCGCTAATTTTGCAAATAAAAGAAATTACATAGTTCTACTAGGCAAAGTGAATTTACAGCTTCAAATCATATTTTTTTTGTTGCTTTACATCTCGTTGATGTCGATGTCATTAAAGGCGAAAGAGGATTTGGAACGGAAAATAAGTCGGAAATGATCTTCCGAAGGAAGGATCCCGGCATTCTCCTGGAGGAATTTCAGAAAAATATCATGACCGAAATCTGGATGGCGGGAAGGGGAAACGAAGCCGCATCTTCCCGAATGTCTGGCTGGAGCTAGACAGCTCGCTCACGCGGCTCGGTATAAAATCAGATTCCGAAACCCGGGGTGTGCTGGCATACCTTACATATACCATTAAAGCTTTGTCGGAGGCGTAGATAATGTAATAGGGCCATGAAAGTTATAACATTAAACCGCAGTGACCAGCCAGACAACAATAAACTGCTCGTAACTTACAGCCATAAAACGACTTCGGTAGGCTCATTCTTTTCTCTTTACATTTACTCCAAAAGACGATATAGTGTTATTTGTTAACTCATACTCCACAGAAGAATCTGGAACTTAACACCTTGCAACACTGAATATTTCTTGTAGATAATTTAAAAAAAAATGAATAAAAATTTCATTGCCTGACTCAATATTCCCTGAACAATGTTGAATAAGCGTGATTCTAAAAGTGTAAATCAGAGATTGCTAGTAATAATAAAATATGTATAGTGTAGCACATGTAGCACGCAAAGTTTGTTTCACATCATAAACGTTTTGGAAGAATTTTATAGAGTTTTAATTCAAAGGAATAAAATCTTTGCTTGTAATGGGAGAAGTGACATTTATGTTAGAGACCCAGTACAAGATTCATCTTTTTTTTCCTTTTTTACTTCTGGTTTTATGCTTTCTTAACGTTGACGTCATTAGAGGTGTACAAGATCTTAATCTCAACAGAAAATTAATATATTACTTGTGTTTTCGCAACATTGATGGTGTATTGAAATTCCCATCTATCTCCCTTTCATAGCACACGCTAAATTGTTGCAATCGATTTGCACATTTACATCAAGTTAAGAATTCTCAAGCATAAAATATGTTTTCATCTCACCACCGATACTCCGCTACATGTAAGAGCGTAAGCAAAACTATGTCTAATTTTACTGATTTTGTGTGTGCACACCTACGGAAAACGGTATTTACATGTTTTTGGCCATGTTGGTGACTTAACTCATCTTTTCGATTAGCGTGATTTGGTTTGCTCGTCTCACTTTAAGTCTATGTGAACAGTAACGGAGTTATGAAAGTGGTAGAGCACTGTGTTCCTTATCTCGCAGCGACAGACTTACCAACTTGTATGAATAACTAATATACGCCAATGCAAATGAATTTGTTTATTTTTCAAAGAATCAATTTTACTTCATTCTGAGAATCACCTTCTGTGGTTATATCTGTTGAGTGTGTACTCATGTATATAGTTTGCTAATTTACACAAGGAAGTTATTATAGTGTACATACAGAATTACCTACATTTTCCATTGTTTCATATCTGGGTATAGTAACAAAACAATGGAAAATGTAAGTAATTCTATATTTATACCATAATTTCGTAGTCCTAAAACAAAGAAATTTAATGCATTTGCACTCAACCAGAATGAAGTGAAACGTGTCCGGCGGGCAATAAAAATAAACAGATTCCATTTCATTGGCACGATTTTGATTATTCCCACAAATTTACAATCTTGCAATTGAGGAAACGGTTCACATCATTATCAACGTTCGAAATTCTTCATGTGGTTCCAAATTATCACTGGAATGATGGCGTATAAGCAAGTGCAGCTTTTTTTTTTACGAACTAATGAAATGACAGACTTCAGAAAGGAATTAGATGTTTAAAATAATTTTAGATAACTTTTATATCGTATTTGAGAGAAATTATTGTTATGGCATAAGGGCTGTTGATTTAAATCTACATATATACTTTGCAATTCACAATATTGTAGATGGCAAAACAAGCTTTGCACCAAAGTTAATCTTTACTTTGTGAATTTCAATGCATAATAACACGAGGGAAATAAGAATACATATAAGTATTAGTGCGGATTCCTACTCCTCTAATCTTATATAGGCTAGTGGATGGAGAATAACAACACTTCTAAATGAAATAAGACATCTGTATGTTCGTCGATAAAATCAAACGAAGCCTACGTCGTCTGTCTGCAAGACAATCCCATCCCAATCTATGTAGCAATTCAATGACGCTTTCGTAACGACTGTGGCAATTAGTCACGAATCGAGTGGGTCTTCTACGTACTTTCTCTATCGTGTCAATCAATCCCTCGCGATGCGGATCCGAAACTCCAAAGCAGTAATCCAAATGCGGAGGCGTGAGAGTTTTGTATGCTACTTCATTTGTATGGGTGTTACAATTCTTCAAACCTCAACCTACGAATCGCAAGTAGCTTTTCCTACGACGAAAGGTAAGTGCAAGTTACGAGCTGCCTCCTCTCACAACTCATCCTGGCAGACGTCGTCAGATACGAGCTGCTAATTACTTTCGGCGTGTTATGGATGAATGACCCTCTTGGTCATCACGAACACAGCAAGCCGAAACAGCTCTTACGTTTTTTCACCAATAAATGATATCGTGCCAGTATATATGCACGCGATACTAAGGATTTCTTATAACGACTTCAAGAAATCAAAACACGCGGTATGATTGACACTGACGATCAATTTAATGTTTTCCAAACTGAATTAAATTACTATTGATTACAAAATTCACGAAAATAAAACCTCGTGGAGCCCATGACTGAGCTTTCCTGCGCGAGCATGCGTTAACTCGTCCGCGTAGACAAAGACTGCGTTATTCAAAGACGTAACAA
Source organism: Vandiemenella viatica (assembly GCA_031002005.1). NCBI lineage: Eukaryota > Metazoa > Arthropoda > Insecta > Orthoptera > Morabidae > Vandiemenella > Vandiemenella viatica. The sequence continues at coordinate 71,586,847 of JARYHS010013630.1, read as the reverse complement.
CTAAGATTCTATAGCTACCCAGTCAACTACAATCTGTGGAACCCTTTAATACAATTATTGGTATTAATTATATTTAAAACATCATTAAACAGATACAGTTAGTATCAAAATAATTACTTATTAAGTAGAAAAATTAAAATAATAACTATGGCACAAAAAAAGTTGAATATAAATGTCACAAAGTCCCACTCCATATTGATTTATACTATTAAGCCCAAATGAGTCAGGGAGTCAATCATGTCAATAACTCAACTGCTGATTTTGTACTCGTAAACAAATGGTTTCTTCTCTGCCGGAAGATGGATACAGAGTCAGGCTCCGAAACGTCACTTCTTTTGTACGCACTCTCCCGGTAGAAAGTTCGAGAAGATTTTATTCATCTGATTCACCGAGAAAACATGCATTCTTTAAAACGGTTTCTTTTTGTACAATTCTTTGTTGAATATTATAGATCGGGATAGCAATGTACTGAGACTGCTGTGGATGGTGTGGGGAGATTTGGTGTGGAGCAGTTGGCGACAGTTGGGTGTCTGAATGGTAGACACCGCGGGCGGCCTCCAAGGCCATGCCCGCGCTGGGTTGTTCACCTCGCAGCCTCTCAGTAGCGCACAGACCAAACAGTCGTCCTCATAAAACTGCAGCCGGGCAGTGCGGTCGCCACTAGAAACACTAGCGCCTCTCCCAGGAGCCGACGACCTCCGACAGGTGCGAGCAGCATCTGCCCCGACACAAAAACAAGTCGCCCATCAGCAGATGCAGCCAGAGCCTGAAAATCTCGTCCAGCGAGATGCATGTTATGCCAAAATTGACTCTCACATTTGGCAGCTGTGCGTCATTAATGGGTATGAAATCAGTGATTCAGTGAAAAACTGTAGCTATTCGTCCTCACTAGTAAAACATTATATATCAATTTTCAAATCGATTTTCTTCTAAATATTTTTCGCAATTCTGAAGCAAACGTATATAAAACTAAAGTCCTATTCGAGAATTTTTTTCCTGTCGTCAGTCTTTCGACTGGTTTGATGCAATCCTCCATTCCTTCCTATCCTTGCTTATCTCAAGCATATGAAATTTTCAAATTCTGCCTTTGAGATGGCATATCCAGTATCTTCGCTTTCAACACCTCAATCTTTTATAACACTTTTTCCAATACCACAATCTTTGTATGTATTTCTTCCATCTATATTCCAATCCTAAAAGCAGTTTCCAGCAGTTCCTCCGTAAAAAACATGACCTTTGTTCATTTCAATCCAATTATGTTCGAGTTTCATACTGTTCATTTAGTTTATCTGCTTTGTCAACTTCGTCACACTTTCTTTGCGTATATATTTTGATTTATTTAATTTTTTCCCTTTGTTTCTAAAATACGCCGGGTACTTCTGAAATCCTTCTGCTTCTTCCACGATTTTTAATTTGTTTAGTTGTTTCATCTGTAACCAATGGTTACAGAATGGCTCTCGTCATAAGCTTAGTGTTTCTTCATGGTATTTAGTTATTTATTTAATTTGTTATACTCTTACTTATATGGGTATTTGTTTCGCAGTATGTTCCCTAACATTAGCCAGAGATACAAAATTCTGCTACACTTAATTGCTTTTCTTTCATTTTTTTTCAAGTTCTAGGAACTTCGTTTAATTTTCACTCCTTACGTTCTTGAAGCGTATTTATACCTCTTCCGGACGTTTCGATGTAGTCTATATATTATCATTACGTTTTTGTTATAGCTAACTTTTTTTTTATTTTTTTTTTTACGAAATTCGAACAGTGTACTTTCTGAGTCATTCCTTCCTCCAAGGCCAGCTATCTGCTGAACCTCCTTCTGTTCTTTTAGCTACAACAGAATTACAGCAACCCACTAAAATAAGATTTGTTTTTATATGGACATTAGACAGAACCTACCAGTAATTTTTCGACTGGTACAAAGCCTTAGTTTGCTTCAAGTGGCGGCTATCGTGAAAACATGATCTTGATTTCCTTTACATGAATTTGTGGAGAAACATTGTTAGTGGGTGTAAACACAAATATCAAAGTTAGGTTTGGAAAATACAAGTACAGTTTCAGAATTTGTACAAGATATATCGGAATTCGACAATGTAATATAAGTCCAGTACAATGATCTGCGTTTATTAATCAACTGACGTACTTGATACTATATCTCTAGCGTTATATTTAAAACTCATTCAGGGTCATAATCTCGTAAACATATGCAGGCCCTCATTGTCCTTCTGGTAAAACGCAGCGCGGCTGATCATGTGCCACGAGAGATGATTGAATTGCTACACCGTTAGAAGAAAAGTTGTACCCGCCAGCATAGTGAAAAGGAAATTGGTATCTGATAGATTAAGACCCTTCTATCATGTCACATTATAGTAAAGTAATTACTTAGCTGTTCTATCATATTATTAATATTGTTTCACAAACAAAAGTAGATTAGGAGTAGTTTACTTTTCAAGAACATTTTATAGTTAATTACACATATCAAATGGATCACAGGTTGGCTACGTTCCATTCCAGTTCTTCCTCTGATGTTTTAAGTCTTAAAATATTAGACAATGAAACTGATTGTACGGATAAATATTCTGTAATATTAGTCGGAGGAATTTTCCATCGGTTTGGCTCCTTGGGTTCGTTTCCAGTTCACGAGGCAACTCAGTCGGGTGAACTAAGTCCTCGTGACGGTCACCGGTTGAAAACGGAGAACCTGTCCTGTGGGTGGTGCGAAAGTCTCTGATAAATGCATCAAACCTGTTCTGCACCGCTAATCCCTGCTGCACGGAGCGTCCGACTTACAAAATGTCCACGATAATGTCTGGTACTGTGCCTCGGTGTGGGAGTGAAAACTGCATCGCTAAGCCTTAATGATGCCTGATTTAATATGGTGTACAGAGTTTTGCACTTGAATTTCTTTAGTACGTTGCTGGGTGGGAGGGGAGTTGCATAGAAATTACGGGAAATTCGAGCCGTAAGGTAGCTCCTAATGATCGGCGCTGGCAGACGATTAGCATTTTTAGATACCCTGACTACTTGCAAAAAGTGTGCAGTGTTTATGGTATTTTAACATTTTTTAACTGTAAAAGTTATTTTAGAAACGTGTGTTACATATTAAAAAAACTAGTCTTATTCCCCAATACTGTTAAACGTTAATCTGTACATTAAAATTCATTGTAAACTAGTATTTTCCGGTTGCCTTTGCCAAGCAGACCTAATATTACTGCGTTTGCCTTATGTTATTCTTCCAGTAGCAAAGCATCAACGTCTGTAAATTTAGTATCTTTGTGACGTTTACTCAACAATTTAGTTGCTCTTATTGGAGTGTTAACCTTTGATGTAGAGGTTTGATGAACGTTTTTCGAGTATTGTAAGATACTATATCCCAGCAATAAATAAAAGAAGTTACGAAGTAAGAAAACAATACGAACATAATCCAAAATATGAAGTGTATATCTCTGTTGTTGCATTATCTTTGGTGAATATTTTTTTGCATGAATTGCAACAAATACGGAAGAAAATGTATAGCATCTCTGCAGTCCACTTTTCAGTATCCCAGGTGAGATACAATCCCCCTTCCCCTTCTCCGCCAAAAATAAAAAGTATAAAAAAATCACTGAAACTGATAACGATACCAGGAGCGGTTAGCTGTTTGCTGGTGGTGACCGGGAATCATTTTTATGGGAGAATACACGTTTAGGACAGAACAACATTGCGAGAAAGTAGCGGGCTGAAGCCTGAGGGATTTTCAATTTAATTCCGGTTTCTCGTTGGAAGGGCTGCCTGCCGCAGTCGAGAGTGTCAATTAGGCAAATGGAAGGATCGCCCAGACAGACCAACCGGACTCTACCCGGATAGCTACTAGGAAAATTGTACAGAATTACTCATTTTGTATGATCATTGGTACGAAAAAATGAAAGCAATACAACAGAGAGCGCCATAATTTCAATGCTGCACTTCGCGTAATCATAATGTAGAAATAATAATTCAGCGAAATAAAACCACTGAGAATCTTTCAAAGAATGTAGCCGATGTTCTAATCTCATCGACGTAATTCTTAGATGCGACAAGCCACAGTCCGACTGATATGTCACATCACGTTTCCAAAGAAGGTACCCTCATTTTTTATATATATATTTTTTTAAAGTTAGAAGTGGATGCAAGCGCCCACTAGACAGATCAATGTGTCCCTAAAGGTACGAGGGAAAAAAGAATTCATATAAGAATCAGTGCGGCACCTTATTTCTCTAATATTATCTTTCCTGCCATTCCGACTCAAATAGGTTGTTGGAAGAAGTATTTCACTACACTCGTAAGTGAAAGTGGGAGTACACATGTTTACCAATAAGTTTAAACGAAACGTGCGTAGTCTTATCTACCAGAGACTCCTAGCCCAGTCTACTAATAAGGATTGTGACGCTTTCATAAGGACTGCAGCAAGCGGGCACGAATCGAGCGGCTCTTTTCTGTACTTTCTCTATACTTTCGATCAACCCCTTACGAAACGGATCCCAAATGGCACAACAATAGTCCAAATGTGGACGTACAAGAGATTTGTACGCTATCTCCTTTGTTTGTTCATTACAATTTTTCAAGATTCGACCAATGAATCGCAGCCTAGAATTAGCTCTACCTACCAACGAATTAATGTGTATGTTCCATTTCATGTTCCTTTGTACTGTTACTACCAAATAATTCATAGAATCAACCAAATCAATAACTGAATTGTTTAACTCGTATTTCTGAACACTTGTATTCTTTTTGTTAGTTATGCTCATTGTCTTGCACTTTTTACAACTTAGTATAAGTTGTCACTCAGCGCACCGTGCCAAAATAACATCCAGATCACGCTGAATTTATAAGCAATCGGCCAAATTCCTTACTTTCCCATAAATAACCGCATCATCAGCAAACAATCTAATAATGCTTTTCATTTTTCTCCGAGATCGTTTATAAAAATTAAGAAAAGAAGTGGTCATATTACGCTTGTAACATCTAGATTAGAAGAACTTTCTCCTTCGACGACGACATACTGCGACCGACCAGATAGAAAATCAGACGCGGAATAAGAAACAGTTCAGTAAAGAGAGCCTGTTTCCTACACATAACTATTACTAAACAAAGAAATACGATATTCTCACTTCTAGGTACATGCTTTTTAAATTTAATCGCATCACTATTTAGTCTAGAAGCTGTGATAAGAATCAGGAGCTGACTCGTTCTTTCTTCGTCAAGGGAAGGAAGACATCAAGCAGCGGAAACTAAAAATCTTGAGCAAACACAATTCTATCTTTTAATTTACGTCGAAACTGAGTATTTGTTTTCAGCTAACACTTCTACTTTGTATTCCCGAATGGGACGGTGATTTTGCTGTAAACAATCTTTTAAGATCAATACTTGGCACACCACAAATACTAAAGCTAAGGTGTCACAAAATAGCACCAACTAGTTTCTTATAGATTGGTACCGTGTCATCATCTATCTCAGGCACTTTGATTTATTTAAAGGGAATAATAACCTGATTATTCCCAGAACCCTTCTACACGTGCAATTGTATAAAATTGGAAACAGATTGGTGCCACTGCGGTGACAGGATGTCAACTGACGCAAAATCTCTCATATTAATTCATATCTAAAAAAAAAGTACCAAAACTCACATTTTTCTGTACTGAGCCTTCTACGGGAAATGTGAGCCATAGTTTTGAATGGCTAACTGCATTCGGCAATCAAAACTAAAGTAAACTGTCAGGTGTCAATAAAGGAACTGCTGAAATTTGCTGAAATGCTTAAGTTTACGACGTCTAGCCACACCAAGCTCAGACAGTAATTTCTTCCTTGGAATGCTCGAAAGTAACCGCGACAACCATATGGTGGACACATTTGAAAACTACGTCGTTCAACTTCCACAAGACTTCGAGACGAAATTCACTAAAAGAAATTTGTATTTTGACGAAATTTCTGTTATGCCTTTGCAATCAACTTTGGCTCGTGGAAATATAAAATCGACAGCAGCAGCTCATATCTTTGGCTCGAGTGCATCGTGAGTAATAACAGTTGATCTCACGCAGAATCAGGCAAACAACCAGCAGAGCTACTGCAGAGCGCGTACACTCCTGGTCACGCTTCATCGCCCTATCCAGCAGGGTCGGCGTCGGCTTCACTGCAGAACAATTTACGAAATGTATACTGGGGGAGTGGATACGAGTGGTGCAAGTTCGATATGTCAGCGCTTAGTCTAAATCCTTTATCCAAATCCTTTTAAATGAAATACCATCTGACAACCCCCTACCACCCTGCTACAACGCTGTAACCACCTTACCTATTCCACTACCAGCCAGCTCCACACAAAGACATACACATTGATACATTCCGATGCTAGTATACACATTAAGCAAAGCAATTCATTTACATTTTTGTATCTACTTCGTGCCGTGCACTTTTTCTTCTCATCACTCAGCTCGGCAATTTGACCGCACACATTACGCGCGTCTGGAAGTGCAACTGTAGTTCTCAACACACTAGAAACACAGCATTAACGAAGGTGTGTTTTTTTTTCAGATTTGTTATTGGCGTTTGGTATCAAGACCACGCAGCAAGAACAAGGTTAGTGTAATTATTGTACTGGTTTTTTTTTTTTTTTTTTTAGTAACAGTGGATTCACTAAAACTTTACACTGGTAATATTCATCGTCGTTGCTTGGAATAGAAATAACTCTGAACTGTCATCTTTGATATTAGAAGCTGGTTTATAGTTCTATTTGACTATACGGTAGATGTTTTACCATGACTGTCTGGACGCGTTGGGTCTCCGAGACTAATAAGTTCGCAACATTTGTTGGTAAGTTTATGATTGTAGCAGACCTTTCAACGTCCTGTAAGACTGTTACCAATGTCTCTTACAACAGAATATCATGCGGTTTACATCTCCCTCGCTAATTTCATCGAGTCCACACAATGCGGATGGTGCTAAATGCAATGAACAAGGATTTTTGGGAGCCTGCCATGATTAAATTTTAGTCGCGGTATAATACTCATTGTTTTTCTTGCAGCAAACCATCTCTGATGCCATCGTTTAATTGGTGGCGTTGGTGCAGAAGTCCGTAGCGTTGACCCTTAGTTTCTATAGATTTTTCTCATATTTTCCCCCATTTGTTGTTCATAGTGGTGCTATCGTAGTTATTATATCTGTCGCTGGGATTCGTTATCATCGTCATCATCAGTATTCTGTCCTAAAGTAGATTTTAACATGGCTGTTCTCCATGCTCTTCTGTCTTCTGCAGTTCTCTTCATGTCCACGTAGTTGCCGTTTTTTCTGATGCTTGCACCTCCTTCATCCTCTCAGTCTCCTCCTACAAACTAGTCCTTCCAAGGCATCTTTTAGCAAGCATCTTCCCTCAATGCAAGTGTCTTACTTCTTTCTTACTTTTATGACTTGGTGTAGTTTTCGCTTCTCACCAACCCTTCAACATTACTCACTTTATCCATCCAGTTTATCTTCTCCATTCTCCTCCACATCCACATCTGAAACGCTTCTACCCGTTTTTCATTTTCTCGCCCCGTTGTTCACGTCTGTGCCCCATAAAGAGCCACACTCAATACAAAACATTTGCTAAGTCTTTTCCTGAGCTCTTTGTCTACTTTCCCAGTTAATAGTTGCTTTTTTCTATTATACGCTTCCCTCGTTGGGATTAAAGGATGATATAGGAAGGATTCTTGAAGATCAGCAATCTCGGTAGGACAGCTAAATAGTAATTAGGTAGAATGTTTCACAGTTACCTTAAACATCGATTCTGGCCACGGAAATAATTGCAAGTGGATCATTGTTCGACGTAGCTGAATTCCGTCTGTTCTTATTTTTAGACGCCAACACGTTTGTTGGAGCGAATGGAGTTGCTTGACGATAAACTGGAAGTCGTGCTCTTCTCCTCCTTGTTGGCGATGAGTTCGTCTGCTGCCAATAGTGCAAGACTTGCTAATCGAATTCTGACGGATGCAAACCTGTTTTATGGAGCTCGAGTTGTGAGTGCGGAGAAGAGCTTCGGAGGGGCTGGCGAGAGGTAAGACCGACGAATTTACGACTTGCATTCCGTTCGTGCGCGCATTTCCCGCGCCCCTGCCTCTGGGGGAGGGAGGGGGGATAGTTTTACGACGGCTGGGCCTGGGAGCTATCGGGCCGGGCTCTGCCTGCACTGTAACGTGACGCATAAACCAAGTTTGACCGCCCCTCGCCGGCTCATACTGCGAGGGGAGCCGGATTAACACGCGCTGCCCTACTTCCGTGACACGGTTCCCGCCGCTTGTTGCACCGGCGCCGCGCCGCCATCGATCATATCGACGGCATAAAAATTCTCTAAATGAACGTCGCAAACACTGTGCTATGCGGGTTTGATGGATACGGAGTAGGAGGGTGCAGAACGCTGCAATAATTTTTCACGTAAACTGCAAAATGTACAAAACTACATCGACGTCATTAGAGGCGGGAAAGGACTGGTGGCAAAAACGGATAGGAATTAGATCTTGGCCTTTTAACGGAAGCACCCCGGCATTCGCCTGGAGTGATTTGGGGAAACCTGGGAAAAAACAAATCTGCATGCCCGGATGAGGATTCGAACCCACCTCCTCCCGAATGCGAGGAAAGAACGTTAACCGTTCACCCACCAAGCTCGGTAAGACGTTAATGAGAGTATCCACTATCAAGTATTGCCGTAACTGGAAATTCCTAGAAGTCTAAAAAAAAAAAAAAAAAAAAAATTGAGGTTAGTTTGTTAGAGGTGAATAAGGTAGCAAAGGACGGTGTTACTGCATGTTTCAGAAAATAAAATCAAGAAAAATTTTGTGCTACAAAGACTGCATTACGCGGACCTTAATTCCCTAACATCTGGCTCTTCTACTACTACATTTTCATTTACATACTGTTTCGGTAATTAGATCATCTTATGGCTGGGAGATCTTGCAGGATTATCGGCCGCCAAGTAACAGACATTTTAATTCGCCGCGCACTGAGCCGCTTCTTGTTGGTAGCTAACCTAAGAACGTTCTTCCCCCCCACCCCCTAGTATAGGGAACCAACACTAAATCCCAACACCGGAAGCGTTCTGGCATACTTCACATTACACATAAAGCTGTGCCAGAGGTGATCTCATCCGTGATCACGATTCAAACCGGGTTCCTATATCCAGTCGTATGTCTTAATCACCGAGCCCCCAAGCTGCTATGATGGTGTTTCTGTATTATTACTTCATCTCTGGGTTCATTTAATTAAACTACGGTAGTAAAAATATTTATGAAATGAACGCTTATTACAAGTGCATCTCCACTGTTATAGAGGCCTCATAATCGCAACAGAGTAAATAAGAGACACGTGCAGTATCTGCACTGAAGCTTACGGATCTTGTCATAACTGCCTGCGTCTCTGTGATTTTTAATAGAAAACATAGTTTCAACAGAGTCAGTTATTGCAATTGCGAACTGAACTACGGTCGAACGTGTCAGAGATAATACTTTCGTAATATATACTAGAGCAAGGCAAAGTCTGTGTGTACTTGCCAGTTAATCACCCACATCGGTGTCGTGTCCCATTAGAGATTGTGTATATTCGATGAATAGGCCGGAAGTTGAGTGAGATGCCGAGACTATTTGGAACCAACTCTAACAGTTCGCCAAAATAACGTCCCAGGCATCAGATTACAACTCGATCGCTCGGGGATTGCTTGGGCAACACAACGGAAAATTTAGCTTGAAAATGCATCAAGACAACCCCTGTATATTACTAGAGTAAACTGAAATTATTATTATTATTATTAATTATTATTATTACTTATGGCTTTACGCCTTGTCGACGTTGAGGTCATTAGAAGGGGGATGGGACTGGGGACAAGGAATGGGAAGGATTTCGGCAATGGCTTCTGAAGGAAGCATCCTGGCATTCGCCTGGAGTGATTTGGGGAAAGCATGGAAAACCCAAATCTGGTTACTCGGACGGGGATTCGAAACGCTGTCCTCCTGAATGCGAGACCACAGCTGTAACCGCTCACCAACCGCGCTCGGTAATTCCTATTGATTATAAGCATATACAAGGTGTGGGGATCAGAAGAGAAACAGAGCAGCCAGTAAGAAGATTTTGGAAACAGAAAAATATCATGATTGGTTGGATGAAATATTCTTTGTTTGGCAGAGAAGGCGGTGCGATTAATGTTGTACCAGAAAGGATTTTATGTACGGTATGCAAAGTGAACAGATATTTACCTGGAGAGTTGTAAATAATTCAATGATTAATAGTTTAAAATTTATATTTTATGGTAAAGAGAAAACATGTCGTAACCGTCACGGCCGTAACTGGAATACAGTTGCAAACTAGGGCCTGTACCATTGGGTGCCCGAAATGGAGACGTGAACCTGCACCTCCGATCTGTTCCTTGAGCTTTCGAGATGGTTTATCTACAAGAGGTGGATTCAGACAACGCAGAGCAATTGGTAATGTGGTCCCCAGATAACCGTAACCAGAACTTTCTCCCTTTCTGAAGCTGTAAGCACCGGAAGGATCCAAATTAAATCACACTCTCCATGCAAAAACCAAGTCATAAAGTGTTGTTTATTTTTTTACTTAGCTAGTCGGATTTCAAGGAATGTAACTTTCTACATACGACAGTTTATGATTTTAAATAATTTTATTCTGGAGGTGCCTAGTGACTCAGTGGTTAACAGGCATCCATTAATTACATGAGGTAAAATAGGGAGGGTCAGGTGAAATCTCATGAAAGGGGGGGGTTGACGGAAAACTCACGTCATCTTTTTAATTTCTTGAGGAATAGTAGAGCTAAAAAAAGTCTACAAACGATGCCACTACCGACTTTATTTGGGGAGGGGGGATACACAACCACCCTAGGAAGCAGGAGAGCTTAATAAAAGGTCTATAAAATCTACGAGGTCGGTCAGCAAGATCTCACGTCATCAGAGGGGGAGGGTACGCAATTGTGGAAAAACACCACACGTAATTAATGGACGCCCCCTTAAGGCATCTAACTGGAGATCGAAGGCTCCCTGTCTAGGCGGAGATTTTCATAAGCCTTAACCCGACCTCGACCTCTCATAAAGCTTGTGTAATGTGAAGTACGCCAGAACGCTGTCGTGGCTCGGATTCCACGTTAAACTGTACTCCTCTACGGCTAACAATCCTAAGGGTAAAACGGATGCGTGCACATTTAAAAACAACTGCAAGCCATACCAAGGGTTAACGTGGTCCTAGTTGGCCGAAATGAACGTACACATTTTAAATTTGTTTTGTTCTATGTAAATTAATGCTAATACGATGATGTTGTATGCTAACCTGGGCACCCTACTGTAAACTAAAATTCCTCAAATATTGCTTCCAATGATTAGTATAACGAAGATGATAGGTGATTTTTCTAAAATCTTTTCTTTTGCCATGAGAGCGTAATAAATGATGTATGTACCTATAAAAGAACTTTGATTCAAAAATATCGCCTTTCTATCATAATTAATATTAACAGAAACTTATCATATTATAATTTTCTGTCGTATCGAGACCCCGGCACCTGCACACAGGAATCTGGTATGTAATTACGAGAATGGGAGGACATTAATCCCGCCTGTGATACAACCCGGTTTCTCAGATCCGGACTATTAACACTGTTGGAGGAATATTGTATTGCCATGTGCCTGCGAAATGTGTAACGATATTCTCTGTGTGATAATTGTTTTTTTGTTTGTAAATAATATGTGAGGTGGAGGATGGGGACCGTCACAGCATTCTACTTGATGATTGCTGGAAACCTTTTTTTTTTTTTTTAACTGCTTAACGTCTCCTATAACAACTAGGTCTTTAGAGACGGGAAAGGATGGGGGGCAAGGAATGGGAAGGAATTCGGCCATGGCCTTTTGAAGGAAGCATCCCGTCATTCACCTTGAGTGATTTTGGGAAACCATGGAAAACCCAAATCTGGATGCCCGGACGGGGATTCGAACCGCCGTCCTCCCGAATGCGAGGCCAGAACGCTAGCCGTTACTGCTGGAAACCACCTGAACATCAAAATCAGGTCTCGATCCTGGTCCCGTTGAATCCCCCCGACACAGTGTGGAGAGGTCTTACCACACGCAACCACACTGGAGCGTTCTTAAAAATTTTAATTTAATAATGAAACAGGACATTGAAGGAAACAGCTGAAAAAGAAGCAGGCCTACAAATATCGTTTGAGAAAACTGAATACATGAACATAGACGCAATGTACCAGACCTGGACAGTGAAGACTAAGTATGGTGATATTGAAAGAACACATGAGTTTAAATACCTTGGTGAAATTTTGACTCCAAATGTTAATGAAAAGTCTGCAGTTGAAGATAGGACGAGCAAGATGGAAACCTCCTTCAGTATTTGTTAAAAGACATAAAAATCGAAATTACTCTCCCACCGGGCGAAGTACAAGTATTAGAAAGGGACTGACAGAAATAGAAAAGGAACAAAGAAAGCTTCTAAGGAAGATCTTTGGACCAAAAAAGTGGCAGGAAGCGAATTTATTTCCTGTTTGAGATCGAACACAGAATTATACAATAAGTTTGGAAAGGTATCAGGCACAATTAAGAAAGGAGATTAGCTTTCTATTGACAAATCAAGAGAATGGAATCAGAAAGAATGGCAAAAAAAGAAAAAAATCTCAACTTTCAAGAGAACAGAAAGATTCAATTTCCATGTGTGAAGGAGATCCATCAGGATCTGAAAGATGTGGAATCAGCATGGAAGTCATCGAATACAGGGAATTATTAAAAGGAAAAATTGCCGGGGTAAAGGATCTGCATGAAGAAAAACAAATCAGAAAAAGGAGAGTATTCTCAGATGACGAAAAAGCAAGAATGAGCCAGAGAATCTAGAGGAGGAGGGAGGAAACTCAGAAGAGGAAATGTAGTTGCGTAATCGTAGTCCACAGATGGCTAAAACGAAAAGGGGAAAAAATGAAACCAAAGCAAGTAAAGTGGTTTTTATATATGGTAAAGTAAGGTTGAAAGAAGTCACTACATCTGCTCTACCTTAAGTGACCTTGTATTGCAAGCAGCGGGACCCAGACTTGACCCGTGCGGCTGCGGGGTGACTGACAGCTGAGATGTCCGAAGACGGCCGACACGGCAGCCTGTGATGACGGCCACTCCCTTGGGCGGCGTGTTGCGCATTACGGTACAAGCAAGCTGCATCAGCATCAACATGCAAATATACGGTACACTGCACCGGTACAGGCCGTATCCAACGGCGACCACTGAGAACTACACAGAGAACAGCCAATGTCTCTTTGATACAAAGTCCACAATCTCATTTTACTACTTCCGTGTTACCAGTTCCTCAGAAACTTCGAGTAGCCCAAAGATGCGACCAACCTTTTATTCATCAGGTAAAGAGTTTAAAGTAATCATTGTTGAAAGTGTATTGACATAAGATTGTATCTCATAACAGGAGGCATTTTATTTGTTAGTAACTTTACGTCTGATTCGTTGACCGGAAAGATTTCCAGTTTTGGCGACTCGATATTGTTTTGAATAATATACATACAATGGAAATCTTTCTATGGACGTGAGTCGTGAGTAGCGAACAGAAGAGTGGAGATGAAGTAAAGGAATGCGCAAGGCTAGAAGTAATAAGAAACGAGACAAGAGGAGAGGAGTTGAAAATATTTAGTAAATTTTTTACAGTGGTGCACGATTACTAGAAGCAGCAAACCAAGGTAGACCACAGGGTAGAAGCAGTATAGATGGACCAACGAAAGGATGGGAATAGTATCTGAAGCCGGATCAGGTCAACAGGCCTAATCCTTGTACGGGAGAAGAAGCTTTTGTATGAATCTACAAAGTGAAGTACAGTGAAGTGCTAGTTAGATAACAAGCAGAAATCACAGCTGCTGAGAATGGTGGATAGTAATATATCAAACAACAAAATCCGCTGAAGATGCTTCAGTTAAGAGGGGAAATGTGATCGGAAAGTAAGTAACGAACAAATATGCAATTGCTTAGGCCGTATTTATTTATTAATATTATCAGCAACTGAGGAAAATGATCCAAAACGTCCCGTGATTATATTTTGTGTCTGGTCACGGATCTGCAGTAGTTACCGGTTGACTGTCAGGCTCATGTATGAATAGCCTGCTTTGTCCGCGGTCTGTCCTTGGAACTTATTAAATGTTGGTTTAAACCAAAAATACATTGCACAGAGTCTAAAACTGACAAAATTTCTTTTCTTACGTAGAGGTAATGAATTCTTAGAATCACAGGTTATGACGTGTCACTTTTTTGGATCTCTAAAGGTAGATTTAAACGAAAGATGCACTGTACAAAGACTAAAAATGACAAAAAAGTTTTTGTGGCAAAAAAATAAGTTTTTAGAGTCAAAGGTAATTACCACCTTACGTGGTCAGGCTCGGTTTTGAACTTGACCTGTATTTGACTATAAGGGTTCGCTCTGCCAAATTTTGAGAATTTCTAATGAATTTAGGGACTAAGAAGTAGGTTGTCGGTTCCAGTCCGGTACGCGGCCTGGGCCATTTTGATTAGGTTTTGAGTTCGTCATATGTTGCATGCGCATTATTATACATTGTTTTGAGCGAAACGGAAATAAAAAAGGTTGAAAGACATTAAAGAAGAAGCAGTTGGTAGTTTCTTTCCGAAATTTTCGTAATGCTTAAAGATTAAACGTTAAGTGTTTCGCCAGGATTTTTCTGAAACTGCAACGTAGAAAAAGGTGAGATATGAACATTTCTAATGAGGTATCCTTACGGCTCCACAATTACTACCGTAACACGGGGTTACTTTAACAGTGAGGGTAAGTTTGACAGTTTATGGGGCTACTTTAACAGCGCGCGGTGGAGCAGCGGGAAGAGTGCGATAAGTACTGTACATTGCGGTCACCCGACTTACGGACTAGTTCGAACGTATTCGTCGTTGTTGTTTGTAGTGTCGTGCGTAAAGGTAGCTTCGTATTGTTTGGATGCCTAGTTTTCGGTAATTTTTTACTATGATTCACGTAAACATATTTAGATTGGGGTAGATAAAGACATATAATATGTGCATTTATGATTTAAACGATGGTTTATATTATTTTTCTTTATGTTGTGGGTTAAACTAGAAATTGAAAACGATGACTCAGTTGTTGAAACTGTATCGGCTATCGTGGATGACCCGATCTTCAAACCTATCCCCCAAACTTCTTCATTGCCGCCTACAACAGGCCATACTTCTTCCGATGATGATGTTCCTTTAAGTGATTTGTCTCGCAAAAGGAGACTAAGGGGCAAGCAGAAGAGTAAGGAGAATGGCAAGGAGGACAACGACATTTGTAGATGTGATTTTCAGTTCTACCACCATCCTGCTGACTGGATTTGTTGCATCACTTGCAAAAGTTCGATTTGTGGCATGCGTAACAAAGGCCCAACCAATCCGCCCTATGTGAGAGGATACAGATTACTAATTACTTTTAGCTTATTATATTGTCGTTCAAATATGTTACGCTTTTTGCATATAATTGTGGGGGGTCTGTAGGGCTCGATATTGGTATGAGTTTGATAGCTAAAGGACACATTGTTCCGTAGGAGCAAACCCATCATTAATCTTGGGTGCTAACAAAAAAAAAAAAAAAAAAAAACTACAGGAACATCTGCAGAGTAGCCCAGTTTTACTGTAGTCAGCCGTACGTGATCGGTTTTGTATGCCTAGACGCAGCGAAAATTTTTGTCATTATATGCACCTTTAGTCTTCAAGTATCGAACAGATAAACTTTTTCGTCTGAGTTCGACGGTGAATATTACCGTACTTCAAAGTTTTTTCTTACAATTATTTATCGATCTCACTATACGTGCTTTAATCCGAAGATTGATAACTGCAATGCACACGATGAAAAGCCCTTTTGTTTAGCGACCAGAATTATTCTAAAACATTAATCAAAATTTATTCCTCTAGATTAATCAACGGAAATATTGTTAAGAACGTTATAGATTAAACGATGATAATTGGCGTTTTACTATCCTATGTGTGCTGTTTGAGAGTTAGTAGTAATGGGGCTTTGAAACGAATTACCTTTCTATTAGACATTATTTTGCAACTGATGTACATTTTAGCCGAATTGTCAAATCTTCAAAAAGAGAGTGAAAGCTAAGGCATTCGGAATATAAATTAGTTTATACACAAAAATGATATTATTAATCAACTTGAGACCCTGCAAATGCGCAGATAAACACACCATCTAGCGTAATTCAGTTACTTTGTTTTAAAAAATCTGGCACAGTAAAAACATAGATAAACGCCACTGGACGTTGCATAGGGTCAAAGTGCAGGTCAAGAGACTGAGATCACCTTCCTGTGAAGAAATATTTGCATTCACAAACAAAATCCCAATTGTTATGTAATAACACAGATTAAAATTCTCAACATCTCTATGTTCCTAGAACAGATAATGACATATGAACTCATTACCAAATGTTGGAACAGCAGTTGGTTCTATTACCAAACTCTGTGGTGGCTATTTTTACAAGGGACAGATGCGGGTAAACAGAATTATAGATAGATAGATAGATATGTTCACTCTGATCCCATGTGAGAATAATCTCGGGGATGTGGAACAGTACATACACTTATTAGTAATGTCAATATTACTATATAATTGATAATATTATTATATATTGACAACAAGTTAGTTATGACCCATTAGTATAACCAATATTTCCTGTAATCTACAAATAGAATCCCGAGTTAATTAATACTTATTATGTGGAACAATGTATACACATCAAACTATTTACAAGACTTAAGAAGTAGGGCAACTAGACGTGGGTGTGGAAATTGTTACTGAATACATGCGTTAACTGCTATGATGAAAGAGCCATGGGAAGAAAGGATTTTGGCGAATAGAATGAACAAGGGATACTTTCGCAATGAGACTTGGGAGAATATTTGACGACAAAAACATGATTAATATGTGGAAGGGATCAGAGGACAATGAAAATAATTTATCACTTGTCTTTAGAAATCGGGGAGTCGAGGACTGGAAAAAGTTGTGGAGAGAAAATGAAAATAAACAACATTCATCAAAGTACGAAGTAAGAATTCTTATAAGAAAATGAGTAGGAAAATTATATGACGGGAAATTGCTTCATTATAATTGATAAAAGCGAACAAGCTTGATCAGTATTTGAGACAGGTGGCTTTAATGTTAAAAGAGAAAAACTTTCTAAGTAAGTTAGAAGCACTTCGTAGTCACAAAGTAAATTCTACACCATCAAAATATGCACTGATCATATAATTACTACGCCTCAAAATTGATTTCCGTAAACGCTTACAAATGAAAATATTTTCATTGATGATAGTATTAGCAAATGGTTCTGCCAATAACAAAGTCTTGCCTTCACGAGCGTTTCTTTTTTCCACGTAAGATGTAACATTATTGGAGGGCACTATTGCAATAGACCATTAATTTTACCAGAATTATCGGAAAACTGTATCAGTATTATCGTATTTGGCAAAAGTTTATCTAGACGTTTAAGGCGTTACTTTATACACAATAGAACAGTTGTTTAATAAAACAAATCATTAAGAATCTTTCCTTTTAATTAGGGTTTTACAAATCGTTGATGTTGAGGTTACTACAGTCAGTGTAGGATGCAGGGTGAGGAATGGTAAGAAATTCCTCCATCGTCTTCTGGAGAAACCATCCTGGCATTCGCATTAAGAGATTTCGGGAAACCATGGTAAACAGAAATGTTTTCCGAGTATCGAACCTGTGTCTTCTGGGGTTTCAGACTCCAACATTAACCTCTCACCTATGTTAGAGAACATACTTGAAACAAAACATTAGGTTACCAGCAATAATCTATTTGTACAACTTTTTTCCTGCGGTACAGCGAACGGCATTATTGTGAAGACTTCCAGTACTGCATTAGGTATCTGATATCTTCAGCATGCCTAAAAATGCGCCTGTCTAATAGAAACATTAGTTTGCGAATAGAGAATGATAACATGAAGATACCAATAGGAATATGTCAAATGATTGAGCCGGCAAAATCGCCAAAAATTGGTGGATTAAAAATTTCCATTAAGGGTACAATATAGTACCGTATTTCCCGTCGAGGAGTTACCCGTTTTCCAGATAATAGATTAAGGGTGGCGCCTTGTTTGAAACAAACTGCTTTAAAGATGCTTTTCCTTTCTTGATAAAATAAAACCTCATCGTGTAATCGTTGCCCTCTGTATGTGTGAGAAATCTTTAATTATGAGATGAATGTCAAAGTGAGATCCTGTGTTTCGCTTAAAGTTAATAGAAAATTATATGTAACTATAATCGTGGGCGTCCAGTACGGAAATTTGGCGAAGCATTTCTCCTCTGAGAGTCATTACGGAAAACTAATACGAAGCCTGAAAGAAAAATAAAGGTAGTCAAACAAGAAGTCATAGGGGAAATGTTTGGATAAAATATTTGGTGTAAGAAAAAATTGAAAATTGTGTATAAAATGGAAAATGCTCTTTTATACACACACACACAACACTCTGATATGCGCCGTTGGATTATAATATACGTACCACTACATAAAGGGTCCGAAAATTGGGTCGGACATTGTTTGATGGCATATTTATGTGAGAGTACTGCTTGTATCTCTGATCTTATCATAAAGATGTTTAAGTATTCACTAACCCTATCAATGATTTTTTTCATAATTAAGTCTGAAATTTTTCCTGTTAAATTTTTTTCCCCTTCGAGTAAATTTTAAAAAGCTGTTGGCATCCCTATAATGAAAAGGAACTCTTGAGCTAAAAGCTTCAAAACGTTCAGCATGGTTCAACACTTACGAAATGGCTCATACTCAGACTCACATTCAAACTAGGGGTGTCCACTTAGAAAGTACATCGATGTTTTTATTCGATATCAAACATCGGAACCTTACATCGATGTTTTTCGATGCATCGCTTAAAAACATCGATGTTTTTTCAACATCGAATACTTTTATGTTTTTCTTACCTCAACAAATACAAACCAACAAATGTCGTTTATGTCGTTTCATTTATCTCTTACTCCTTCCTTTGAAATCGCCAAGACAAAATGTGACAATAGTTTGATATTCACCATTTTCAGTTGAACGCAGATAGTTCATTGTCTTTCGCTTGGTTTGTGTGAACCTACAGTAACACTATTTCAGCAGTGTAGTGCTGTAGCTGTAATTATGTGTTTAATTTTATACTTTTTTGTTTATAGCTTTACGCCTCGTCGAAGTTGAGATTATTAGAGGCGGGGAAAGGCTAGGGGCAAGGACCTGGAAGGAATTCGGCCAAGGCCTTTTGAAGGAAGCATCCCGGCATTCATGCAGAGTGATTTGGGGAAACCATAGAACAGACGGGGATTCGAACCGCGTCCTCCCGAATGCGAGTCCAGAGCGTTACCGTTCACCCAACATTAAAAAAATAATTTTATGATACTGTGTTGCTTATGTAGTGTTGTGAGTGAGACAGAAACTACAGATTAACAGAAATAATTTATAACGATACCAGACCATTACAATAATCAACCATTGAATTTATTCGTTCACTTATACCGACAGGATAGACAACCGCAACAAAAATTCATCTTCACCGTTGTTATGTCCCGCTAGTTGCTCACATGTGTCACCAGCTGTTAATGACAGTTACTTCAAATAAAAAATATTTTAATTTAAGCTTTAGTAATCTTAACATTTATCTCTATTATTTTTGTTATTATTAGCCAGAGATAATTATGAATGATTCGAAGTTTTAATTAAAAAATTGATGCATCGAATAGAAAAATTCTTTGGCAAAACATGGAATCAATCCGATGTATCGTACCGTAAACATCGAATGGATACAATGCATAGATGTTTAGTGAATATCCCTAATTCAAACACAACTTAACAGTTTTGGAGTACACGAGGATAATACTATCCTAACAGACGTTTCTCAGTAGTAACTGAAATTCGTTTTGCCGCCCTCAAACGATTCTGAACATCCATATTGAAGCGTGTCTTTGGCGATTTAGTAGGCCTACAGAAAAATTCATCTTTATTGGTGATAATTAAATTACGTACATAAGCTTTTTATTAGGCCTAGTATCTAAAATCTATACTCTATAATAAAATTGTAGGAAACTTGTGTGTGTGCATAAATGTAATTTAAAAAAAAAGAGTAAATGAATGTACGCTACTGGTGGCACAGATATCGAAACCAGAAAAATTAAAAATTTTTGGCTGTCTGTCGATGTATCACGCAAAAACTAATGAATAGATTTTAAGAAAAGTGCACGTAACATCACTGGTTAACACGTAGAATAATTTATATCCAGATTAGTGACGTAATTACCGATGATACAAGAGGAAAATCCGAAAATCTGGTAAATTTTGAGTGACTGTGCGCGCATCTCGCAAAAACTAATGAACGTATTTCATGAAAACTTCAGTTAGAGGTAGGTTATGTAATCAGCTGACATACAGGATTCTCATCAGTCCCATATTTCCTCCTTGATATAGATGCAAAAACTAGATTTTGTAATTTTTGTAAGTGCGTGAACGGATCAAGCAAAAACCATATATTTCAATTAAACTGTTACCTAGTTTGTGTTAGCTTATGTCACTTTTGACATCGACACCTAGCCAAATAATTAAAAAAAAAAAAATGGCCTTATGTAATTATCACGTAAAAGAATCTATAAATTTAACAGTGTGTAGGGTAAGTCTTCCCGCAGTCAAAATATATAATGTTAAATATATAATACAATAGGAACGTAAAATAATATAATATTATTGCTGGAATTATCTCATTTTCGAATTATACACTTACTTTTCTCAATTTTTTGAATGTATGTTTATTTTGATTTGATACTGAATCAAACTGCATTTTGTGGATATTTATTCATGTTTTATTGATATTGATTTGTCACAAAGTTCATGATAAATTTTAGTGAAGGAAAAAGCGAACGAGAGCTTCTTTCTTCTATTTGGACGAAGCCAAGGGCGCTGTTAGTGAATTATGAATTGACTAAAAGTACCAAATACATACTGTTGGCTGGTGCTTGTATAATCGAATCTGAATTTACCATCATTTCACAGCAGTCCTACCATCAAAACCTATGTGGCACCTTCGGACCAGATTTTCAGCGTACGTTGTCGCAGTTTTAACCTATCGATACCACCTCGAAAGCTTTTCGCCACGTGCTGACTCCACGGTCATAGAAGACTGCTTACGCAATGCGACTAAAGATAGCGAGAAAGTGTTTGCTTATATAATCTTGGTACTTCAAACAGCTTTCAGCTATCGTCCGTAGGAGGTGCACTTTGCGTTGCGCCAGTGCAGTGCCTCCGATCGTCCACAGTGCGACCTCTTGTCCCTCCGATAAACCAGTTCAGCCAATTACGACGTTTCAGACGATTGCCTCCGTCAGCTACCGATCTCGCTGGCGGAAAAACAAAGCGCTTCGGGTGATTTCCATAGGTCCCACATGTAGGTCAGGCTGCAGCTACTCTGCCAAATGAAACAGATTCCAGTTTTACTGCTATGTCGACGAAATAAAAAAGTTCTCGAGTCAACACTGACAAGTACCTCAAGACGGAAACTTTGAAGCGGACTCAGTCGCCGAGATTTGTCTCTGTTACCGTCAATCTTTTTTCTCCCATTGCGACTGAGGGAGAGCGGAGAAATGACAATACATGACGCACCTGATAAATAGTACACCGTTCCGTCCTCTCCAAACTTCTGTTTTACTTATATACTGACCTCTAAGCCTTTCAAAAATGACGGCTGATAGGGATATTCTACCAATTCATTTCTTTGCGGCTGCCTAAGTAGATAGAATTGTTTTTTGTAATGCTCATATCTTTATTTTGTAATTTCTACATATTTCGGTTGTAGTTACAGCGATATAGATGAAGCTTCTACTGAATTAATGATTTCAGCATTAAGAAACCAATAAAATTAAAAATTCCTGGTCCAAGTCCCATTCAGCAAGATAAATACGGAACTACTTCCATCCATATGAAGTACTAACTTCAGCAACTCGGCGCTTAAGAAAGCAGCTTAAATTATTTATAAAACTAAATTCATTGTGAATTATTCTGAAAAAAAGTATAATTGTGGTCCTGTCTGCATTTCGACATAACCACAACTTCTACTATTATTGCTGTTCAAAATTAATGACTTCTATCACCCGTGTAGGAATACATTCATTGTATTGCGATCTAAATTTTACCCACTGGAAATATTTACATGTATCTGATAGTGATACCGGTGATACAAGCAACTAATAACTAATATAATAATTTAAATGAAGTACAAACTTTTATTGTTTCGGCAAATCATTTCTTCGATTATATTATAACAGTGACTTCTACATCGAATATAAGTAACTTGTAAACCCGTCAAAAATGACGTGTCGGAAGCGGTATTCTAACAATTTGTTTTTTCGCTAACAAAATACAATTTTCATCAAATAACGCTCATAATCTTGAAAATGATTTAATTTAAATATTCCTTAGCTTACTATAACAACGGTATTGCTCTACGAAATATATTAGAAAAATCAACATCGAAAGAATTTTAATTAAGAAAACGTAACTATTAATTAATACGAATTACATAACTTTTCTTTTATTGTGCTGGCAGCTCATTTACTCGTGGATGCTTAGCTAAATAGAACTGTTATTGAATAATGCACATAACATCGAGCAACATCTCCGGTCGTTGTTGGTTGGCAGGGCCCGCTCTAGGGGGGGGGGGGGGGGGCAAACCGGGCATTTGCCCGGGGCGCTAAAATTTAGTGGCGCCATTTCGTCTGTGAGTGTGAGAAAAATATTAATAATATTAATGGGTTAAATACCCAATTAATAAAAAAAAATCAACATACCTATTGTTTCGTTCGTTAAAAACTTATAGTCCTTAGCTATTTAGGTGCGCCCCTAGAGACTTCGAAGAGACGGGGCGCGGACCTCAAAGGGGCGCGTCGTTGCCTCGCCGTCTCTGCGTGAATTCCGCCATAGGAGCAACTTCAAAATGCGCCGCGTCCACGCCATGTCTCAGCCCGAAGTCCGCGCCACGTCTCTTCTGTGTGAATTGGGCCTTAGCACGCGAGTGGAACGCGTTGTTGTCTCAATTTGCTTATTATTGCTAATTACAAAAGTGGTTTCATTACACAACAGCATTAGTCTTACTATTACGTTATTAGTGATAAGTGGAAGTTCATAAAACTTACTTCAGGATTTCATAATTTCTAAAGGTAAGTACAGTACATCTATGATTAAACTGTTATTTAGTTGGATATACGACATAGGCGCATAACGACAAAAGCACACAACAGAAGGTGGAGGCTGTTACACCTGCCCTCGGCTACCTGCACTGATTCCGACGTTATACTGGCCACAAGTTACTAGACGCAGAGAAAAGGAGTGTTTTTCGCAATTTCAGCTAGGCTCTAATACATGGAATCGATAGTGCTTGGCGGGAGATGCTGAGTATTTATTTTATTGAATTGATGAACCAAATCAATATGGATCTTAGTTATTGGAAATCGAAGTGGAATAATTTGCATAATAATTTCTTCTCGTAATCCGAGCCTCACAGATTTGTTGTACAAATTAGATACAGACATTTAAAGTGTTTTGGTTAGGTTAAATTACATACGCTAGCTTTGATCGCTTGTGAAAATACTGTAGTTTACTGGGTATGGGACAGTAGTTTCAATCATTAATAAATAAATAATATTACCAGCTGCTGATTACCGATTAGTTACTTCACATACCATTAGTATATTTAATTTCGAATGCTAACTCCTAATATATAATAATCCATGATGTTTATTATATATACGAATGCGGTTTACAGATACTCTAATTGCTGCATTTGTAAATCGTCTCAACAAAAAGAAATTCATTAACTATTTTAGTGAATGTGAATAACTTTGTCAGTTCATTTAATAAGTGCATTGCGCGACAATCACTCCACAACATCATTTTTTTGTTTGTGAACTTGGAACCTATTCCGTTTAAGCCTATAGAAATTGCCATTCTGTATACACGGTTTCTGTATTTGCAGCAAATTTACGGATAGTATCATCCGCGAATAAGCTTTGACTGTGTAGTAACACTAGACTTTCTTTATGTTCACAGGGTATGGAAAATATTTTGTGTTGTGCATAAATATTTTTTTATATCGACTGAGAATAATTTATCTTAGTTATGGTTTTAGCTTATTTAGAGCAAGGATAAATATTTACTTTTTATATTATTTTATAGTGTACATTGTTTGAGTTACGTGCATGCCTCTTCCAAAATGCCTGACGGTCAATGAAAACTATCTGGTTACCAGTACAAAAAAAGAAGGTTGGGAAAGGAAGCGTGAAGGCAGAATCAATCTGGCGCGTTAAAACAATATACAGTATTCAGGGTTTACCAAAACAAATCTTAGAATCCAATATCAGGTCGGGATACAAAAGAAGTATAGAATCGTCAGAGAATAATAGCGAACAAATGAATGAAGTTTGTAAACCAACTGGAACTGACACCAACGTGAAACGCACAGAAGGCGTTCTAAAACTTTGTGGCCAAGAATTTTATGAGACGCCGTAAGAAGCTTTTTAGTAAGGCAAGGTCCACTTAAACTATTGCATAATTACAAATTTCCTTCCAATGACACAGATCGAAGTTATAGCGCAAAATATTATGCACGAATTTTCAGCAACGCAAAGCAAATATTGCGAGATTAGCTACTGCGTTTGCTGCTTCTGTTGCAAAATTTTCAGTTGTTTAGTTAGTTCTCTCTCAAAGGAGGGTTTTAAAAATTGGAAGCACCTCCACGAAACTTTAAAAGATCATGAAATTTAGAAAAATCATATTCAGACAAAATTGAATTGTTGTAAAACTGTAGATGCTCCCACTCAAAATAATACCCGAAATAAATCATTGGAATGAGGTGCTTCTAAGAATCGTTGCAATTACCAAAATGTTTGGTAAAAGTTGACTGGTTTTTCAACGTACAAGCGACAAGTTGTTTGAGCATAAAATCGGTAATTTCTTAAAACTAGTTGAGTTACTGTCTGAATACGCTCCCATTATGGAAGAGCACGTCCGTTGAGTGCTCTAAAAAGTAGAGACTAGAGCTCAATATCTTGGGAAAAATATACAAACCGGGATATTAGATCTGCTGCATCAAAGTGTAAAGTCTCATGTTATTAATGAAATAAAAAAATTCAAATATATTTCCATAATTTTAAACTGTACTCCTGACTTTAGTAAGATACAGCAGATTACTCTTGTGATCAGATACGTTCCAACCAATAAATTTAATCCTGATGTTGAAATTAAAATTAATGAAAGCTTTTAAGGCTTCTTACCAGTCGAAAGATTCACAGGAAAACAAATGTCTGACATTATAGTTGGAGAACTTAATGACTTGTGTTTAAATTTGCAGGATATCAGAGGACAGGGACTGACAACGGGTCCAATATGAGGGGCAATAAAGCAGGAGTGCAATTTAGAATTAAACGATATAATTCGCGAGCATTCAATGTTCCGTGTAGTAGCCATTCTCTCAATCTTGTTATTAATGGCAAAAGCATCCTTGGAAGCCGCTAATTTCTTCAACATGGTCCAAAAAATATATTTATTCTTTTTGGCATCTACTTTTCGACGGGCAATACTTTTAAAGCATGTTCAGGGCTCAACTTTGAAAACATTGAGTGACACTAGATGGGAGAGTAGGATAGAGAGGATAGAGGCATTAAAACCTTTAAAATTTTATTTTGGAGATGTATACGACGCCTTGCTAAGCATTGATAATTTAATGATTTAGCCATTTTGTAAATTGAGTATGAAATTGCTGATGAAGTAAATTTTAAGATGTAATAAAAAATTCGCAACTTGAAAGTAAGAAAAAAAAGTTTTTTTGTGATTTTAGCGTATTTGATGTAATCTCGTTTTATTTTCAAAATAATGGCATTTAGATTGTTTGTGTGATAATATCCATCTGTAATAGCATTTAAAAACGTAAAAATATGGTTAATTTGTGGCTATATACAGATATTTCATAATTAATTTATCTATTTTGTGCCGCTAGATCAAAATTCAATAAGTGTATTTATGAAGATATGGTTTTATTAAAATTAAATATTTTATTCAATTAAAAATTAATTATTTTTTAAAAAAATATATAATTCTACATAATCTTAAGGGGCGGCAATTTATCTATTTCCGGGGCGACAATACCACTATAGCGGGCCCTGTGGTTGGGCAGCTGAGGCAGGAAGCGTGACGTCAGAGTGTGAAGGACTTCGCTACATCATGATCAAGATTGGTATTTTATAGGTATAGATTATAATGCAACAAGATCTGAGAGAGGCTTTACCTGCCGTTAATTATGATTTTTCTCTTCGATTTCAGATTCGACACATTTAAAACCTTTTTTTCCCCCTTGCTGCTTTACGCCTCGTCGACGGCTAAGGTCATTAGAGGCGGGATGGGACTGGGGACAAGGAACGGGAAGGAATTTGGCCATGGCCTTTTTTTTTTTGAAGGAAGCAGCCCGGCATTCGCCTGGAGTGATTTGGGGAAACCATGGAATTTAAAAATCTAAATCACATATTTATGTGTACACTTGTGAAAACTTGCGCTCAAAGATTTTTTCAGTTTTATTTAAACCCACGATTTTACTGCTTATTCCGACACCCTTTATTTCTTTTCGAGAAAACGGATTAATTTCGATCGTTTATCAATTCCGTAACGAGCTAAGTGATTCGTGTTCTCTACCTTATACGAAATAGGCGTATGTGCATCATAGTTTCTGTGCTGTATTCGCTTTTCGTCAGGCATTCATCGGATCGTCTGGATCTAAAAGTGCCAGAAATCTCATTAACAAATAGAGATACTTTTTCGCGTCAATCTAATGCTCTTGTTACTTGTCGGTTCTTCAGTTATGAGGTAAAGGGAACACTGAACTAGACTCTTCTAACTGAATTTCAATCTCTCGTTTAAGTGGAGAACTGTGCTTTGAAGAGAATCTGGTGACTGAACGAATCCTTATATAAGTAGCTATCCACTGCTTTCCAGCAATTCCCTCAAAGATGGACTGAGGATTGGAGAGTGAACAAGAGCACGATATGGCCTTTGAAGCTAAAAATCGTCTCAAAGACTGATGAAGTGGAAATGATCGATGCTTTCGGAATGAAGAAGACAAGAAGAAGAAAAACACTGCATAACCCCTTTCCTCTGAAAGGTTATTCTGGGGCTACGTATTTCTCTTAAGCCATTTAAGGAACCATAACTTTTCTCTGTATATAACATTCTGCAGGTACGCTACTCCATCAATTGCATCTCCGCGTGGGAACTGCTAAGTGAGAGATCAAATGAATTATCAGTAATATTCTTCCACTCGGAGCGTCAAATGTTTAAAGTCTAAATGGCGCAGGTAGCATGGGCAGATGGAACGACTTCAGTCGTATGTTGCTGGAATGCGTGAGCTCAAATGAAAAAACGCGCAGAATTTATGGCCTGAAAAACAAAGAGCTATCAGTACACAGTCTATCAAAGGGGCTACTGGCAAGGGATTTATAATGGACTAGTGTAAGCCCGTGACTGTTTTTGCGTATCGTCACGGGTCTAGAATAGTTCCAATTTTTATGATGAAAGATTATGACAGGTTGATCTCATCTGGCCAAATATAAGCTTAACCTGTGTTTCACCCTTAGGATGAATAAAATCTCTTGAGCTTGAAGAACTCAGAAGCATTAATAGAGGTAGGTATTAAACACGAACAGGAACTGTTTCAGAGGTCATACACTCGAACTTGCTTAAATACGAACTTGACTTGTATTTGACCCTTAAAGTTCACTCTCCAAAATTAAAAAAAAAAAAAAAAAAAAAAAAAAAAAATCCTGTTTACTTCGAAAGCATCACGTTCTTTATTGTTGGTCATAGTATCTGTGACGGCCAGAGAACTTCATACACATTCAATATTATGAAACGGTTGAGCAACTCCGCAAAAATAAGTTGTCAGAATAATTGATTCGGTAACATATTTGGTCTGACGTCCACTTAAAATAACCTAATAACTCACGTACAGTGAACATGAATAAAGACCATCGACAAAAGTGGTCAGTAAAATACCTGAAAAGCAAATAAACCGTAATGCATAAACTTTTGTCAAGCAACAACATTAGTGGCAGTTTTAATTAAATTGAAATTTATGCTAAGTCGGAATGACAATTGGCATTATGGTTACAGTAGAGGCCATGAGTAATTTAATTTTTTAAAAGTTTTTTTTTTTTTTAAGTTGCTTTCATTAGTAACATGTTATTGAAAAGCAGATCAACGTTTTTTCAGCCAATAGGTATCGAGGGGAGTGGATGAGCTTAAGAAGTTATATAGTAGATAAGGGAACGAACTGTGATAAACAGTTTAATTACAGAATTACTTTGATGAGAGTAGAAACTGACTTAGCATAATTTCATTCCTACAAGTGTATATGTCTAATCCACAAGAAGACAATGATGAAATAAATGAAATTTAGTAGTCGTGGGTTACTATAATAGGATAAAGAAAAAATCGTGCATGTTCATGCGTAGTCAGGGTTCCATACTGTAATGACCTTAGCAGATATCTCTCTTATGTGCTAGGTCAGCCGACCGTCGCTTTGCGTAAAATATTTGCCTTATATATTTTCTGCTTCACGGACATCCAACTTTGCTGCTCCTGGTCTGCTGTCACGCCAGAGCAATCTTTAATTTCCAGTCAAATTTATTGAAGGTAATATCCATCACAGCCATTATGATGCAATGGACACTGGAATAAGAGCACGTTCAATATGACAGTATTATTGTGTGATCAAATCTTAGTTTTACTCACGACGCGCTCTAAATAACCACTCCCCTCCCTTTGACAGAAAAAAATATACTTTTTTTCGACTTCTTTTAGTGGTATAAAACTCCCCTAAAATAACATTTTGTAATATTTTGAGTACGATATCCTTTTTTTCGTCAACAAAATACATCATATTTGCAAATTTCAAATCTGAAATATATTCATTTTAGAGCCTGAAGCATGTGGCAGAAAGTCAGACAACACAGCTAGGAAAATAGAGCACCGTTACCCTTCTCATATGTAATACTAATTAGTGATTGTTTTAACGAATTTCGTTCAAAGAGAAAGAAAAGATGGGTGAAACTTATAACAGAAATTTTCCGAAAAATAAAAAGAAAACTCATGAAACTTGATAGATTTAAAAATAGGATCATATGTATCAGTATAAATGAAAAAACTTTGTTGTATGGGGAGTAAATTTAAATGATGACCGCACATACAACGATTTCTAAAGCAGGTTGTCAATAACATCCTTTCTTTCTTTTTTTTTTCTTTTTTTAATAAACTCTTTTAGTTTCAAACACTGACCATAGACAAACGAAAAGATACTATTTTGATTTCATGAATAACAGAAAAGAAGTAAAACTGGAGCATTTGAAACACGATGTAAAGAAAGATGATTAAGTTTAAATGAACAGAACCTAGTAAAAAAAATTGTAGATGAATCTAGCAGAAAAACAAGGTAGAATGACAGAAAAAATTCAAGACATGCGGAACAAGGGAAAATAGAAGGAATTAGCGTTAGACAGAGACAAATATGAGAATATATAAATTAGATTAGTAGTTAGTAAGTTGTGGCGGGTATGCTGAGATGAAGACACTAGGTTGGGATAGTAAGAGATGGAGTGCAACAAAATGAGGAGTCAGATTACTGTAAATGGTAGAAAAAAAAATGGGTGTATTTTCAGCACTACAGTACAAGTCTGGGGATATCGCTTATCCCTTATTACAAAAATGTAAAATAGTACGATTGTGTTTGTTTTGTAATCTGTTATAGCCACGATGAAGCAAACTCTGGATGTTATTAAATACATATCACGAAGTTTAATATATTCTCTCAGTTTTTTTAAAAATCATTTCAGTTGTGCTAACGAAGACTTTCCCGGCGTGTCGATGCAATGAACTCTTCACAGGTTTGCTGCCGGATAGCGTTTGTGAACGACAAGCTTTCGGCGACCAACTCCGTCGCCATCTTCGGGTCTGATGTTAGCGCTGCGGCGACCAGAGCTGCAGCTCTGGTCGCCGCAGCGCTAACATCAGACCCGAAGATGGCGACGGAGTTGGTCGCCGAAAGCTTGTCGTTCACAAACGCTATCCGGCAGCAAACCTGTGAAGAGTTCATTGCATCATTTCAGTTTATTGTTAAAAATTCATTTGAAAGTTCGCATTACATTTACGACCTTTAAAATCCCAATTCTTCGAGTGCGTTCCACAGTTTAGCCAATCAATAATGTTAGAATATTTTATATTCATTTGTTTTTTTCCTAGAATGATTCCATCAGTTCAAAGATTTTACAGAATGATTTATTGACGTATTAACCAAAATATTCAGCAATACTGATAACATTTTTGTTTATTGCAGAAAACGGATTAAGTGAGGTGATCTAGCAGTGATAAGTTCCCGTGAAACGTAATGCAGTGGGTTAGTGAAAGAGCCTGGTAACATCCTAGCAATGCGTTCTGGAAGAAGTGCCTTCGATGGTTCGTCCTTCCATCCTGATTTCGTTTATACCAAATAGTTTCTCAGTATAAATCATCCAATCTTCAAATTTTCGAACCAATAATCCTTTTGCAGCGTTAACGTCATTCATGTCGATGTGCATTAATACTCGAAGGGGAAGAGATAAAGAAGTCTGAGAGAGAAATCAGATGAACCATATCACCAACGCTCTTCCCTAAGGCAGGTTTTTAGATGTCTGTTCTCCATGCTCTGAAAAGTCGTACCATCCACTGCTAGGGAATATTAATGTGGTAGTATCCTGTTACTTTCCACATATATTGGAGTGATGTTGTGTCGCCACATGTCTGTGAAACGAGTTACTATGGTCTGTGTGTGATAAGTGTATTTTGTTAGTGAAATGTGTAGGTTATGAGGTGGAGATTGGGGACCTCATCCGCATCGGAAAACTGAGCAAAAACTTCAATAAGACCGGTAGGTACGCAACGCAGAGACCAGGACCCGATGCTGGTCCCATTGTACCTTCCCGATGCAGTGAGACAGTAGTCTACATATGTTAACGCGTTATTTCCGGGTACGCTATATGTATCTACAGGTGACCTAGGCTTAAATGTGGAATCGTAAAGAAGGAAGCGTTTTGACATACTTCAAGTTACACAGAATGCTGTGCAAGACGTTAAGCTCGGGTTAAGGGCCTATAAAAATGTCACCCGAGACGGGGATTCAAACCAGGGACCTTTCAATTTTCAAATCAGACGCCTTAACTACTGGGCCGCAAGGCCGCTCGTGGCGAGAACGCTGTATGAATAATGGAAGAAAATCTACTGTCGATACAAGTTTTTCTTTTAGTGCTCAATGTTTCTATATTACACTACTGTGTGGAGCATTGCAAGCATCAGGCGTCTGTACGGCTGCTGTCTCCACGAGCATCGAATAATAATGTAGCTGTTTTGCATAAAGAAGTCAATTCTTTGCATTGTTGCATCTCCAAGTCGAGGTGAGAATATTCGATTCGGCCGTTGTTTTATTTCTCGCTTTCATCGCGTGTAATTCGTTTGTGCTTCCTGTGCTGCAGGTGGGAGGTGTAGAGAAGGGAGCTCGCACACGTGAACTGACCGGCCAAGTTGGCTCCGTTACTCTACACCGGTCACTCGCCACCGTCCGGTAATTAACAAGTAAAGGCGACCGCACCAAATTGCCTGCTCACTTATTAATTTAGCGGGCTTCTTGTCGACGGCTCAAGTTGCTGCCGGCCGATAGCCGCTCTTCGCCCTCCTGTCAGCTGAGCAAGTTCCGCCGCAACACGTCCGCAAAATAAACACCAACTTGACCCCCGACCCTAAAGAGCTCTTATCGAAGTTCTCCTTTCCTATAATGTCACAAATTCAATCTTACCTACTAAGGAGTCTGAAACACATTTTGTGCCTTCCATTTGGAATAAAAATCGGAGCTTAGGTCCTTACATTTTGTGTTTTCGGGCAGAGGATCTGTATTATCTGCAGGGCACCGAAGTGTAGATTTAGTTGCTGCACAATCTTAAGGCATTTTGGCAACGTTCATCTGTGCTTCAATTGTAGGACCCGAAACATAAATTTGCCACTGTGTTTGAGGCGTGGACTGAGATTCTTATATTTTCTCCTGAAGGCTCTAGCAGCGTAGTGCTGGTCCTTGTTAGGACTTGCGCGGTTTTTATTGTCATAATCAAGTTTTTTGAACAAAGAAAAATAAGGAATTCAGCGTCGATCTACTGAAGCAACCATACCAGCATTTGCCTGGAGTGATCTTCGAAAACTATTGAAAAATCAAATCTGGATGGCCGCAAGGAATTCATACCCACGTCCAGTCGAATGCGAAGCCCAGCACTCTCGGTACACATAATGTTACTCGTATATTATTTGTAAATAATGAAGGTAATCTGCCTACTTATGGACCTTGCATTGACAGTTGTCAATTTGCTTGTGAATCACTTCCGCAGTTTAACGTTGGAGTCAATGAAATGTAGAAAATTATTTTTGTTACTTAGATATCACAACAGTTTTGATATTAATAATTAATTAGTAGTTATTAGTTAGCAGCAGTATAAATAAAGACTATTCGTTCCAGATATGTGATTGATTCTATTCTTCGGAAGTCGCATTTTCCTTAAAATATTGGCGACTAACGATGGTTTGTATACTACGGCAATTGTTTGTAAATCATAATCTTCAGATTCTCAAAGTATTGTACATTTCTTAACGAATGTATAAAGGGTTTGCATTTTATATATTGCATCATTGGAAATATTCTGTTACATTCAGTTTCAAACCCAAATAAAATTCTTCATTATATTAAATGGCTTTGATACTTTTATTTATTACATTTTTGCCTATCACGATAAATATATGGGCTCCATAAAACGAATTTAGGTCGAATGGAGAATAGCAATTCACTGTTCACGGTGAGTGAGGGGTAACTCTCCATCATGGTATTCCGGTGAACCGAGTTCGATCTGGTCTTGCCAAACAGATTTTGATTTGTTTTCCAAAATCTGTCCAGGTGGGTGCCGAGATGGTTCCTTCAAAAGGACGTAGCGGAATTCATTCCGTTTTTTGTTCCCAATCCTCTCCCGACGTTAATTACCTAGTAGTCAACGAGGCAAGAAAACGGGAAAAATTGAAAATATCTGTGCATTTACTCTCAACGTCGTACCTGAAAATCCAATTCTGGTTCATCTTCTTTCTAGTGGTCATTTCCGTGTTTTGTGGTTATAACTATTCTCGAGCGATATTAATGGCTCAGACGCCACCATGACGTGAAAAATCAATCATGAGCGAAGAAGACAAACGGGAGAATTAAGTTCCTGTTTATTCATTGGCTGAACACATTTTGATGGGAACAAAACGAAAACTAACGTTGGAGTGTTTTGAAATTATGCTAGATCGTCCAATCCATGCCCCACGCTGACTATAATCTGACATGCAGACGTTGCTTTCCCTATTGCAGAAGCGATGCAAGACCCACTAACTCACTATATTAACAAATGCGAAAAATTGTACCCAATTTCTCAATAAGTTGATAGAACCCTTACACTGCGGACTGGAAGATGATATAGGATCCCGTGATAAGTAAGCTTTCTTTCTCTGGTATGGTATATGTTCATCATAGTAGAAACAGGGTAATTATTATTATTACTCCGCGTTTCACTAAGTGTGTGGCGGGGGGTGCATTGTTCCTATCCGAAAGTGTGATAGTTTGGAAGGAATATACGGGATATGGCAGGAAGCGCCCATGGGCTATTTTGAGGAACCATACCTGCATTCGCGTGGAGCGATGTTGGAAAACCCAGATTAGGTTGGCCGAAGTGATTTATCGAGAACTACTCCTACCGGATTTTAAGTTTACTCGCCCGGTGAATCTTCCTATTCCATTCCCCAATCGCTCGTGGAAAATGAACTGAAATGAATCGGTTCTGACCCTGATTTCTTTTATGTACAGCTTTGGTTAAGCGACTGATTTTTGTAACAGTAGTAATTAATAAGTCCATAAGTATAAAAGTTTATAAAACTTAATCTAGTTATA
Organism: Vandiemenella viatica; assembly: GCA_031002005.1. Lineage (NCBI taxonomy): Eukaryota > Metazoa > Arthropoda > Insecta > Orthoptera > Morabidae > Vandiemenella > Vandiemenella viatica. The sequence goes on along the minus strand of JARYHS010013630.1, from coordinate 71,552,738 downwards.
GACGGGACGGGTTGGTGATCTTTAAATCTCCTATGGAGATAAGTCATAATTAAACGTTAGTCCATCCCACCAGTTAGCGCCAGAAAACTCCTGTCATTATGTTGAACCTGACATTTACAAATCGTACAAAACGAAAACATATTTGAAAGCAGCAATCGTGATGTCTTTTAAGTATGCCAATACAATTTGGATACAGCATATACATAATAATACTTTACTTCACATACTAACTGTGCCGCAAATGCATATACGAATACAAATTCAGTTGACTGCGCTAAAGGCGGAAGGATAATTACCCACTTCACGTTAATTACGTTCGCCAAGTAGCGACATGTGCGGCCGTTGTGACGTCTGCACACCTTGCGGCGGTGCACAAAGAAAACGACTTGCGCTGCATCTGTCACGCGAACTCCATGCAACACCCGGCCTGTCCGAGACAGATGCACTGACTCACTAACAACATATCTCTTTGTAGTTTCTTACAGTGTTGTAACTGCATTCGAGATTGTAAGCAATGGTTTCATAATACTTTTTACAGACTGTCATCCTTGAACCATTTGTAATGTTGACTACGCTAGTGTTGAAGGACAGAATCGTGTGGAATCCGCACATTGGAAAAGTTTATACAGGAAAGAAGGGACAGCTATCGAAACGGCATGCAACTCGTGGTGCCTCTATAGTCGCCGGCACGGAATTAGTCCTGTTGTTACGCATTAGATTGCTTGAAATAACTAGTCCCAAGAATCAATTTTCACTTTGTTTATTCTGCCGTGCTCTTCATTATAACATTATACGAACAGGAGTCGGTTCGATTCAAAGATACAAAGTACAAACATAAAGAAATGTTCCAGCAATTAAACTCACACACTTCCGAGAACTACTGATTGACATCAACTTTCAACTTAAACTCGTCTCTGCCTTTCGCTTTATACAGGTACTGCAGAAATCTACAGAAGAACACAGAGAAAGCCAACCGATGTTTCCCGATTTCTAACAATACTTAAACAATAAAAATCAACTTAAAACAATCAGAACTAATACAAAATCATTCACAATCATCATGAAACACACGAAAATGAAAATCAAAGATGTTTACAGGTATTTACGTACAGTCCAAACCGTCGCAAATTGTCCTGCAAACATCGTAGCTCACGTCATTACTTACAGTTACAAACTTTTAATTACTGTTTCATGCGTAATACTGTCCTTGAACATACGTAGTATTTTACGTATAACAATGTTAATTTACACAAATTCACAGTTAATTTCACTAAAAATATACAAAAGCTTATTTACTCAACTCCCAGCTTGCTAAACACAATTCTTAGAATACAGTTTCATGAAGGTCTGGGTGTGAGAGCCGTTATGCTGTGCAGGTCACTGAGTGAGTCTCCGAACAGAGTTCAAAATAAATGAAAAAATTCAACTTTCAGAAATGAGTGCGAAAAATTCTAAGATATAATGCTTAACTTGCCGCACAAGGTGATGTGCTTTTTAGTTGAAAACATTTATATGAACATTTTTTCCATGAAAGTTAGGAATTAAATTACTTTTATCATATCATCTAACAGAAAAAGTAAAGCGAATCATAAGAAATAACTGTAAAAAATTAGGCGACTTCCCGAAAGTAGAAGACTAGTACCGAATATATTCTATCCATTAAATACGGATACATGTTAGTAACTATATATATATATATATATATATATATATATATATATATATATATATATATATATATATATATATACATTATTCCATTGTATGCAGTAGACATATATGACAAATTACACAAGAAAACTTGACAACAATGAGATAACGAAAAATATGGTATCAGATATAAGGGACCGATTATTCTTTGAAAGAACTGCTAAGAAATACCTACATCTCAGTGTTTGTAATTGAGCAAAGCTAATTTTTTTTGCCCTATTCATTATTGGTAATATTCCTTGAAAAATAACATCAAAATATCTGCTATGATGATTTTAATTAAGTTTCCAGTACCTAGGCAACCTGAAGGTTCGCGAATTTTACTCCCGTCCGTTAATGCACTAAGTGCATGATTCTGTTCCTGGAAACCATCACCGTTAACAGTACCCAAACAGACCTTCAACTAACTAAATAAAGCGACCGCGTACAAAGATACGCATGGACGACCGGCAAAAACGAATCTGGTAATCTCGCCGGCTCAGCCTAGGGACAAGGGGTTGGTGCGGCAGGGGAGGCAGTCGAGACTGCGTGACATGCCGTGGGCAACAGGTGATACTGGTTACGGGAAAGATGTTTCTCAATAAATCAAGCTGAATTCGGCTTCAGTTTATTTTATTCCTTTCAGATATTACCTGTTCACCAAGCCCGAGTATAAAAGTGCAGTTCTGTAGTAGTTAATTAGCAACTAACGTGGGAAAGGCAGAGTTGATAAAATTTACGACGAAAAGTAAAAATAAAACGTTACCTAACTGCGAATAACGAGCGAGAAACTGTTAATCAAAGTAATTACTCCGGCCTGACAAGTTCACATACCAGTTACGATTAACAGAAAAATTAAGAATAATGCGCAGAATAACTGCTTTATATTACGCAGGTTAATTCTGTAATCTGTCACAAAATCTCCTCTGCAGCCTCGGAAAGTCATTGTAGCAGGTAACTATAAATATTTCAGTCACAATTTAATTTCTAATTCAGTGTCAATGGTTCATATGTTCTAGTGGCAGCTTCCCTACACACCAACTTACCCAAGCCATAACTTTTTTCTTGATTTTTTTTCCCCCTTTTACGAATTTCAATTTAATCCCTTTCAGTGTTTTGGCAATTGTTCATCACTTTCGTTAGTAATTTCTTCCACTACAAAACAAAATTTAATTCACCCTCATACGTTAATTCGATTTATTCTCATGGTCAATTCATCATTTCCATGCACTGCTCCCAACCATTCTAGTAATATAAACCCAGGCATCATCACGAATATAAAACTTACACACTCCAAGCACTTTTTCACCCCATTTCTAATCTTCCAATGACTCCAAACCCAGCTCGTTTATCATATCAGCTGCACGCATTCACAGGCCAATAAATGAGAATGACGTACACAGGAAATGTAAGTCATTGACAGTTATCAGTAAATATAAAGTCCTACTTCCGTATTTAACGACCTCTGTCAATAACAAACCCAAACTAAAAACTCTCTGTTTTACTTTAAAAAAATTACTTTCTATTTTTGACAGAAACATATGAATTCCAGAAATTGAAATGTATCAGAAAATCAAGGCACATTTGGTCTGTAAAAAACGCGTCTGATATACATCCACCGATACGGTGAAAGGTTTTATGGATATTTGGAACTTGCGCAAAGATGAACTCATGATAATTCAAGCAATACGTCAAAGATGTATGCATATTTGACGTATTGCTTGAATTATACCAATAACTGTTTTTGTAATTATTGTTCGGAAAAAAATTTCATTTGCTGTTAGAAATACCCCTGATAGTTGTTACATTCTATTAACCCCAACTGCAGCATTCGGGGATTTTACATCTAGTACACGAAATGACGAAGGTACAAACAGGTAATTTCGTTCGATTGCACAATATGACAAAAATTACAAGATTGTATAATATGACATAACTTACAACTACGAGACTGAAAGCTAACATGGCAATTACCTGTTCAAAATAGCATATCGCACATTTACAAACAATCGTTCAAAGAAGCAAATAAACAAAAAAACAAATATATATAAGTATATTAAGAAAAACACATATTTGGTTTAAAACGTCGAGTAAGATTGGATGCAACAGATTCGGTACTTGGAGGCAAATATGATCATTGTATTTCAAAAAGAAAACTGTGAGTGAAGGGTGTGATAACGTTAATTATTACAAAGTGTTGCGAGCGAGATAAGAGAGTAGTTGGCAACACGAGAGTTGTGCATGCACTGATGGTGACGTAAGCGATACGTGACACGTGGAGCGGATCATCAGGGCCTGCAGCAACGATATCTATCAGCCACCAATAGACTGCAGCCTTTCTGAGGCAGTTAGTTCTCAAACAACGACAGTCTCTATTTCCGACAAAATACCCATGCATGGGTATGTAGGTGGACCCGGGGTACCGGGGCGAAATGAAGTCCGACGTTTTTTGGCGCGAAGGAAGTATTGCGAGTGAGAGGCATTAAGTAGAACGAAACCAACATATTGCTGCTAAACTATAGCAGTAATTCCCGAGCGTTAGTGTGTGACGTTTTCGTTGTGTGACTTTCTTCTACTGTATTGTAACGGCTGATGATTTTGTAACCAAGGTAAACTATACAGTTAGTATATGCTCGAAATACGTTTAATTGTCTTTTGTTTCGAATAGTTAACTGTCTGTTTACGTATCTTTTTCGAGGGACCTTTACCTCCCTAACTTAAATCGTGTCCCTGGGGCGGAACGGGTGGGGCTTAATAGCGAAGCACTCCATTCTCACCCACTCTTGGTGTGCTGTTAGATGACTACAGACGACAAGGCCGCTTCATTTTAATATGTTTCACCTGAAATTCTAATGCCTGTTCCAAAAGATAAAGAAAGCACGAAAATAACAAACTTTATGTTTCACTTGAAATTGTAATACCTATTCCAAAAGTTAAGGAAAGAAAGAAAAAGACGAATTGGAGGAGGCGGAAGGCCGCTATCTTAACAGATTCCTCTTGCCAAAGAAGAAAGAACAAGGATGAAACTAGTTAAGAATACAAAATTAACGATGGAAAAACACATAAAAAGTGCCTGAAGATAAACAGAAGAAAAGGAGGGGATGAAGAGAGAACCGAAAACTAATGAGAAAAATTTTGAGGATTATTCTGACTGTGATTGTTTATACTGCGGTGAATTTTACTCAAAGTTTTTTGGAGATTGGGTCACTTGTTTCATGTGCAAAAAAAAAAAAGTGTGCAATTTCTGTGTGGCAATAGATAGCGAGGATGATAAGGCTGACCTACTGTGTGAGTTTTGTGAACCGTTTTAACATGATTACACAATCAATGAAAACTGCAGTTTAACGTTTATAGAAATTTGAAAATAAATAAATACAGAGCAAACTTATTTTTTCTGCATTTCCACTAGTTTTATATGTTTTTATAATTATTTGCGCTTACCTCCCCATTCTACCCCATGCACGGGGCAGAACGGTGCAGATGACATAGTGTCTGTTTTTGAAAGAGAAAAATATTAATCTTTTGTTTCTCACAATATTACTGTATGTTTTCATTATTACGTTATAATACTTTCATAGCAAAATATGAAGCCATTTGTATTTTTAAAACTTTTTTACAACTTGGTATCCCTGATTGTGGATATTACAACAAAGCTGCGCGAAGATTTTCGTATTTTGTTACTTATATCAGTCATTTAGCTGCAAGTTCTAGGTGACTGAATTTTATGACGGAAACCGCTACTAGAAGTCTTTTTACCTTTCTCCAGCTTTTAGTTACTTGGTATATCATACGTAAATTACTACTCAAAAGTGTCTCTCGCCACAAATACAATCACTTCTTATCGATTTCTCTGGATGATACTAGTAAACAGAGTACACTTCGCGTCTTCTATTATGCGTTATACGACTGCTAACGTGGGCCCTCCCGTTGTATTTTAATAATAATAATAATATTTAATTAAACTGGAATGGAGCGCAAGCTCCGCTAGCAATTTCCTTACATACCCCATGTTCACCCTTTCCTGCACCCACCTACATTTGCCTTTAACAAATATTAACTTTAAATTCTTTAAACGTTTATGGTAAATTATTCATCACGTCTCTTGGTAACTTATTCATATCCCTGACATCCTTGCGTAAAAAAGAGAATCTTCCTACACCCTTGTGCTTGAATTCGAGTGCCAGCTTGTGGTCATGGTAATATTTATCCCTTTCATCCATTATTTTTAATTCTTACACCAATATATTTCCATACCTCATCACCAATATACGACTTGTACACTCCCATGACCCTCGTTAAATCCTCCTCCTGTATTGCAATGAATCCCATCCAGCTCCTTTATCATATCCATCACTGATTGCATTCTGCGATAATTTCCAGAAACAAATCCAGCCGACCTTTTTTGCACTCTCTCCAACTCCTGTATTTGATACTCAAAATGTGGGTCCCATACTACATTACCATATTCGAGCAATGGTCTGATGAAAGTTTTCTAACCCAATTCCTTTATTTCTCTCGTACATCCCCTCATCAATCTCTCCAACAAGTGCATAATTTTGAAACCTTTTCCAAATACCTGTCCAATGTGTCCTGTCCCATTAAGCTTATTATTAAATATAGTGCCAAGATATTTGCACTTCAAGTCTTTAACAAGCCATTATTTCCACATCTTATAATCATAATCAACCTTTAGTTTTTTATTTGTGTATCTAATAAGCTGACTCTTTTTTGAATTTATATTAATACCATGTTTACCAATCCAACTAGCTATACTGTCCAGATCACCATGCACTGTTTACAGGCCTCTACCGTTTTGATCCTTTTATGTACCATTGTGTCACTGCAATCAATATAATCGCTGAAAACAAACAATCAACGCAATTATTCATTAGAATAATGAACAGCAATGTTCCCAATACGCTCCCATTTTTACTTCCACTTCTTTGACACTGCATGTACAACCCTTCCTGTTTTCTACATTTTAAAAATTCTTCTACCCAGCAAATTACTTTCTCATCAACTGCAACAGTTTTAACATTATTTACTACCATTTTATGGCTCACTCTGTTAAAAGCCATTGGAAGATCTACTGCTACACTATAAATTTGGCCTCACTTGTCCATTTCATCCGAAATATCATGCATATATCCCATCAATTGAGATTCACATTACTATCCTTCACTAAAGCCACGATGCCTTCTTGAAAACCACTTACGCTCTTCACATATATTTCTGATATGGTTGCATATCAATCTCTCCATTAACTTACCTACCACTGATGCCAACTGTTTGGCCTATAATTTTCGACCTCTATTTCTGGCTTCCCCCCCCCCTTTCCCCAGTTTTAAGTACCGGAAATACTATCGCACTTTTCCAGTCTTCTAGTAAGCAGCAAGTACCACACTCAATTAAAATAATATTTCAAGATTAAGTACATTATCACATCCGGCTATCTTTGAGATATCTGTAGTAATATTATGTACACTAGCCCGTTCATTTTTTTTTCAGCTTTCTTATTTCCTTCATGATATTCTCAGGATGAATCAAATTTTACTGTCATTTCTAATTGTGTTGTTAAGCTCGTTCTCCGAATTAGACCCTCCTGTTTCTGATTCATTGTCCCTAATGCTCTCACTGAACCAGTTACTTAAAATCTCTGCCTTTTTCAAATCGTCAGTAACTTCTTCTCCATCCTTATCTATAGTGTCTCTACACCCTCCCTTCCCCTCAGTTTCCTGATATAGCCATAGAAATTTCTAGATGCATCAGTCAATGGTCCTCCTGCACTGACAATACTCTTCATAAACCCATCTTTAGCCATTTTCTTTGCTGTTATTAAGTCCTTGTTTAGTTGTTTTAAATATTCCCTACTACCCTGCTGTCTCTTAACTCTGTTATGTTCTCTTCTTTCCAACCTCTTTAACCTCCACACTTCCGTAATATAGTACATAGGTTCTCTACTTCTCTTTATTTTTTGCTTTGGAATAAATTTTTTTCCCCCTTTCTTATTATCTCCTTGAACTCTTCCACCTTGACTCTACTGTACCTGAGCCTTCCTTCCATTTGCTGAATTGTTCTCTGAAATATCTCCTCAAATTTGAAACCTGTGCCTTTTTATAATTGTACCTATTTCCCCCTTCAATTTTGGCTGCTGGTTTACTGAATCCTCTAATATCCATCAGAACTGCTTCATGATCACTTATTCCTTCCGTTGCTTGACACTCTATAATATTATCATCGGACTTATTAGAATATATCCAAAACATTTTGTCCCCCAGTGTTCTGCTCATCACTTGTGTAAATCTTCCTTCCCTTATTAAGGTATATACAAATCTCTGTTCCTTTGTATTATTAATCTTATTCTTACGCAGTTTACACGTGGTAAATTTAAATCCCTACCAATTATGATCATTCTATTTTCACCTCTGAATCTGAGTATGAATTTAATTTCCCCCAAGAGGCTCATCTTTATCTGCCATCCTCCACTGCGGTAAACAGCCAAACCCTGATTTTTTCTTTTTTAATACCCCAGAAATTTACCCCAAGTAACTCATGGTCATGATGTATGAAACCAGTGAACTGTGGTAGTTTTTGTAAACTAGTATGAGATCTCCTCTATCTCTGCGATACACTCTGAAAGGGAAAATTGTACTCCACTTTTCATTCTCTCGTCTACGTCTTCTTTCTCATCTATATTAATCACATTGAGCGGATACATACTTATTCTTCACTTACACATACATAATACTGCACTCAACGTATCTTTTTTATACAATTTTATCTCTCTTCTTCATCGCAGTCATGGGCCTAGCATCAAGTAGTAGAGCGAAAAATATATGAAAATAATATTCCCACTTTTAATACTGAAAAATAAATGTTGTCAACATTTGTCCAGAACCCTCGCAGACTAGTGCTTAAATAAATTAAATGAGTATTTTTTTGAGTAAAACCATTTTTATTAAGTTTCTTTGATTTTCCTTCAGTCTGAAACTAATCTGGCTGCGCCCTTGGCCGCAGTAATAACAATCATTAGGTATTCAATTCGTCTTTCTGAAAACTTAAAGTCCAACTATTCAGCATAACATCTTTTATAGCTCAGCTCTTGCGATTTTCATTACCTCTCTCTCTCTCTTGTTCATCCCTTTTTATTATTATTATTACTCCGAAAATCACGAAAAGTGTATGGTGATGGGCGCATTGCACCTATCCGAAAGTGTAATAGTTTGGACGGGATATACGGGATATGGCAGGAGTCGCCCATGGTCTATTTTGAGGAACCATCCCGGCATTCGCATGGAGCGATCTGGGAAGACCTTGGAAAACCCAGATCAGGATGGACGAAGTGATTTATCGAGAACTACTCCAGTCGAATTTTAATTTTAGTCGCCCGGTAAATCCTTCCTATTCCATTCCCTAACCGCTCTTGGAAATAATGAGTACGGAAATGAATCGGTTGTGCCCCGGATTTCTCTTATCCCTTCTGTTTGTATACAAAACTTCTGTTTGTCATCGGGTCACCTGTGGCCAGCTATATTTCTTGCTTTTAAGGGTTCACCAAAATTTCACTATTATTAATGGTATTAATTACAATTCATAAACCTACACATAATATAATACATTTAAATTTCCGTACAGACTCGCAAGCTGGCATGATGTATGTTTTTTATAATTTTTAGCACAGGTTTTTTTAAACAAAACAGTAAGTACACCATAAACCCCAATTTGGTACCCAGTAAGAAATTTTATTGATTAATCCGCTGGAAAGACCACTCAAACACTTAATTTTCTGAATGTGTTTCGTGTTTTGCGTAAATGGAAATATCTGCGATTAGTGCCTCTCAAGTGCAGTGTTGAGTTAGAGAAATGGCACACCGAAAGTTTCGCGTACTTTTCTTGAAAGATATGTATACGGAACGGCCGTATACTCTTCGACAGTTTCGTCATCCCCTTGGTCCGTCAGCAAGGAGCGGTAAGGAATTCGGCCTGGCGTTTTGAAGGAACCATTCCGGCATTCATCTACAGTGATGTCGGAAAACCACGTAAATCCGTTGGGAATTCGAACCCGTGTCCTACTAAACGCGCGGCCAGAGCGTTACTATTCACACACGACGCTCGGCAGTTGTACTGAAAGACCTAGGGTTTAACCAAAGCCTTTAAACAACACTCTATCTACTGGTAATTGTACTTCTCTATCTCTTTGTCCCCATTGGGCAATTACCAGACTGCGAATAATTTCCAGCTCCAAGACTCGAAGTATATCCGCGTCGAATACCAAGAACGTTTTCCGTATAGTGATCTTGTCTGTAAGAAAAAAAATTAGCTTTCACCAAGCAAATATGGAGTATCATATAAATCAGAAGATCATTATGAGGTCAAGAGAAATTAGATATCGTTAAAAATTACAGGAAACCTTGATTCATTTTTTAACGATAACTGTGAGACTTAAAATTGTTCATTTCGTCAGTTCACGAGATTTTACTTCAAAATTCTGTAAATTTTCGCCAGTATTCACCAGATTTAATACAAGAAATGTCTAAAAACAAAATACTTTAACTCTGGATGTAAACATAAGCGAAATTTCACAGTTGCTCAGCTAAATACAAAGTAGGATGTAAGGACTATGTATATTACTCTGGCTATCACGTCTGATAATCTGTGATAGGACCAAGACGTATTGTGAAATACAAAAGATGTCTTCGAATTTATAAAGCGAAGTTTTTGAACCATTGCCATAATCTGTACTACAGACAAAGTAGGAAGCAGCATAGCACAGTCTACAGACAACTACGCTGAAAGCTTGGAAGCGAACCTCATATGTCTGTCATACGCAGCTACTATGTAAAATGGTAGTTGGAATCAAACCAAAATTTATCTGCCAGTTGGCTTGGTAATGCGCTGCGCTGGTGCGCTATATCCATGGTGATTAGGTAACTACAAGAAGGCAAACCAAGATGATGACACAGTTTCCTTTCGTATTGACTTCGTCATTCGTCGTCTGTTCCTGAAACAATATTTTAAATTACCCGAGAGTAGTGCAAATTAAACTGAAATTACGGAGTTGGCGTTGAGAATGAACTGTGATACCGAAATAAACACTATGGTTCGAGGGTGATTAGAAGAGAATTCAAAGGAGAGACAACAAGGTAGTCGGGAAGATTCGAATTAGCTAGAAACGATCTGGTGCTCAGTGATTGATAAATGTGATTGAGATCGAAAGGTCCTCGGTTCGAATTCTTGTCTTGGCAGGGATTTCAAAGGCTCTTAACCCGACCTTCACTTCTGACACAGCTTGCAGTGTGATATGAATACGCCAGAACGCTGCCATGGTTCGTATTCCACGAGAAACTGGAGGTCCCTTTTACCCCGATAGGATTACCAGATTAGGTTAATGCAGCAAAGACACGTGCGATTGCGCAGGCAATAAGAACCTAAGTCATTACGATCAAACCAACCTTTAACTTTATTCGAGACAGTTAAATGCGGAATTAATAGCAGCAAAAAAACGAAGAGAAAGGAGGGTAAATGAGGATTATTATGGGTACGGGAAAATCACAGAAGGATGCATCTAAAATTTTCGTGACTATGTTAGAAAACTGAACAGAAGGAAAATATTCTTACATCAGTAGATAAGAATGGAGGACCGAGGATTTTAAAAAGGCAGAGATATAAAGTAAATGTATTAATGAGACCGTTAAGGACTACTGTTCAAAGCTGGAAGTGTGTAAATCAGAGGTGTTCGAGTAGAAAGTAGCAGATTGATAAATTTTGAAATAGATCTTGAGGAAAATGTTAAACAAGCGTAAACGGACTTGTGTGGATTATATAGATAGATGTATTAAACTTTTCTGGATATAACATTGTACCTTCCTTGCAGCTTACCGGAAAAAAGAAAAGTGTTGGTCCATAAACGCGGAGCACAGATAAACATCAGTAGCACATAAAGTGATTGCTATGTAGCCACATAAAAGTGTCTGCGAGGAAAGAAACTAGTTTACAAATCGGTAAAATGGCCTCATGCAAGCAAATTCATGTGAATCTCGTACGCAAGACATTTCAGGCGAAATGACAAGGGAGGCAAAGTTAATAGTGAAGCGTTTGGTGAGTCGTTAAATGGTGGAAAATAAGCCATGGGTATGGACGGTAACGTTACTTGATAGGTAGAGGCATTGTTAAAAGATAGAAAACAAAGAGTTGTGATTTGAAGTGCAGTATCAAATGAGATGGAAGTAAAAAGTTTAGTGCCACAGGGTAGTGCATTGGGACTATTGCTATTAATCTTTCTAATGAAAGTTTGAGTTAATGATTCACGGTCTGTAGTTAGATTATTTGTAGATGGCATAACGGTATACAGTAGGGTCAAACCGGGAGAGAACTGTGAACAACTGCTGGGTGATCTGGATAGGATATCTAGCTGGGTATGTCAGCACGCAATAAATATACGTATATGCTATGAAGAGTCGGTTGATTAGGTACACAAACATAGAAAAGTTTTTTATGGTTATATTAGGGGAACATCTTAATAGTAAATTTCTTGACAAAAGATTTGGTTGTAAACCGAATTGGGGAGGATGCATTGCGCAGGTGGTAGGAAGGAGTTTCATAATCCTTCATTTATTGGAGGGGTGAGGAGAGATTGTACCAAAGAATTCACGGAACTGTGTTAGAAAACCTAGTCAGATCATTACTTCTATATAGCGGTGTACGTTTGCATTTGATTCGTAGGATTTAGAGGGAATGGAAATGAGGGTACATAGATTTGTTTATTATTGCGTACAGATCAATAAAAAGTGACCACAATTATCTTGCGGCCATTAAGTAATTGCAATGAACGGACAATTAAATCCTTAATCGTTATTGCAAGGAAACATAATTCGCGAGACTTATCTGTACAATAATACCCATTAATTTCAAATGACCATCTTCGGAGAACTATTGAAAATTCTAAATTTTCTTTGCCAATTCAGATGCGTGATAGAATATTTCTTTAGGATTAGGTTAGTTTGTTTGTTTTAAGTTACATAAACTTATGATCTGATATATAGGGTGTTATAAAAAAAAAGTGTAAACTCCCGCCCATGGGACTGCACGCCTCAGCTCTTCGGCGTAAGGAATCACGCACTTCTTGAAACTCTCTTGTTTGGTCCTGTATGTGATGACATACCACATTGAAGACGTACAAGACCAACCAAGAAAATTGCAAACAATGCATGATTCCTTACGCCGAATGGCTGAGGCATTCTATGCAGTGGGCGGACGTTACATTGCGGACCTGTAACTAACTCCACCGAGCGTGGTGGATGAACGGTTAACGTTCTGGCCTTGCATTCTGGAGGACGCGGGTTTGAATCCCTGTCCGGGCATACAGATTTGGGTTGTCGATGGTTTCCCCAAATCACTCCAGGTGAATGCAGAAATGCTTCCTTCAAAAGGCCATGACCAGATTCCTTCCCGTTCCTTGACCCCAGTCTCATCCCGCCTCTAATGACTGCGACGGCAACGAGGCTTAAAACCATAAGTAAAAAAAGAAAAAGTTATTAACTCCGAAACTATGCGTTTGCGATCCAATTTTTGTCTTATTTTGATGCAAATTATCACTTCCTAAAGTATTTTGCACTTTTTTTAACACCCTATATGTTTGAACATGCTGCTTCCTAGTTTTTGAATCCAAATTTTTTCAACTCAAAGTACTTGCAACTAAAACCTGTCTGAACAGGTAGTGGTAGATATCACGTGACACACCCTACCGGAGATATTTGCAAAATTCTTAAGGAGTTTTGCCTAGAGGGAGGTGGTATGTTTTCGGCACCAATCCGTCCAAGCATTATCGCCAGCAAAAAACAAAGTCGTTGGGGCCCCCCGAGCGAAGTGTCGGACGGACTTTACGACAGTGTGCGGGGGGAGACAGTATTATTAGCCGGAGCAGCCGACCTACGGCCCTCCTCGCTTCTTCTTTGTGTTGGGCATTCTCCTCGACAGGCCTTACGTTCTTCCTACGACAGCGTAATTTACGACCCGGGCCGGTAAGAAATAATATATTTTAAAGGAGGGCTTAGTACTCGTTCCGATTTAACGACGCGCTTTCAGAATGTTTTTTCGTCATGTGACGACCCTGTACGAATACAGTTGTGCAGCGAGCGTTAGGACAGTTTTACTGCGGCTGCACGGAAATGTTGCCCTGTTTTCTTGTTGCCACTAAATGTTCCGTCACTAGACATCGTGTTTCTCAGTTGCGCCTGGGCCTCTGACACCAAGGGCGTCGCACCCATACACTCTCACGGCTTACTGCCATCACTAGACTGATGAAATTCATCCTGTCTCAGTCGCACAATTATTTGTTGACATGAATGTTAGTTACTCGCTGTTAATAGTGGCTAATAAGCTTGCATTTCCTCTTCCTTCTAACGATCCCTGCCTAATCGAACGGCTGGAAATGAGAGTCCGTTTTCAGTTATTCCTTAAACTCCGAAAAATTATTGTAAACGATGGAACTGTACAATAGCTAACGTAATTCCCAAGAATCGGTAGTGCTTTTGTAGCTGACCTATTTCTACGAACCGTACGAGCACTATTAGATTATTCCGAACAGTTCTAGGCACTGACCAAAGTTGCCGATTCTGTCATAAATATATAAGAGTTTTAAAATTTGATATTTGGCTATCACCATTCTCTAAAGAAAAAGGAGTCTATTGAATAATTATTTAGCATTACAACATGGAATGTGTGGCATCGCCTCCGCCTTCGAGAGCAAACGAAATAATAGTAATAATAATATTTTCCTTAAGGCAATTTTTTCATGACACAAATTCACTTGTTATTGGTTTTGAGAGTTATGAACACATGTCTGTATGAAAGAACCTCTGTAATCGATCTGCTTGAATGTATATTCACATTCCGTCTAATTTTATACTAGATGCAGTAATAAGTATACGTATACATATAAAAATCTCATAATTTGAGTTGCAACGTCTGCAAAGCGTTTCATTTAAAAATAACTAAAAAACGACTTTATCATAATCTCTGATTATCTTTGTCATTATACTCGTATGTAAAGTTAATAAGCACAACATTGTAGCTGAGCGTGTTAAGGCGCCATTACCCTGTCGATGAAGCACAAGGGACCAGGTTCGATTCCTGGTCTCTGCGGACGGGTCGTCGTGATTGTAATTTTTATGCGATTTCTCGAATCACCTCGCCAAATGCTGGGACGGTTCACCCATTTCTTCCTCCTAAATTACACATTCCACAAACAAAAATAAACCTATCGTAGAGAACATAAGTTACACGAAACGCAGACAGATGACAGCACTTAGGCTCCCCCCATTAAAGTAGGTTCGTTTTGGCCAGCAGAAGGGCCACCAATACGACACTGAGGTATGTGTGGTGATTCCGATCATCGGCTCTCAAGGCTTTAAGAGGCCTCATCGGATAATGGCGTGAAAAGAATGATAAATAATGAAAAATAACGGAAAGATAGCTTTGTGTGGTGTTGAAAATAATACTAGAAGTTCGTGACTATTAATCAGAATTCAATGTTACAAAAATCTAATAAGTGTTCTAAACATTAAAACAAAGTTTTACTAAATCTCAAATTCATATTCCGTGATTCCTATAAACTGTAATGAAAAACTACTGCATCATTCTTGCTCATCTCTTCAGAATGTTTCTCCATTGAGAATAATTATATTTCCTGAGTTTTTATTTAAATATAATTGAACACAATTTCCATAACAACTTTTTCTACGTTCGATTATATCACTGAAGCGTTAGAAGTAACACAGCCAACTGAACTAAAATTCCAACAGAGATTTTGGCATGTGTCTGTGCTCGCTGTCACGCAACACTTGTTGTCTCGTGGGCGACTCGTCTGTCTGAGGGGATACCGCAGCTACAATAAACGTCTGCTATCCTCGGCTGTGCTCGTATATCCAGCTGGTTTGGGACGAGGGGAGATAACAGCTCACAAGGCACAACAGTTCTCCGTTTCTGACTACTGTATTGTAGTCATTGGTAAATATTGTTTTCGATTTCGTGTAAAACCTGTGTTACTACTGTAATTGTAGTTTTTCCACGTCAAATCTATGCGTCGTAATAAGTAACCGCTTAAATATTTTAGACTAAGCAGGCTGTAACACTGTTGTCTAATCGGAGATCACATTTTAATTTGTAGTATGTAGTTAGCACTTGCGATTGTCGCTAAACATTAACTAATTTCCATGACCGAATTCATCGAATCTTTGAAAACGTTAAATAGCACAAATGATGTATAACGACGAATACAAAATGATACCTCCAAGTGTGCAAAGGGATTTTAAGTATTTTGTTTTATAGCAAAATAACCGAAAACTCAGTGGTACAATGAAGATCGAAATGAAAACACTTATTATTTATTGGTGATGAAGGAGGAAATTTTTTTTTTTGAAAAAGTTTAAATAAAGTTTTATAGGAGATCAAAAAGGTTAAACGATACGAAAGAGTTGCTGATAGAAGCTGGCTGCAGTGGATTTATCGGGGTAAAAAGACTTTCATAGCATAGGAAGGAGTGGAAGACTACATGTTGATGCTACGTTCTGAATATAGATATCGGGTGGTTCACATTATAGGCATTACGACTATGTGTTTTGCATATACAAAAAACACAAAAAGACTAAAAATTTAAGGAATAGAGGAATTCTATTTTAATTTTAGTTAGAACTCTGGTTTTTGTTTTAAACCTATCCCAGTGGCAATTGAAATAATGAGAAGTTTTTAATTTCAACCACATATTTGCATGAAGGTATATCATATTAAACACAGATTTTTATCTGATTTTAAATGGAACTCTAACTACTGTTTATGTTGCCTAGACTAATTTTTACGTGTCATAGTAATGATGAACATAAGAAACTTCAAAAAAATGGTTATAAAATAAACACATACCAAGTACTTCCTAATTAAAAAAGAAAAACAAAAAAAAAATAAAAAAAAAATAGCACTTTTGACTCTCATCGGCTCACTGAAAGGTTGGAAGTTGCAAAGTTCGCTGATCAGCTGATTTTGCATCGTAATGAAAAAGTTACGTTGTAAGTGTACCATAAAACAACGGTAGGTTCATCACCGCATTGTAATATTATATAGCCAAGGATTTTGTGGTAAAACATTGCAGTAGTATTTAGTAACGTCAGCTAGGAAAGAGTTAAAGTCTTTCAATGCCACTCAAAGGAAAGAGAAAATCAAGTTTAAAACCATTTAGTAACTGAGTGCCACAGCAACGTGACAGCTGGTTAAAGATATACTTAGAAGGTTGTGTTTGAGATGCATTCAAAGGGGCCGCTTCGACTCAGAAGTGACCGAAGCAGGATTGCATATTGACTTGCATGATATTAATTCAAATGAACTCTGAATAAATTTCTGACACAACGTAATTCTATTCAATAACTGCAGGTAAGAAGGTCATGCGATGTCCTATAAATAAATACTTTTCAGCAACAGAACAGTTGTAGACCAAGGTAGAACTAACAAATTACCTCGATGAATGTAATAATGTGCTGCCTCATGGATAATAATGGATGTGGCTGTGGTTCATTGTGTTAATACTTCATCACAACACACTGCGTACGAACTTCTAGGATCGTGCTTCGTTCTGCTGTAATTTAACAAACATAATGACATGACAAACAGTAGAACAAGCTTTAAAAATTACTGGCATTTTTTGCTTCTTCGTACCTTGGTGTGCGTAGTAATGCGTTTGCCTTTTGTTTTTCTTCTAATTACAATGCACAAACGTTTGTAATGCAGTATCTTTGTAACCTTTACCGTAAATTAAATTTCAGAAATTCATTAGGTTTATTAAATTTTTAATGTTGTGCTGAATTTTTTAAATTAGCATTTGATTATCATTTTACGTTATTCCATTTTTAACTGAAGAAATAAATAACCAAAGACACGTAGTCAAAAACAATATTAACAGAAACCACAGCTGTATTATTTATCAGTGTGGTGGCGTGATCTTTGGTGGATATCTCGTAAAAGAGTGTTATTTTGAGATGCAGTGTGATCTGTGACACCTATCACATGTTGCTCGGATCCAGGGGGGGGGTTAGGGGGCTAGGGTGCTCAAGCTTCTCCCCCCCCCCAAAAGTATCCAGGTCCACCCCCGAGACCTTTCATAATAATATAGACAACACAAGCTGGAAAATACACTTCATATTATCTGGCTGTCGACAGTGCTTAAGGGCATTAAAAATAATTATAGAAAAACATTTCTTTTTCAATCGCTAATGTTATTTAAAGCAAAATAATCGGTATTTGCGGTAAGTTGAGAACAATGCCTTCCTGCAAAGGTCTTCTGTAATTGTTGCTCGGCATTTGTGGTTCACATATGTCAAGGTCATTTTCGACCTTCACGCAGAGCATTTAAGCAGATAATTTTCGTATACCGATATCTCCTTTCACTATTTACTACCTAAGCTAGCTTCTAACCTTGTCAAAAATAACAGTTTGAACGAAATGTTTTGGCAATTATTTCTTGGAAGTTGCTTGACAAAATGGAATTTGTTGTTAAGCAACGCTATAACCTCGATTTTGTAATGTACATTTTTCGGTTGTAGTTTACATTATGACACAGGTGGAACTATTTAGCTACGAGTGATATAATAATATCAAAGATAATCATATTAAAGAATAATCTTAACAAATTATGATACACCGCGTATATTATTTTTAATCCAGTCCTTATAATTGCGAAACTACTTTCATCCATATAACGTAATGACTTTAGTAACATGGTGCTCATGAAATTATTATTTAAAAAAAAACCTTAATCACCTCTGCTGTAACGACCAATGTTAATATCGATGACCGAAAAATTAACGATTCTATCGCATACGCATTATACATGTACCATGTCCTATATTTAATAATGAAAACATGAATGGTATAATAAACTGATATAAATAATCAAATTGCGACTTAAATTTAATATGTTGATTTAAACGCAATGTCCACTTTTCTTTCAGTGTTCTAACAATACATTTTTTTCTCACTTGCTTAGCTAAAAATACACAAAACTTCAATTTTGCACAAATTTCGTTTGTATATTGATCGAATATGAATAATCAAAAAGTGATTAATAATTATTAAATGTTTTGGAAATTAATCTCCTCGCATTGTCTTAACCAAACAGAGTTGTTATCGGATAATTCTCATGATCTCGATTTTGTTGTTAGTTCGGCAACGAAGGCCAGGTGGGTGACGTCAGCGTTACGGACACTACGACACAGTGACACGATGACCATGGTAGCATTTTATTAGTACTGTTTACAATTCCTGTAATTTTACCAGTTTTCAGATCATATTTGCAAGGCAAAAGAATGTTAAATTTTTACTTTTTCACCCGGATGTGAACAACCGTGGTATTTATTGTCGGAGAACGAAAAGAAGAGGTATCTGACTGGGTGTGTGTGTCTCGAGGATTTTTTTCCAACTGTCGTACTATAATTTGGAGCTTATATGCACTGTGATGAGACGCAACTGTAGTTGTCCTCGTTCGTAAATCAGGTAGTGCGAGATGTTATTGGTGCGCGACCAGGTGAGGAATCCTGCGGACGAAGGGCGCCATAAAGCCAGAGCCGAGTAATTGCCGAGTCCGGAGCTCGCAGTAAAGTCATGTGCGATTGGCGCGCCTTTTGTGTCATGTCGTTAAACCTGCACGTAAAACTTCACCTGCACTCACTAATAATAAATTATTCCCACAGTCTTAACGAAACTGTCACCGGACTTTACACATTGCGATGTTATAAAAATCTGCCCTTCTGTCGGTAAGACATAGATGCTGTAACTTGAAAAAGAACAGTGGCTTATCACCAGAGCGAAACACCCACTCTTTCAAACGCTAAGTGCAAACTACTGCTGAAACTGGACGGAGTAGTGTTTTGAACGAATTCTCGACCGTTTGCTTTGTAGGTACCTATGAGTGGTAGTATACGAGCACGGATTAACAGAACTATTCTAGTCTCTTAATGGAATTATTGCAGCGATAATAAACCTCGGGATCATTTCTACATAAACTGTATTATCTGCTCCTTTAAGTGGCTCTATGGGATTTGATGAATATAGACCGCTCGGTTCATACGCATTGTGTCGCAACGGATCTCTGAAAATTGATCGCAGTTTACGTTTTTATTACATTTCAGCTTTTTAATCCGTT
Source organism: Vandiemenella viatica (assembly GCA_031002005.1). Classification (NCBI taxonomy): domain Eukaryota; kingdom Metazoa; phylum Arthropoda; class Insecta; order Orthoptera; family Morabidae; genus Vandiemenella; species Vandiemenella viatica. The sequence goes on along the minus strand of JARYHS010013630.1, from coordinate 71,532,865 downwards.
TAGAATACCTGCAACTGCTTCTTAAATCGGCAGAAGCACCAAACGTTAAAACTGCAATCGCTGTACATAACCCTAAAGCGCCCGATTCATTGCCTTGGCGTAAAACAAAATTGATGGCTGCCAGAATTCATATCAGCCTCACGCGAACAAATAAATGTCTGAAAGAAGCGAAGCCATTAGCAGTAAAATTCAGTCGAAGATGCGGACGTCCGGGACAGAAGAAGCTAAGAGAATTATACGAGATCTATTTCAGTGAATCCAAAGACTGCAGCTGAAGCAACAGCGAATTGCGGACATTTTTGTCGACGAAGCAACTTGTAAAATAAAAAAAGCTGAGCTAGATTTTTTTTACCACTTTCACAATTTTATTGAGGATGTGTAGCGGATATGTTATTTACATTAAAATCTATATTATTCTTTACTCTTTATACTAGATTTTGCCTACCGTCGCTTTGATAACAACAAAGTGGTTGTTTTCTTCTGACGATCTTGCAATATGCGGTACATTGAACTGAACGATGTTATTACCTGAGCGACGAATTTACAAGTTTGAACTTGCATATAAGGTAAAGCGGCCTACTCACGGTCCAACTTTAAGACATCCGTGTAGAACTATCGCAGGATACGCTCACCCATTCACGCTAATAGAATGGGTCCAACAAAATGTTCTAAGCAATCCTATCAACTCATATTTTTCTCGCGGCACACCATGTGTCCTTATCGCACACTCGTAGGATGTTTCTTCCAATAGCTTCCTCCAATATCTATAGCTTGTTGGACAGCAAGGACCCTTCTTGGTTGCCTGTGAGTTCAACAACATCCAACACGTCCTGCATGTAGACATGTAACCCTGTTCTTTATCGAAAATCTGATCATCGTAGGTCCTACGAGGTGTACTGTGAATGCGCCACTAGAGCGGTGGGAAGGCGGGTGGCGAGCACGAAACCGAACGTGGTGGGTGAGCGCAAACACTGTTGCGTCGCATTCGGGAGGACGCACGTTCGAATCGCCACCCGGGCATCCAAATTTGGGTTTTCCATTGTTTATCCAAATCACTCCAGGCGAATGCTTCCCTTAAAAGACCAGGGCCGAATTCCTCCCAGTTCCTTTCACGCCTCTATTGACCTCGACGTCGATTATCCCGGAGATGTGCGGTGGCGTGGTTTCATGCTTCACGCTTTAAATAATCGGGCCATGAACTCCGTAAAGTTCATATACAAAGATTGGTTTTTAGATGCGTGCGTAATTAAGTAAATAATTTATTCACCTGTGAAATCATCCCACGTTTTTTGTTGCTGAAAGATCATGCAAAAATAAATCAATCCGACAGTATTATAAGGAAATAGACTTTACTTACTTTGATTTTAAATTTATTTTTGATAAAATATTAAAATCTAAATAATTATAAATTTATTTCTCCACCTCCACATACACTTCTGCAAAACATCCGCATCCGCGGATGTCAAGCACTGAACATTCGCTTCAGAATCCGCGTTACAACCGAACACGTAATTCGGCGTTGATCTATTTTGTAGCAGCCATAGTTTATCAGTCTGCGTGAAATCGGTAGAAGCCCCACTATCGAGCACCACTTAGGCAATCTGTTTTGCTGTCTAAGAAAAGGCTTGTGTTATTCAACCTTTCTGAACCTGGGGACCTGTAAATTGTTAAAAACAACGCTCTGGACTACTAACTTAAATGGGCCTTATTTTTTACCTAACATCTGATACATATTTTATTGGATCATTATTACATAATAAATCAAAAAGCACGTTTTTAATTCTTACGGAAAGACAGTTACGAACCTGGAAGTGGCCTACTAAAAGTTTATTACATATTGACAATACTCTTAATATTTAGTAACCAAACGAATAATAATGTTACTATAGGCTAGATGCTACACTACACCACCGACCTACATACACATAATAAAAAAACACTAGACCATAGACCTTTAATTTTTGTTTTTGCTTTACCATTCTTTATGTTAGCAAGACTTACACTTACCGTGGTACCTTGCACCTACTACAAGACTTTTTTAGAAAACGGTCATTTACTTTAGCCTTATACAAACGGTGTTGTTTTTTATGCCAATTAGTAATGAATAGACTGTTGTGAGAACAAAGTTGTCCTATCTTCATCCTGGAAATACCAGACTTCTTCCTGGTCACTGATATATCCGTGGATGTTAAAAACTTGGGTTCGCAGTTTATACTTTATAGTCACTTATAGCCTAATACAATTCGAATACGTTATCTAACTTTGTAATATTCTGTCTACGGACCACCTAAACTATTTTACCTGACTACTAGTTACTTGGCACCACAGTAAACAGCAATGGGATCCATCTCACGAAGTAAAGTCATGTATTGGTAAAGCCAAGGCTACTTTCAATAAAATGAATAACCTTTTTAAAAGTCGTAATTTATCAATTACCACGAAGATGAGACTCCTGCGCTGCTATGTGTTCTCTGTCCGCCTGTATGGCGTTGAATCGTGGTGATTAACTGAAACTATCAGTAAAAGGATAGAAGCTTTTGAAATGTGGCTATATCGAAGAATGTTGAGAATACCATGGACAGACAACACCACAAATGCTGAAGTGCTCCCCAAAATGAAAAAAGATATGGAAATACTGACCACCATTAAAACACGGAAGCTTCAGTACCTTGGCCACATCATGAGTAATAGTAGCCGTTATGAACTCCTGCAGTCTGTTCTCCTGGGGAATATACAAGGTAGGGATGGGCGAAATATATCGATGTATCGATATATCGATATTTTTTCTAAAAAATATCGATAATTATCGCCGATATTTTTATTTTCGATATATCGATACATCGATATTGTATTTAGTGTATCGATTTTAAGCACCAATTCGATATTTTTCCTACGAACGCAATTCAGTATCCAATTTAATCGTTACATGTATATAGGATAAATATACGTATATATCCAATCTTCTGAAAGTGTCTTAAAAACTGAATTCGTCGAAATATAACAGCTTCATCAGCGGTTGATAGGTTAAAAAAAGCTGTAAATTTTAAGAATTTTACGTTAACGTCATTTTTATGTTAGCATGTAAGCGGTTGTTTTAACTTTGTAGTTGAAATATTATCTTTTCAACTGTTTTTTTTTTATTTACGAATAACAATTAATGGGTTGATGAACCACAAGTCATAATGAACGACTGTTAATTCATTTAAATGTCTACAATCTAGTCTACAGTCAAATCTCCTTAATCGCAAAGAATACGTTCCGTAAATTAGCCTCAAATACGAAATTCTTGAATACGGAAACCTTGAATACAGAATGTTAGTTTATAAAGGATTATAGGGAATACGTTCCAAGTATACAGAAAAATTTTGATGTAATGGAGTGATTATCGCACTTTGAACTTAATAGACCAATTCTGGATTGCTTTAAATCCTCTATCCTAAAGTTCGTTGTAATGCTCTTTAAAATATGTATATAGCTTTCTCGTGAATTACAGCCCCACTAAAGAATACTTTCTTGTGATTGCTGTCTTCGATCGATGTAGTGAGAGCGGTTTTTCATTTTTTATTCACTGAGACACCAATGGTTTTTACTGATAGTAAGGTCCTCTTCGAACGCCTCTCCCGTGTCAGGTTGTAGGCGATTACCATGGGTGATGTATATCCCTCCAAGGAAAGTCCTAGGAAGATGAACTGGGGTGGTTTCCCGTTTCACCGAACATGGTGGTGTAATGGTTAGCGTTCTGGCCACGCATTCGGGCATCCAGATTTGGGTTTTCCATGGTTTCCCAAATCACTCCTGGCAAATGCTGGGATGCTTCCTTCAAAAGGCCATGGCCGAATTCCTTCCCATTCCTTGTCCCCCATCCTTTCCCTTCTCTAAAGACCTCAATGTTAAGAGACGTTAAGCAGTTAAAAAAATTCCCCGTTTACTTCCTCAGTGTGACAGTGCTCCTAAGTGTGTATGACAGTGACACTGTGTGGTTTATAGAGAGTGTTGTGGATGAGAGATGAAAGAAGGGAGAGGGTGGAAGCCGGTGTCGGCATGTTCAGGCCTACTTTTGCGAAACATTCTAAAGGGGGCGCCAAGCTTAACATTCCCATCCAACGGATGAATCACCATCAACAACATCGTATGCCCTTGCACCATACGCAATGCAGAGAGGTTTGGTGATTAGAAATAGCAACTTACTGGTCAAGCCCTGATGATGAAAATCATTGATGTAGTGTTAAGTGAAAATAATTCATTTGCAGCACTCTGCGATCACGCAAAAAGTATTGTGACTTATTGTAAGCAGTCTGTCAATGCTATGGATCTATTAAGATCTGAACAAGAAGCATCTGGGGAAAAGGAAAGAGAGGTGTTGACTTTGACACAAGCTGTTAGTACTAGATGGAACTCCTACTTTAGTATGTTAGAACGATTTGTCAGACTCTCTGTAATTGTAGGTAAAATCTTAGCTACAAAAAGTCAGTCAAATATAAACACACTTGATATGGTTGCAACTTAACAGCTTAATGTAATACGTGACCTCATTGTCCTGCTTGGTCCTTTCAAAGAAGCCACTGAAGAGGTTAATGGTACAAATTATGTGACTGCTAGCTTAGAAATTCCTGTTACAAATCTGATTCGATAAGTAACGGAACAAGCTACTCCTTCGACCACTTTAGGATTCACGGTAAAAGAGGCTTTACTCCAAAGAATTCAAGAGAAATTAAGTCCTTTAGAAGGAGATACATTCCTTGCAGCAGCTACCATTTTGGACCCGCGTTTCAAACGTATACACTTCACTTCTCCAATCGGTGTGTCAAATGCGATATCTACAATAAGTAATGATATTCGCTTGGAACTTAGACGACGAGGACTAAGTTCTCCAGAAGTAAGGTCTACAGCAGCAACACAATATATCGCAGATAACGCATCAATTTGGTCCGCACATGAAAAGCTATTATCCCTTAGCACTACTGTTATGCAAGAGGTTTCAAGCTCTGGCTCAGTTCCTAATGAGCTTAAGCAGTATCTGGACCAACCATTAATAGACAGAAAATCAGACCCAGTAAAGTTTTGGGTGAATTGCCAGTGGTCCAGCGCGCTGATATACCTTATATGTCAAGCTTCTTCTGTGTCGTCCAAGAGAGTGGCTCCTGCAGTCAACTAAGCTGTACTGAACAACAGGAGTAGATTGACGGGGGAGCACATAAAACAGAGAGTCCTTTTGATGTCCATATCAGACGAATACTGGTTTGATTGATTGAAAAAATAATAAATTAATAAAAGTTTGTATAATTTCTACTTGTGTCTTTAATTTTCAGAATTTTCTTAAATATTTTGATGTATTTTATGATTTTTTTTAGATAATTACTCCCTTTAGACAAAAATATCGAAATATCGATATTTTTTCCCCGATATATATCGATAGTGTTTGTAAATATTGTTTCGATATATTTTTTTGATTGCCCATCCCTAATACAAGGTAAGAGAAGTGCTGGTGGAAGAAGAACTACTGCGTTAAAAAATCTGAGAACATGGACCTCTAAGACAACTACGGAGTTAATCCGAGCATCAGACAGCAGAGACGAGACAGCCAAAATAGTTACCAACATACGAAATGGATAGGGACTAGAAGACGAAGCAAATTAGTTACTTTCTGGTTTTCATTTAAAACGATATTTATTGTAACTATCTCCTGCGAGAAAGGTACTTACTTCAAGGGATTGTGCTATATAGATCCACCACTTTCATCAGCTTAGCAGTTGAGTAAGACAACGACGAATCATTACCGTAGGAATAGCAAAATGTAAGAGAAATGGTGAATGCGGCCGTATAGTAGAAAAATAGGTAAAATATCACAATATTGCTTTACACATGACAGAATGGGACATAGCGAAATCGTATTTAGTCGTACAAAACAAAAATGGAAATAACAAAAAAAGTTAGAAACAAAATTTAACTTCACGTAACCCTAAAACATGAGGTTGAAGAAGCTTACTATCATATATAATTTAATGGATTGAAATAGAATTTTAAATGAGATGCTCATGTGTCTAATTTCTGACCGACCAACGACATGGTATGAGACATAATTCTGTTTTAAGGAAACTAGCCCCTGCTAAATGTTTCCTCATCATTTTGCTTTAAGTAACCATTTTTCGGGAGTAATTTAAACTAAGAATAGTTTAACCTCTTACATTGGACTGATTTTCCAGTTAAAATAATGTCTTTCAACAGGATTGCACTGATCAATGCCATGTCTATAACTTATGTGGCAAGACCTAAGACATCAACAACTAATGACTTCGGTTCTCCAGGAACGGTTCCAGTAAACAGCCTGCGATATTGGAAGCTTTATAAAAACGGCAGGGCCTGCAGTGAAATGCAGTTGGTGGTTCTTCTTTTGCCGACCGGCTGCAGTTTTCGCCGACACGCACGGATCTAAAGCAGCTGCACATTGACACCAATAATTTTGGTCAAAGATATATGAGTTAGCGCTACAAACGGAAATGCTTCTGCAACACAACACGATATACATTTGTGAAAAATGTTTACTCGCATTTCGATTCTACTTTGTGCTTACTAATGCAATGGCTGAAAAAAAATGGTTAACGATAGTATCGCTCGACTAGTTCGACTATCAAGTCTCGTTTCAAGATACTTAAAATAAAACTGAAGACAAATGGAAGGTTTGGCGTTACTACTCCTTCTTACAATTACAGATTACACAGTGGAAAATTCTTGTAAACGGACGTACGATCTAATGTGTTGCTTTTACCAACTGCATAATACCGTGTAAAGTTGTGTTATTTAGTGATTAAAACAATACACTTAAAATGAATCTCATTAATAAGCGTCTATATGCTTTGAACTTAATAATATCTAAATTAGTACCTTCTTTTTTTTACTAGGAACGAATCAGCTGCCACTACTCTTTGTATTAATGCAATCGTTTACACAATTGAAAACATAATTCTGGATTTCTGCAGTTTTCAAAAACCGGTTTGTATTTCATACATTTACAGATTAATGCCTATTTTGCTGTTCTTTCTCACGTACAATTTCAGTCTTGTTAGTTTTTATGAAACTGCAGTCCATAAGATTTCAGTCCTCCAACAATGCAAAAATTCTCTGTTTATGAATTATGAAAAAAACATTTTATACATACAGCATTTTATTCTGAGTAGTGGAATACAAAACATTTGCTAAGGGTTTTACAAAAAATTATAAAGTTGAAAAAGCGGAAATTCGCGTGAAACATTATGAGAGGTTAGTGAATACTATCCACTATCACATGCAGTTTTAATATAAAAAACTAGGTGTAAGTCCGTGACAGGTTTTTTGCGTTTGGTAACAGATCTACAGATCCCATTTTTAAAGTTTAAGGTAATGATAGATTATCCTGGTCTGGGTGAAATACGAACTAAAATTTTCACATTAAATTCAGTAAAATAAAGATATAATCGGCGTTTATTACTTTCAGTAGCCTTTACCTCGAGTATGATGTCCAGTGTAAATACCTAAAGCGGCCAAGCAAAGTGACAGTACTGATTCAAAAATGGCAACAACTGTGTAACGTAAGGATTTCATTGAACCATAATGTTGGGGAGACCCGGGATGGTTGGCACAGGTTTTGATTTTTACAGCTGATTCTGTGAACACCATCCCAACTTCGAATGTATTATTGTAATCTGCATCTATTAGGTTGTATTTGGGGTGTAAGGGTTTGGAAGATACAGGGCGTTCGCCGGGAAACGCAACCCACTGTTAGCGCTACAAGGAAGAAACTGCTCGCGGCGAGCGAGCGGTCAGCTCCCGGCATTGTTCGACCGTCGGCCGCGGACTATTTCATAAACTTGTATGTGCTAAGCATTTAAATGTGACGTAATTCATTAGCTTACCTTATAAAAGATGCTGGAAGTGTTGACACTCTTGTGTAATGCACATTTCACATCTTCTGAACATATTTCGAGACACACGCTGCCCTAACTGACTTAATGATTTTTTGGGTGACTGTTCTAGTCGAAAAGCGATATCGTCAATTTTCTCCTCTGTGAGAATACGGTTGACCGACAGTCTCTTTTTGTTAAAAAATGAACCCGTTTCTCTTACTTTTTTAACCAGACGCAGAATTGTTGATTTAGCTGGCAGTAAAGCGCCAGGATATTCGCGACGAAATTTACTGCGACACTTTTTAAACGACTTCTTCTTCACATATGTATCATAGAGAAATATTCTTTGTTGCAAACTGTAACGTACCGTAATTTTACTCACACTCAAACACGGTACAGATTAGTAAGAGTATGAAGCCCCAAACCAGCCAAACCGCAAAGAAACGTTTATTCACAACACTGATTAATAAGAGACTGAAGTCACAAACTAGCTACAATGCAAAGAAACCGTTCTTAACAATGTAAGGGTCACTGCACTGCACTGTTGGGGCAGCGGAGGTGTTAAACAGTGCGGTGATTCACGGTGCCGCGTGGCGGAAACTGCTGGCACCGCTGTCCGAGCAAGTTGCCGACGGCAACAGACTGGGAGGGTTGCGTTTTCCGGCGAACGCCCTGTACTATACTAGCCTTTTACAACCAAATGTCAACCTCTCCTTCACGTGGTACACTCTGTTTGCACGGACGAGGCTCTGTTGACTGAAAGATTCCCGGTATAAGGAGTCACCCACTGCTTTCCAACGGCCTCAGAAAGGGGGGCGGAACAGCGGGGAGTAGTTCAGGGCGCCCCCTTCCCCTTGGGATAGGAAACTGCCATCTGTATTTTTCTACAATCAGAATATTGAATTGTATGACTAGAAAATCACTAAACAGTGCAAGTTGGGCTGGCCAACCAACCCCATTTAAAAAAAAAAAAGATTTGAGAGAGAAAAGGAGGAAGAAAGCCTGGAATTCCTGGAAATATTTTAAGTAAATAAAAATAGGTTGTTGTTATTCAACTTGCATATATTTTAATATAAAAAACTAGAAAATAGAAGGCAGAAAACGGGCCTTTAGAGAAGCTAAAAGAAACAAGGGACTGTAAATATTGGAATTGAATCAAATAGGCTTCATGTCGACGAGGTAGAATTGTTGTAGGCCTACTTAACTCATTAGTTGTGGATCACGAATTTCTGTAACATTTTCATATTTGTATCAAATATCATCTACTTTTTTTTAGACCATTTCCAAAACGTATCAAACTTTACCATTTTTTTTTAACTAGAACATCAGATTTATCCAATTATGTTACGCTTCTTGTATACTGAGCGGCATGATAGGTGGCCACTACCAGTTATTCTTGAGCTGACACTGTTTTAGTTCTTTGGCTTTTGACCTCACCAATATTATCTCCTGGACAGATATCAACTGGGCTAGATAGCCCTGGCTCCTGCTCATTGGGTATCTAGGGTCTGGCTTACTCGTGTTATTGTCATTAGTCCAGTCAAACTAGCCTGAAAAATAAGGCTACCCTTGCATAAATTCCCAACAAGCTGAAAATTTGCATGAACGTTAGGGATACCATTATAACTAAATTGTGAAAAGTCCCCATGGATCCCGTGTGTGTGAAATATATATATATATATATACACAAGGTATAAGTCATTATACAAGGTAGCGAAACGATTAGTTTTATGATAAAAATAGCTCAGAAAAAATGTTAGATCATGTAATTATCTACAAAAATTGTTCTTATACTTTTTTCCCTAAGATTTACCATTTCTCAGAAAAAGCCATTCCAAAATTAACTAAAGTTGTATTCTGCATAATATATATGACTACGCTGTCTATGTACGTCATTGGACGCATAATATATGTATAAATATAAGTATGCGTGACTAACACATTTATATTGAATGATAATTCTGAGAATATGAACTGAAAAGGAACTCAGTCCCACAATTTATGTGACCAAGTGGCCTTGAGCAACATCTGTCTGCTGTTCAATTGTCTGCTTGGGAGTGCCCGTCTACCTGTTCTTTTTTCGAAGGTCCCAATGAAATACCGTTAGTCTTGAACGTTCCCTCGTAGTGAAAACACTTGGTAATTGCTTTACTAAAATTTGTGCTGTATTCAATTGTAAAAATATGTCGCAACTTTGCTTCATTTGTAATAAACTTTTGCCTGCAAGTAAAATGGTTAATGTTGAAAGTGGCATGAAGACGTTGATTGACGCAAGTGTTGAAAGAGTTGATGAATTTACTAACTACCTAAAAGTCCAAAAATTGGTGACAATTCATGTGCAATGTCGTAAAAACTACACTGGGAACAGTACTATTGCTGCAGTGAAAAGACGTCTTGAAGAGGAACAAGCCAGTACATCTAAAACAAGTCCTCCTCAAACTAGAGCACGCGTAAGTGAATCAGCTTTTTGTCTTAAAAATTGTTGCTTCTTTTGCGGCGATGAATGAAATGAATAATATGAAAGGAAATGAGTTGTTTATCGGCTTATCCTAAATGTAAACATCATTTTTTATTTTTACATGCTATGACTGGCTGGGATACAACATCAGCATTGTTCCGGAGGGGTAAAACGACATTTCTAAATTATTTGAAAAACAAGATCTAATTGGATGTGCACACATTTTTTAGGATAGAAACTCTACTCCAGAAACACTAATCACCAGCGGAACTCACTTTCTTCTTCTTCGTTTCTATGCATGGAACTCCAACAAAAATTACTTGCATAGATAAGTTACGATACTTATCTTTTATTAAACATACACATAATAAAAAACGTGTGCAATTAGCTTGTCTTCCTCCAATCTCGGCTTCTACTCACCAACATTTTTATCGAGTGTATTACCAGGTTCAAGTATGGCTTGCTAATCAACTAGTTCCAGAAGAATGGGGTTGGAACGTATTGGAACCAATCCACAGTCTACTTCCACCTGCACCAGAAAAGCCCCTTAACACTATTTTTTTGTAACTGCAAAAGGGGCGTTATTCAAAATGGAGTTGCAAACAAGTGGGCTTATTTTGTTCAACAGCATGCACTAGTTGTCATGGCCAGTCGTGTTCAAATGTTGAATCTCCAACAGAAGAAGATACTTACATCAACGACGAAACAACTGATGTATCACTGTCACAGTAATTTACGTCAACTCAGGAGGATGTAGAAGAAGATGATGATGGAGGAAGGGAAGAAGAAGAATAAGAAGACCTGAAATTCCATTAAACCAATAAAATAGACCGTGGAGTGGGGAAAACCAAGTTAAAAAAAAAATGCGCCAAGTAAACTACCTCATAGGTGGCGCGGAAACGTGTGCATTTTATGGAGAATACAACTTCAGTGAATTTTAGAATGCCTTTTTAGAAGAAATGGTAAATCTTAGGAAAAAGTATAAGAACAATTTTTGTAGATAATTACATGATCTACAATTTTTGTCTGAGTTGTTTTTATCAAAAAACTAACCGTTTCGCTAAAAAAAATACGAAAAACCCATTTTCGCGAACTTTGAACATGTATAAATTTTTTTGCACACACGGGGTCGATGGGGACTTATCACAATTTCATTATAATGGTATCCTTAACGTTTCAACTTGTTGGGAATTTATGCAAGGGGAATGTCTATTTTGACCGAACTACATGTAAAACTATACGTTCATCAAATATATCATCTCTGCCAGCGTAACTTACAGGCGCTCCTCCTGACTTCAAATCGTAAAACAGATTTTACTCTTTGCGCTTAGTTTCTTCGTTTTCCCCAGTGCCAACCTCCCCCGAACACAGATGGCCAACCTGCCCCAAACACGTTTTTACATCAATGATGACAGTTGTAACAACTACCATACTAGCAATGAATGTTTTAACAACGGAAAACATAACCCTTAGTTCAACGATTCAAATGTGTTACACAAGTTAAGCCTATCGCATGATACAACAAACAAATAACATAGTTTAGAAAAATTACTTACTGAGTGAGATTTATGACGATTGCCCCCAACAAATAGAGAATTCACACTGTTGTTTTGTTGGGGAAAAGTTGAGGCTATTAAGGTCACGTGGTCTATAGGTGGCGCTTCCACACAAACTACATTGAAAATTAGAAGCTGGTGGCCAACCAGCCACGGTCTCCCCTACAATTTTATTACACATTTATCTCATTCGCAAAGTTTTACCATATGTTTTTAACGAAATGGCCGTATTTAATTTTGAATTAAAAGCAAACATAATGGAGGTATCTGCCAATTCATTCCATCATAACCTCGATTTTGTTGTGACATCTCTAACCACTGTCAGTCTACCAACGAAGTCAGGTCGCGTATCTTAATAACGTAGACGTCAGCATGTACAGTAATACATTTTTACAAAAGGATCTAAGGTGTTGATCCCTTGATCAGGTCTTGCTGATTTAAGAAGTCTGAAGGGAATTATCGTGCGTAAAGGCAACGCCGCCCTTATTACACAGTGTTAAGATACAAATCGTTGGCCGCAGGTTCGTTCATGTGGAGTGTTAAAATACGGACATCTCTCAAACCGTTTAACACATCACTAACAAGAAAAAAAAAATTCGGCCGTACCCTGAAATAACGATAGATATTTTGACTGCCAGAAGCAACTAAATACGACCCAGTTTTTGCGTGAATCGAGTTAAAAAAAGATATTAATTTGTGGAAAGTTTTATTATAAATTCAAATTCAAACAAACCTTATTTTACAACCCGTATCATGCGCTGTAGATTAAACAGAACGTCATAAAAATCCGAACAGCAGTACTTCATGGAATCCCGTCAATCAAACCAAACTGAATCGCAACTGACGAAAAGTAAGTAGTTTCTCGCAGCCGAGTTATTTACCACAACATAACATATAATAAAGTAGCACCAAAATGTGTCAGATTGAAAATTTACGTTACACAGCATGTCATCTTTTTCAAAATTCACTAAGTTTACGTGTACGGTATAATATTTCGATAGGGTATTTCTTTTTTGTCATAAGCAATTACCTTCCATGATATCTTGCTGAAATATATGAATGAGATATCGTTGGAAGTAGGGTTGTTGATATTTAAAAAAATATCGGATTTTCGATATATCGATATTTAAAAAAATATTTATATCGGATTCGATATATCGAGAAAAAGTATCGATATATCGACCCTACTATATAAAAACAATATTACAAAAACAAATCATTTTAAAAAAGGGCGAAGTCTTGTGGCTATTTAATGATAACTTCTGAATCAAGTTTTGATTTTCTGAAAAAAAAAAAATAGTTTTTCATGACGTTACCGATAAATTTTTTTTTTTTAAAATTGTGATTTAGCCATTATAAACTAATTTACTAAAGGGAAAGGCAGAATGTTTATGATTTACTCGAAGACTTGTGAATCCAAAAAGAGCATCGAGGGAAATCTTGGCTTTTGTGAGTTCAAAAGCTCAATAATGCAACATTGTAGAGGAATTTATTTAGGTTGATGTTCTATTATCAGAGTTTGCATAATGACCAAGTCACTTTTTTTACAAGTATTGTTTTATATGGAATTTAATTTCTTTTTTTAGGTTGATAGCTTGTTCTGAGTCTTCTTACTTTTTTGGACCAAATGTTTGCACCTTAGCAAAGATTATGTATCCGAATTTATCAATATTCCTGCTTACATCCAATTTTCATGTAAAAATACTTTCCTCGACAACGCACGCTCATGTAAAACAACGGGCTCGAGTCCGATTCGTTCTGTGCGAGCTTCGCCGTGTCTGCATTGTTACCATCGGTGGAGGACTACCAATAACTTCCAAATTAAATGTAGTAACAAAGTAAAATTAATTGTGTTTTTTATGCTCCTGATCTTTGTGCAAAATTGAAATTCAAGCCATATAGCCTCATCAAGAAGAAAGCAATTAACCTACAAATTTTCTCTAAGACGTTTCAGCTTTTAGATTGGCATTGAAAAAACACAGCAACTTTTCTTATACTATGGGGATGAAGCCAAGTATGTGTACCAAATTACCATTTTCTAGGACAACTGGATGTTGCATAGAATTATGATGAGAGAACGTCATAGTTATTTAAAAGAGTTTCAGATCCAAAAAACTTCCAAACTAAGGTGGTGAATGAAGTAAAATATTGCACCAAAACTCATGTCAGAAACTTCATTGGACATACTTTTCAAGAGCATGAACTCATGTTTTTCCCGTTGTTTCTTCTACTATGAATGGAGAACTCCCTACATTAATATCTTGGAATTACTTTTGATAACAAACTTAACTGGGCAGGACACATAGGACAGGTGGTAGGAAAAGGTTTCAGAGTTCTGCACTTGTTGGAGAGAGTTATGAGGGGATGTACGAGAGAAGTCAAGGAATTGGGTTACAAAACTTTGGTCAGACCATTGCTCGAATATGGTAGTGTAGTATGGGACCCTCATTTTACGTATCAAATACAGGAGTTGGAGAGGGTGCAAAGAAGGGCTGCTAGATTTGTTTCTGGAAATTATCGCAGAATGCAATCAGTGACGGATATGATAAAGGAGCTGGAATGGGATTCATTGCAAGACAGGAGGAGGATGAGGAGGGTCATGGGAGTGTACAGGGCATATACTGGTGATGAGGCATGGAAAGATATTGCAGTAGGTATGAAAAGTAGTGCATGGAAGGGAAAAGATGACCATGACCACAAGCTGGCACTCGATTTCAGGCACAAGGGTGTAGGAAGATTCTCTTTTTTAGGTAAGGGTGTCAGGGATTGGAATGAGTTACCAAGAGAAACGATGAATAATTTACCGAAAACTTTGAAGGAATTTAAAGAAAAAATTTGTAGATGGCAAATGTAGGTGGGTGCAGGATAGGGGGAAGATAGCTGTGTAGGGAAATTGCCACCGGAGCCTGTGCTCCATTGCAATTAAATTAAATTAAATTAATTGAAAATTTCCCCTTCTTTGATATTGCTTCGCAAATTGGTAACGCTTTACCATAATACAATTTTTTAAAGCTGAGATTCTAGGTTGAATGCAGGATTTAGGGCGAGGGGTGGGAGCAAACCGCGGTACTTGCTCTGGGCGATAAAATCGTGTCTAACAATGCGTTTGGCAAACAGTTAAAGTGGTGACAACAATGCGTTTGGCCAACAATCAAGGAGGCGATTCTCGGGGTCTGGCTGGCAACAATGTTTGAAGAGGCGGCAATCTCAGTTTTTCCCCGGCATGGAAAAATCCTAGAGCCGCTACTGTCAAGGCAGTTCCCTTGGCGTTAACAAATTGTTTTTTAAAGGCACCAATCTATAATAATAAGTTTTTAGCATAGCACTTTGTAAAGGCAATCCAAAAGTGGTAGATTATTTTTTTCAATTTCTTATCTTAATAAATTCGTAAGTGATATAACAAAACTGGCTGTGACATAATTTTGGAGCTCAATTCTTCTGTTGGTATGGAACAAGAAGCGTATCCAATTCGCGCGAAATATTTAACTGTGGAGTGCCAGATACAGGCTTATAATTTCCGGGACATTTCTGGGTCTAAAAAGTATTTTTGCGGTATGTTTAAAGAGTGAACAAAAATGCAAATTAATAAAAAAAAATCTATTTTAGGTAAATATGCTATCTAACGTATATATAGCACCTTTTTAACTTTATTAATTAAACTATGGTAGAAAGTCAACATCAGGTATTATGAATCAAAAAGAAAAATAATAAACTTAAAACAAAAATTGACCACCTCGTTAGGAATTTTTTACTTTGGTTCAAAATCAACATCGGGTATTATCAATCAAAATCTCAAAAATATTAATCCAAAACTGAACACTTCTGGTAGGCTCATTAATTAAAATTAGGCAGAAAATCAACAAATAACAAAACATTATCATCTATCAAAATCAACATCAATCAAAATAGATCTTAATCATCTACTTTTAAAATATTTATTACTAGATTTTGCCATTTTCATAAATATTTCTCCGCCACTGCTTTGCAAAACTGATAAAATTTCTCAGCAAGAGTCTTCAAAATTGATTGAGTTTGCAGTTCAGCCTTGATCGAATCCATGAACGTTCTGTTTCGCTCTTATTTTATAAATTATTCAACGGGCTAAAACTTGTCTCGTAAAAGTCATTGCTTGTTGAAATTGACAAAACAAAACTAACTATTTTTTAAAAAATATTCAAAATCATTAAAACCTCTTGTTCTAAAGAAATTGGCCCAGATTTTATCGTTTGGAAAGTCTTTTGGAAGGACCTGAAAAACACGTTTCAGACATGTGAACTCTGTATAAAGGGAGTTAATGTTAACTGCATCTAGAATTTTCAAAGTCCCAGAAAATTCAAAGAGTATTTTCCTGTCAGTTTCAATTCCTCTGATTTAAGGGATATTCCATCCTCCCGCTGCAAGCATGGGATACTTGGCTTGGCCTCATGACCACCGTGGTGAACTGAGTTTGAGAAAAAAAACTAGTATACGGAAATTCCGGGACAGTAACGCATAATTCCTGAACACGAGATCAGACACAAAATTCCGGGACATTCCCGGATTTTCCGGCTATCTGGCAACCCTACCCATACCTGGTACATTACGATTAGTTTCTTAATGCTAATACTTTTGCATTGATTGAAGACAAATTTTAAAAACTTTTCAAAATGTCCAGACAAGAATTCTAATGAATATTGAATGAATTATTTTACCTTCGTTTCTTACTTCTCCACAGGCCCGCCGCTAGCTGTTTGAGCGCCCGCGTGCAATAGCGATTATGCCGCCCCCTGTCCAACTACTGCCAGTGGTGGATTTAGGATATTTCCGAAACGGGTCAAAAAAACTCTGAGATTGCCGCCCCCATTGTTGCCATCCCCAGTGTCGCCGCCGACCGCCCGAAGCTGCTGTTGAGTAAAAAAAATAGGTCGCCCGCTACATAATATGCTGCCTTGCATGCCCGCTTACGGCGGCCCTACTTCTCCATGTGCTCGTATCGTTCATTGTTTCTTAAAATTCTATCTATGAAAATGTATTGCATGTGCAACACAGGTAATCGTTTTCCCTCCAATAATAACTTGGAATATTCTACGAGGAAAATGGAAAATAACCACTGATTTTTTAAAAATATCGGACTCCGATATCCAGATTTCAATAGCGATATATCGATATATCGTCCTAAAAAATATCACTCATAAATATCGATATTTTTTTTAAAAAATATCGATATATCGATATTTTATCAACAGCCCTAGTTGGAAGCTATGGTCTAAATTTAAATCACATCATATTTTAAGGAAGGAATTTTTCGGAAAGCAATCCTTCAAGTGTAAAAATATCAATGTTTCTAAAATACAGATTTTTGTGCCACAAATCATTTATCTCCCTGAATTCATAAACAAAATCGATAAATGAAGTATCATTTTAAAGATTAAGATCTCCGCTTTGGTGACATCATATATTAAGAAAGGAATTTTTCAGAAATCGACCTTTAAAGGGCAAATGTATTAATATTTCTACAACGCATTTTTGTGTCATGAGCCATTTATCTCCTTTGATATCTAACCAATATAGAAAAATGAAGTATAATTTCAAAGAGTAAACGCTCCGCCGTGGTCACATCATATTTTAAGAAGGAAATTTTCGGAATTCGAACCTTAAAGGACAAAATTATCATTATTTCCATAACGTATTTTTTACGAGCTATTTATCTTTCTTGATTTCTAACCAAAATTGAGAAATGCGGAATTATTTTAGAGATTAAGGTTCTCCCTTTGGTCAAATCATATTTTAAGAAAGGAATTTTTGTGAATTCAACACTTAAAGGGCAAAAGTATCAATATTTCTACAAGGAATTTTTGTGTCACGAGATACTTACCTCCCTTTATATCTAACCCATATAATTAATTGAGGTATCATTTTAAAGACTAAGGTCTCTGCCATGGTCACATCATATTTTAAGAAAGGATTTTTTTTTCTTAATTCTTCCCTTAAACGGCAAATTTATCATTATTGTCATTTTTTATGGTGAGCCATTTTTCTCCCTCGATATCTTACTGAAATAGATAAATGATCTATTTTATTAAAGTCTCTGCTTTGGTTACATCATTTCTTAAGAACGAAATTTTCGGAATTTGACTCTTAAAGGGCAGAAGTAATAACTGTGAATGTCGCGCGTATGAGATAGTTCAGAGCCCAGCCGCTAGATAGCAGCAGCACATATCACAGAGATATTAATAAACTGCTTCACTGGCGCTGACTTTTGTACGCAGCTATTACACTAAACAAAGAATCAGTTGAACATTATCAGTACAATATTCGTTTCCGGCGTACATGTGATGTTTTCGGATTCACGGGATGTCCAGCAGAGGTATATTTAGAAACTGTTCATCAAAGCGAGAACATATGGTTTTAATATCTCCACAAAAATACATACATGCCAGTACCGCTTAGGAAGAGAATAACCACTAAAGAAAAATTGTCATCAATGGTAGAATTATGGCGCTGGTTAGAACTATTTTATTTCATCGACTGCGTACTTTCTTCCTTCATTGTGGAAGCAGAGGTGAAACTAAATTCCAGAAACTTGTTACTGCTGTCACAAGAACAGGCGATACAAGGCACTGTCCTTGAATTTTACAAAACCATGCCTATTTTTATCCTTCCGCGTGGATCTGAATCATGGGTCCCATAACGAACGGAAAGAAAAAGAAAGAAGCAGAGTAGAAGACGCTATTGTTGATGCCGCTGGTTGGCTGATTGTACTCTGTTAGGGCACCTCCCAAATTTTTATACCTTCCAGAATTCGACATATCAAATTTTATAGGTCGCATAGACATATATGTCAAAAATGGAAATCAACCTGTAACTTCCGTCAGGAACAAGAAAAGCTGCAGTTAACAAATAAGTCTGGATCGGAATATTTCTAAAGGGTTAAACTGTGAGTATTATTATGATGATGAGTGCATTCACACAACTTTTGGGATATGATATCATCAATGACAGTGAGTCAAAAAGTGTCCTCGAGCGTTGTATAAAGGCAACTTCACTGTATCGTATACATCATATTCCATTTAGAACCTGACATAAGAGCAAAGAATGGTATTAAATAATCTGGTATAATCTATTTTCATTAGTTATGTCAGCGGTGATATGCAACGCATTTCAGAACATGATGTCGGGTTTAAAATTTGAAACGGCAAATCACATTTCGCCACCTTCCGTCCTACGAAGACAAGGAATTAAAGGTCTAGTAAGTAGGCGAACTAAGAGAACAATAGAAAAATCGTAATCCCAGACAGATAACCCGATGGCGATGTTAACGAACAAAGTAAAAAACAAAGCAAAACAAAAACCATACAAACAAGAAAATGATACTTAGGTTAATCCAAACTGGTTGAGTGAAAATAAAAATAAAAAAAAAACGAAGAAGTAAAAAGTCTATCAAAGCATTCAAGGAGCAGGTACAGTCTAGAACAGGATTCACGTACTGGAAAGAAATAAAACATTCCCAAAGCGAAACTATATTTTTCCCAATACTTAGACTACATATTGCGAAAAACCTTTCTATTGACTTGGCCGTAGTTTCCATACTTAGTCTACATTCTTAAGTATCTGGTCCACGTAAATATATTCTTCCTGTGTCAGTAGTTGGAGAGCCGCTCAACAACGTTCAGCTGTTTTCGAATTTCATTCCACGATTCAAACTGGCGTCCAGGAATTATTCTACGCCATGTTGGGCTGCCATATGCAATTGTCATATTTCTTTATGTAAATGTGTTGGTAACTCAGTCGTCGAAAAGCCGCAATTAAAAAAAAAAAAGATCAACAGGAAGTTAATTTATTGTATCATTTTGATAATCGTTGGCGTATATCTGAGCCATCAATTGCTAGTTGCTACGGGACTCAAAAATAGATCACCACGCTCAAAAAAGTACGAGAGAATGATTTGAGTAGATTAGATGCGTTTACTTTATGGAATGTGAGAAATGTCTCCGAGAACCGCGTCTGGTGGGTGAGTGGTAACGCTCTTGACTCGTATTCGGGAGGACGTGGGTTCGTATTCCCGTCCGGTAATCCAGATGTGGGTTTTCCAAATCATTGCAGTTGAATGGTTGTTCCTTCAAAAGACCATGGTAAAATTCATTACCGTTTCTTGCCCCAGTCCTTTCACGTCTCTGATCACCTCGACGCCAACATCTTAAAACCATGGCTTTAATGTTAGTTCCATGTTAGAAATTTGCAATGATGCTAATCAATTTTTTCGTATGCGCATTGTTAAAAAATCGCTCAGTGATTGTAAATAACTTCTGAACATTTCCTTCATTTTCCAAAAAGACATACTATTCCCTCATTCTTCTTCAGTTATCAAAGTTCAAGAAAGAAAATAGTTTTCCGGAGTAAAACAGGTTCTGAAACAGAAAGACTTTCACATCTGGTTTAAAGCTGCCAGGTTTTCCTAGATAACATTTTGTTTCCAGTGGCAAGACATTGCGTAAGCTGCAGAGAATGTTATCCTTCTGTATGATGACTTCTATTCTTTGTTGATGTTATATTCATTCCCAGTATTGTAACCATTGGCTGTTCTGACTTGAAAACACTTATTAAAATATGATAAATGCTAGGTTTATAATGTCGTCTTTCCAGGAACTTGTTTTACGATTGCGTCGTCTGTGATTAACTCCCATTGTTTGCGTTGTAAGTCGAGGACATAAATTTCAACGTGTCTGGACTTTTAGGACTCGCCACGACGAGCGCAGAGTAAATCACTTGTGGTTTTATTTCCACGCGGCGCTCTTACACGTATGTGCGCATGTGTTCATAGTCTCCCGGGGCATTTAAGACAAATGACTTAGGGCGTGAGTTTGCTAGAACTACACATGCGCTAACGTAATTGCCTGTACCTGACTATTGCAGGCAAGGATTGTCCGTGTCCAGATTTTACTACAGCTGCGCTTGTAAAACCTGAATGTATATTGCTGCAGGCGGGAATTACTTCTATCTTGAAGTACAGATATCACATGAAACGGCTACAATCATTGTAACTTCCCCATATTGACCCTTTCAGCCCATCAACGTAGTTCCATATTTGTCGGTAGCACAAGATTAAATTAAGGTCACAATTTCTGAAAAAATTGATATTATTGTATCAATATTATACTAATTGATTATGTAATCTATTGGAACAGAACATCCAACAAATATAAATCTGTTCATAATATTAAGAAACACATGGAGAATTTACTGTCGGTTATTCTTGTCGATACGACTACAATTAATCACACGGAATTTAATAAATTATTGTTTCTGTCAGCTTTTGCATCATTACTACCAACAACCTTCTTTGCTGCAGAAAAGTAATTTTACAGATTTAGCTAGGAAGAAAAGTAACTATTTTGGAAGGGGTTTACTTAGTTTTGCCAAATCGTTCCATTTCAAATTTTTCTAGTGCAACATACTTTATTTTATCTCTAGTCTACAATTTCAGTGATACAAAGATCTGTAGTGTTCTTTAAGGTTAGAAACATATTTTTTGACATTCTCAAACATCGGAAAATACGTGAAATCAATTAAAACTATCTGCACCATTCCTTAATTTAAAACTGATGATACGCTGAGAGAGATACCTGTATGAAATACAAAATATAAACCACTGCTTACTCGATTCATACGCCCAACAATGTAGTCAGTAATTTTCCATGTTGGTAAGACCTTATTTTCGTCCCTTCTGTCACAAAACAAAATTTCGTTATTCCTGTGACGTTTAACATACAAATTCAGTTTATGACAACTTATAATCCTCAGGATGAGAAGTAATTTATTTGCGAAGAATTCATTCATCTGGAAACATGTACTAAATAGATTAAAATCAGACTTAATAATCTAAACTTGTATTTTTGTTTTTTGGATTGCTAGCTCCAATAGAGGTTCCCTAAATTTTGTTTGTATTTATAAAATGAGAACTTATTACAGTATATTATACTTGTCTCTTAAATCACCGACTATTTTGCTGTACATGTTACAAACTCCTTCGCGTTATAATTCCATAACAGTATACGCCACAATTTAGGTGATTATAAATGATAATCTATGTTATGCTTTCATTAATGCTCTTTTTAAATTTCGTTTTCAATATACTGCCTCATGCTGGCAATTAATCTTCAATTTTGGAGTCGAGTGACTGCAGCAGATCTTGAACCCTTAATTTCTTCCTCTTGAGCCGTGACACCATTTCATATTTCCTTTCCATTATTTTAACTGCTACTTTACATGAGCAAGTGAGCCACGCTACACTATGAACTTACTTCCTTCTTGAATCTTCCTATTTTTCACGTTCTTCAATTTTTTTTCACTCCAGATTTTTGCAGAGATTTGATAGCTCTTCGTTTAAAGTACTTTGCTTCAGATTTCTTCGGAATGTTATAGAATTTCTTCCAGTCGCAGATATCAATTTTTCAACAGATGTTTCTACACACAAAAAATAGTTAAACATTTCTCAGACAGATGGTAACATTTCACTTCCTTTATTAGAACGTAGTAGACTATGACCTGGGAGTAGGAATAAAATGCTTGGCATCAGCACTGGCACGCGACAGTAAAACCAAAGATCCAAATACGACCATGCCAATGGTGAGTAAAACTCATCAAATGGCAGCTGGCCCCTAATGTTGGGAAAGAATAGTGACTACTAACACCAGATGAACTGTCATATAGCCTCAAATCTTCCCAGATTTCTTCTGAAATCAAACCTATACTCCTCGACCAACATTCGATTTGTACTTCTACTGTACAGTAAACAATTATTTTTAGTGTTTCGAAAATGTAAATTATGACACTGATCTTAGGATATTATTTACAGCTGCTTCCTCTACACTGTTTGTATCTGCTGGAGTAATAATATTCATTTTGAAGTCGTAAGGCATTTGATGGATTTTTACATTTAAGGTGACAACAATTATTTCATTGGCTGCTTCTGCTATTGCACTAAGTACTTGTGAAGGAGTAGTATCATCACATCCTGTCGAGTAATGTCTTACAGCATTCCGGCAATTTCTTCTGTTAATATCACTTCACCCATCTGATCTACTTCTGTATATTCTTCTTAGTGAAGCACGTTACCATCCACTTTCTACCTAGAGGCACCTGTTACTGGTGATCATTCAGGTTTCAAGCATTGTATGCTGAGGAGTGATTCAGGTTTCAAGTCCTTTTTTGCTAAGGAATTATTTAATATCTGAATTTTTAAGTATTTTCAACTGTTCTTTCCTACAAAATGTTATTTAATTTTTTATTTGACATTGTAACCATGCATAAGGGTGTATCTTTGCATTTCTCTTTCAATAACTTCTATTTTCCGTCTTGCTCTTATTGACAACTTTTATCTTCAGATTCTAGAGCTCTTTTTTTACCATCTCACCTCTCACATCTTATGGTCATTTCTTTCATTAATCGAATCTAACATGTCTTAACTTTTTAGTTGATTTATAAAGGGCCTTACCACGTTTCCTAGTTTTGAGACATTTCGTTCATCTAAAGTGAGGTTCTTCTTTCAAGGTGTTTGGTTTAAGGTTTCCACAGGTATAATATTCTATTTGAAACTTTTTCCATGTTATTTTTTTTTTTTTTTTTTTTTTTTTTTTTTTTTTTTTTTTTTTTTTTTTTGTTCCATGCCCCTTCATGGGTACAATCAGGTGACAACTATTCCTTCTTCTTTCCAATTGTGACCATTAACTTTAGCTTGCTGTTCTGTTTCATTTCATTTTTCTTCGAATCCACTTTTAGGCTAGTCCATTACAATTAGATTCTCTTCTGGGAGAAATTCTCGGTAGTTTCTTTAGTGTCGTTTCATTATCTGCAGCACTAGAATGCATGTACATAGGAATTGCTGTAGCGATTTTATTTCCATAATAATAAATCTTTTACTACCCCATTTCACTAGTTTTACATTTTGTTGTTCTTTATTATTATTTTCAAATGGACCCTAAATGATCGCGGAAAGCCTTGATTCTCAACATAGAATGTTATTAAGAATCTGTTCAATATTTCCAGTGGGTAGTTAGAACCAGAGATTGTCAGTTCCTGGACCAACAGGATAAGCTTGCCATTAGTCTGCGATTCGTGTATAATCTTATGTTTTGTACGTATGTGTATTTTTTGTTTGTTAAATGTGTTGTTTATGAGCTGGAGTTTGGGTACTATTCCTGCATTTGCCTAGATGACTGTGGAGAACGTCCTAAAAATTGAACTCAAGATGGCCGGTACATGGGGACCAGGATTCGAACCTGGTGCCGTTGGTGGCGCCTTACCGCGCCCAGCCACACTCGTGTTACTCGATACACTTCTAAATATATACACTTTTGTCGTAGTCAGTTTGTGATTATCAGATATGGAATCAGGTTTCTCGTGCCACCTCCTCAGTTCCCGTTTTAAGCCTTTAGTCTGCCACTGGTATTAAGAACTAAACACCCCATCCTACGTGATTTGAACCTGGGTCACAACCCGCCAATCCGGGCGGGAGAGGGGGAGGGAGTGAATGGGCGCTCGGAGTTAAGACTCTGATGATCGACTAAAATTACCCAAGAGTAAATCAGCCCCAATAAGACCCGGTACTCTCCTAGTTTTATATACATACACATGTTAAACGCGAAACTATAGCAATGAACTGTAGCTTCTTAAAGGAATGTGAGCATTGATTTCTGCCACAAGTTTCCCAGCGTTCTCCCTTTTAGAGTTGTGTCGCTCTGTCCTTTTACGGTATCTGAAAATGTGCAAATATCATTGTCAAATGGAAATACGCTGTATTTGACTTCTTACTGAACCATTTTTACTTCTCAACAGAACCAATATACAGAAACAGTGATTTTTTTATTTCCTTATTGATATTTAAAGATGACTGGCAAGATTTAAAAGATGCTAATACATGATAACAGCAAGTTAACGCGTACCTGTCACGATACCATCTTACCAGTGGAGGCCGCCAATTGTAAAATTCAGATTCGATTAATGCTGTGTGCTATAAAAGATCGTGGCCAGAGGTGTAATGTAGCAAAGCAGTAACATGCGCTTCATCGCTGTTGTTGAGAAAATCGGCCATGAAATATTCCGTTGCGTTCAAATACTTTCTGCGTTAAGTAGATTTCAAGAGGCACGCGGGGACGCAGCGAGCTAGCTCTCTCCCTCGCAAGCCCGTCATCACCGGATCGAATCTCGCTGCAAGCAACTTTTAATTATATATTCAAACATGTATACGAATATTTCCTCCCATCAGTTGCAACGATTACGTATATAGTAAGTTTTTAGATGTCTTTCGTTTCTATCCTCCCATCCACGATCAGGGTAAGAAAGCGCGAGGCCCGTAGGTAGTATTAGAGCTAAAGAAAAAAAAGGTCGCCCATCTGGCCTGAGGCCCATCCTAGGCGAGGCCCCTTATAGAAGGTGCGCCCCCCCCCGACAGAAGGCGCGGGGCCCGTAGCATTTGCTAAATCCTGTTACGTGGCTAATCCGGTCCTGTCCACGATATTTGTATTTCATACCTTCTGCAGCAAATATTTATAATTTTGAAATATAACTTTGTTTGCGAACAATATAATGGCGTTCGAATGAGTCGTATTTTTCACAACAAACGGCATTTAAAAACACTTATTGTACCCAAAATTGTTGAAACTGATTGCCGGGAATTATCTGTATACACATTTGAATAAATAGATAAATAAAACTTGCCGCCAGCGAGATTCGATCCAGCGACAAAGCGTTTTTTAAACAGAGAGCTTCCTGGCTGTGCCACACGCCTATTTAAGTCTCCATAACGTAGAAAGTATTTGAACGCAACGGAATATTTCAATGCTCATTTTCTCTACAGCCGCGAAGAAGTGCATGTTACTGCTTCGCCACATTACACCTCTGACCATGAGCTATTATAACACACGGTATGAATCGGATCTGAATTTTATAACTGGTGGCCTCCCCTTGTTAGCGTCAGCATGGACTCATATCGGTACATCTTAATTCCCCCCATCAGTACTAGTCTTTGCTTGCATCTACGATTACATCACTCGCCATAGCTGAAACTGTTCAGTATGAAGCTACAAATTTGATCTATTAGTTCAGGTAAAGCTAATACGTCCCAAGTAATTAGTCAGTATACATATTTCTCACCTCATTATCATATTTATGACACAGTAGCTGTTGCCGGCAACTTTGTTCACACATAATGTTAATTTATGGGTTAAACGGATCATGTCACCGTTAACACAAAGCCAAAGAGAAAAAAAAAAGAAGTAAAAATATTCCTCAGAATAACACGATAGCGTTCTAAGGTGAATCACGATAAGGATGTAGACTGCGACATTAACTGAATCAGATTAAGTTATACTAGTTTGTGGACACATTTAACAACAAATTTTTCAGCTTTCTGACTTCACAACAAAATAAAACATTTTTAAAAGCAGGAACGGGGATGTACATTATCCAAAACGTCGTCACATTCCGACCAACCGTTTTTGTATGAATCCCGCTCACCGAAACAGACATACAGTGGGACTAACAGACAAACGGACACATTTTTTAAAAACAATTGATTCCTTTTATATGAGCCATTAACAGTGCAGCAAATACATTTTCTAAAATATCTTATATATACAGACATTTTTTCGGTTAGTCTTATTATGAGCATAGATTAGGTGGAACATGCGAAAATTTCGCGAATGATATACAATGAATTGCGAAATTGGTGGTTTGTAGTAAGGCCGGCTCATTTGTAGCAATTTTTTACTTGTCAACTGAAATATCTGGTCTTGGTCTTATGGCTTTACGATCGTTGACGTTGAGGTCATTAGAGGCAGGAAAGAATTGGGGGAAGGATCGGGAAAAAAAAATTCAGCCATGGCCTTTTGAAGGAACCATCTCGGAAATTGCCTGGAGTGATTTTGGGAAACCTTGGAAAAACAAAATCTGGATGCCCAGACGGGGATTCGAACCAACGTCCTTCCAAATGTGAGGCCAGACCTTACCAGTCACCCACCTGGCTCGGTCTCAACTGAAATGGTAGGCCTACTTAGTAAAATACTTACAACCTCTTACGCAACAACTAAAAATGTAGAAATGTTTCTCTATCAGTAACAAAAATATCCGAGAAGCTCCTTAGTGTAGAAAGCACAAATAATTTGTTCATATCGCTCTAATACGTGGTGTTGCTATCTAGTGGTAATGCGATCACTCATTATCGACGCCAGCGATACCTAGCAGCTTGACTCGGAACTAACGCACAACCGTGACCTTGATCGTTCATAATCCTTCCATTTATGGGTTGAATTTCGAAAAATTCCTTTTTTAATTAATGATGTTGTGAAAGCGGTGAACTTAATTTTTAAATTGATTACGCGTTTGTCGATTTTGATCAAGTGCGAACGGAGAAAGATAGCTCGTAAAAAAAATAAAAAAATTGAAATAATATATGTAATGATGATAACGCTTTAAATAGTTGAATTCTTCGGGAACAACTAACATGACTGCGGAAGTACTTGCCAGTGTTTAGGTAATAATAGCGGAGTATTGGGAACAAAGCGAAGAGGGCAGCGGAGTGAAGGACGGTCATTGCGGGCCAGACTAAACACCACGTGGCGCGAATTCCTGCTGCCCGCAAAAAGCGCCGCCAACTTAACGCCGTGCACTCATCCTGCTGCACCTTGCAGCCCAATCTACACGGCATCCGCCGGCTCCGTCGGTCAAGTGCTTTCCTCAGCTCAGAAATCGCACAGGAATATACGGACAGTCGAAATGATCCACACAAAAAACTGTGGAATCGATGGAAGTGTTTCGACTCCGTAAAGTATAAAGATACAAAAAAAAGGTGGAGGAAAATTATATAAAATAGGGGAGTAGTTGATGATGGAACAGGTAAAAATTAAATATAAGCCAATATTGCAGGAAATAAGTTGAAAAAAAAAAAAATAGTAGCCTACATCTAGAGACATATTACGTGCCTAATCTAAATCATAATCGTTAGCTTATAAGTAAACTTATACTTCCAGACAGCTTCACTCGCGTGGCCTTCACAATTTGCAGACCTAAAGAAAAATAAAATACAATTTCGAGGAAAAGCCACGATGAATTTAGTTACTAGCAATTAAATTGCCTGTTACAGACCTCATTACACTGCCCGCAACTGAATTTAGTTTTCGATAATTTAAATACTCTTCACAGTAATCCTTCACATGGTATGAATACATACGGATTTATTCATTAGAAATGGAGACTGGTTTGCACTCCGCGATCAACTTATTCAAGCAGCATTCTAGAAGCTAACAGACAAGGTATTATTATTCATGACCATATACAGAAAACCTGTAGTATAATTGGCGCACTGATTACAAGCTAGTAATCCAAAGAGGCAGAAAAAAGTCTCAACTACAAAACTATCGCAGTCCATGTGATCTGGTTGTCCGCTGCGAAGACAGGTTATATCCATATCTTTGAGTTTATCTCTTGGTGCAAATATCTGTGGAAGACGGGAGGATCCTGAAATACGAGCTTAATCAGTCATTCGACGGAAAGTGCTGCAGAAAATAAATTGCCGGCATCATTTCCTAGGATTGCAGCAGTAATTATGGAACGATAAAGGTGCCCGAAAAGGTAATGCCGGGGAAGACGAGATATTCCGACGGAATCGACTCTCGTCACTGCCAGACTCAATACACACACAACACTGTCACTGACCGTTCTTATTGCTGAGCTTTGGCACTTGTAACGGGGGTGTCTCTTAAGTGCCGTTCGCCAGTCAGTTGCGAATGCGTTCAGAAAACGGTTCTATTCGTAGCGGTAAAGTATCGAGCAATCCAAAGTCCCAAACCAATGCAGCTCCGTGAAGCAGACAGGTGACACCCCGGCGAACCACCCATTCCACAGCCGCCACACGCTTCCACTACCCGAGAACCAATAAACAATATGGGCGTAATATTTCTACCTATGTGTATATTATTAACAATCCCTACCAACTGTTATCGCCAAGTACGCTGGTCTCTTAAGACCTACTCTTACAACGAGACGCTCATAAAACGGCCATTGACTTTAACATTAATGGAACACCCCTATTCTCTATGCCACCTGAAGAAGTTTTCAGTAACAATGCAGTTATATCCCCATATTCAGATTATTGCCTTATACTTGAAATTTTCATGACTTTAAGAAAGTTCGGGTAATAGTCGTGTATCTTATACTTTCTTAATCGTTCACAGTAGGTGTACGGTAGCTGCTTTATGTCAACAGTTTCTACTAATATTTCTACTGATTTTTTTTTTCCTCCTAGTAGGGCATCAAGCACACTGACCATTGTAAATAATGAGAGGATTAGTGGGGAGGGGAGGACTGCACGAATTCTGATCGGGCGTATTAGGTCTGGCGAATCTAAGCTATGGGAGGACAGTCTTCTGTTGTCATACTGTCTGCTGTTTGTGTGCAAGTGTATTTTTTGTTTGTGATATTTGTAGGTAGTTTATGAAGCGTATATCGAGAACCTGCCATTATTCGTCTGCATCAGGGATTCCCAATCTGTGGTTCGCGGACCCATGGGGGTCCTATCCTAAGGGAACCCTGAACAAAATAAAAATAATAATTATGAAAACTTAAAAGGAGGCGTGAGAACACTTTACCTTTGGCCACGATGTATGAGATGCGAATCGATCTATCAAATGACAGTTTTAGAATAGCCAATTTTCAATTACTAATACTATTCTTTAGAAATCAGTGGTTAGTCTCTAAGGGTTCTGCCGTTGAAAAATGATTGCAGGATCCGTAATCAGGACGGGCGGTATGCTGAGACCTCGACTCGTACCCGGTTTCGTTGTACCTCCACGATATAGCATGCGGCTCCTCACCACACTGGCAGGTTTCTACTAATTTATTGTTGTTATGATATCTTCAAATCAATTAGAATTTAATTTTTAAGGTTCTGCCTGCGGACCACACGAAGTACGCGAAAAACAGGTTGAGAATCGCTGCGTCCAAGTTGGTCGTGAGGGAATTAGAGAATCCAGCCCATACAGAACTGGAAGGATCGCATTAAAGGCACAGTATCAACTGTAGATACGATTTCTAATTTAGTGGATGCAATGGCGCCGTCGATAAATCATATTGTACCTTATTGCACCACTGAAAGACGGTTGCACAGTGGATGATAACAGAGTATCTAACTGTTATCGGGCCGCAGTGTTTGGTGTTCACTCCTGGCAGTTTAACAGGCGCCGACACAGTCAGGATTCCTGCTGCGAGTCTTGAAGTGTCCCCACGTTACTGACCCGCACGTGTGCCGTGTACCCAAGCGCTCCTCACTGCCACAGATCGATAGACTGGTCCAGAACAGCGTGGGAAGATTCAGGGTGGATATCATCAGAACTTTAAACCAAACCAGGACAGCTGTGAGCAACATAGCAAAAGAGACAGGATGTTCGTTCAACGCTCCAAAGATTATCTGCAATAGTTTGGAAAAATTCCGCATAATTTTAACACCTACCCCTGAAAACGACTTTTTTTGTGATTTTAGAACTGCATAAGTATATAGATTTTCTCGGATACTAATATTGCTTCACTGAAATTCATAAACATAACATACCATCACCATTGATTCATTTTCCAGACACTCCGGGACAAAATACCATGCCCGGAAATGCCGAAAAAGGGCTGTGTCAATGTGCATGTAGCTGGGAACTGATTTATCAGATTTCGCAGATGTTTACACTGTACTGTATTTTGATGTCTCTACTGAGCGCGGTAGGTGAGTGGTAACGTTCTGACCTCGCATTCCGGAGGATGCGTTTTCGAATCTACGACCAGCCATCCAGATTTTGGTTTAGCATGGTATCCCCAAATCACTCCAGGCAAATGGTTTCTTCAAAAAGACCGTGGCTGAATTCTTTTCCATAATTTGTCATCAGTCTTTTATGAGCTCAACGTAAAACAAGGGTAAAACTATAAGCATAAAAAAAAAGAATTTTTTTTAATGTCTTTTAGGCTTCTTCGACTTTGATCGAGGTATTTATAGGAGGTAGAAGGTTGTGGATCAGAGGCGGGTAGCAATTCTACCACGGTTTTACCAAGCATTCATCTCTTCCTTTGACTGGACTGATTACGGGAAACCATCGAAAACCGAAATCCGGATGGACGGGCGAGGATATGAACCTGTGTCCTCCCTAATGCGAAGGAAACCATGGTTAACAGTAAACGAATTACCTTGATCATAATCTTGTTAGAATCCACCAACAGAGCTAATTTGTATTTCTGCTTCTAATATTACAATACGTTTCGTTAATCTTATGTATCTGTTGGAATGTGTTGATTTGAGAGTAATAACATCTACTGTTGCAACCATGTAAAACAGAAGTTTCCATTGTTTTAACACTTACGGATAGACAGAACTGAAATACGAAGTCAAAATAGTTATTCTAAATCTTGGTGTTCCATATTAAAAGAATCTTTTCCAGATATGAACTGTTTACATTGGAAATAAACGAATCTTGTGTTTGACTTCAAAGCATTTACTTTGCGTCCGATTAATTGTAATGGGCTTACACTCTAGTATCTATTCCACCACACGATCATTCACATTTTGCTTTAAAATATTTCACACTGTGAGGTATTGTCTTCACCATCACCCTAGGTAGCTTACTCTATTTCCTGAATACCCTATCAACACAGAATAACTTCCTTACTCCCACGTGCATGAAATCAAGTGCTAATTGATGTTGCTCGTCTTTCATTGCCTTCCAAAGTGTTTCCCCAACACTACCCTGGACTCGTGTAAAAATACGTTCTGCCCTGGAAGAAGACCCCAGAATGAGGGTCGAAACGTCGGCTACGATGAACATGACGCGGCGCCACCCGGACAGCCAAGAATCAACTGACTCTGGCCGCGGAAGCCTACGATTACAATACGTATCTTATTTGTGTCCACCATACTCTTCACCTATCCTCCAATGATTATCCGTTGAGCTCCGTTAACATTTCAGTTCCATAGAGCATCGTACGGTAATGTTAGCACACACATTTAGCATTCCTCCTTTCACACCTTCCAACTTTTGCAACTGATACCTGTATCATCAAGAAATACCCTAGCAGGCGGCCGATCAGTGTTAAGAAACCCCGTTTCCTTACCTTTTATTACTTGCCAGTAGACGAAATATTTTTAACCCTTCACAATGTGTCCTCCCCATCATAGTTTACTATCAATTAATATTGTTATTTTATTTCTTCAATTAGCATTTCCCTCTCCACAGAATATAAAAAAAACTTTTTTAATGAGCTGATTTTTTGTTTTATCTTCATTCCGTATTTAAACATATACCCTTTCTATGTTCCTACATAGTTTTTTATTAACTTCTCTCTATTGAATCCTGCTATAGAGCTTTTACAAATAATCCAACCTCATCTCTAAACCAATAACAGAATCATTTGTTAGAATAACCAAGATCAATGGTCCAAACACACTACCACAAATAGCTCCAGGAGAATGTGAGTATGGTTCCTTCAAAATGCTGTTGCCGAATTAATTTCTTTTCGTTGCCCCCAGTACTTTCCCGTCTCTATTGAATTTGAGTTTGACGAAGCATAAAGTCAAAGAAAAAAAGTGAGGACATCGAGTATTCCACACGGTGAATGAAGAGATTGACTAAAAATAGAGAAGAGCTGAGAAGATTTATAGAAGACATTTCATGTCAAGACCTGCCTTAGGAATGATACTTATTATTACAAAAAAGCCAGACGTAATTCGTGGAAGATTCCACTTGTATTCACGTTACTGCAATTCTGTGTTCATCTGCAAGAAGAAAACCAATTACTGTTTCGTTGCATTTCGTGTTTTCAGTCTATATACAAAGGAATCGCATTACGTTATGTATAATTAACGCCATCATCATCATCTTCCTTTCCAGTACTAGGCCGTTGTTTGTTAATGTCTCCCCCTATCTTTTACTTGGTTTTCCATGCATTCCTTTTTCTCTGGGGACGACATTTAGTACTTTCCGTTGCATACTGATGTCTTACATCTTTTTCAAGCTCCAAAATAAGTTTTCCCAATACTGTTGAATGGGTTCAATTACCGGTGTTATTTTTAATATATCTTTTTTACTTGTTATTATTCTTAACATAATCTAGCAGTGTATGTCCTGCAGATCTTTTCAGGAAATTCATTTTCAAAGCAGTGAGTCGTAGCTCATCTTGTGTTTTTATTTTCCAGGTTTCATAAGTAGGGATTGGTCTTGCTAGAATTTCGTATGTAATGGAGAAATAGTATAAATTTATTAATAGCCCTAAAACCCTAGTTAATGAAGCTACTTATGTGGTGGTAGTTACAGCTACAGTGTAAATTTATACGACTTATATAAGCAAGGTCCATACAGATGGACCTTGGAAACGTAAGCCATATAAATTTATATTGCAGCTGTAGCTGCCAACAAACAAGTAGCCCAATAATTTAGGTTTTAAGACCTGCGGAATTTAGACACATAGAAACGACTTAATTAATTCATGCACAGCGCAAAGGAAATTATAATAATAATGGAATAAATAATGCGCCAGTGCTGTTCAGCGCGTTAAGGCGCCTCACACCGGATAGAGCGAGGTGCCACGGGTCCAGCTTCGAGTCCCGGTCCCGGTCGCAGTGGAACCGCCGCCCTTACTGCGGTTTCCTGTTACCATCTAGGACAATGCTGAGACGGTCCACAGTCCTTGATTCATAAAATTACACTGATCATATACAACACAAAAAGCTACACGTTTTGCAAGCGGATAGCATCCTCCTATAGGTTATGTTTGGTCGGTATAACGAACTCGGTTAGAATTCGGATAGGACACAAGTCCTCTCCCACCCCTCTCATGATTCACACTGACCGCCTGTTTCAACAGAGGGCCATGGCATGTCGTCCTTAGCTGGCCGGATCGAGAAAGGGTATACGATATTAAGTCAATTATTATCCACAATTTAGTTATATTTTGTTTATGTTGGTACTACTGTCATGTTGCGTAGCTGACGCATGCGTGGTTTAATTGTTGTTATGTCTGTGCAGGTTTGATGCTGCTAGGTTAGTCCCATTATCACTACCCTGCCGTTAACCGTGGCTGCTCAGCTTTCTGTATGAATCAAATAAAGAGCGACGTTTAGTGATCCGCTTTTTGTGATCTGAAGGTGTATCAGGAGCCGAAAGTCATCGAAGACTTTCGGTACAGTACGGGAACAGTGTGTTGCCGCAGCGGAATGTCTACGAATGGATTGAAAAATTCAAAAATCGTCGCACAAGTGTTACGCACGACGAAGGAGCCAGACGCCCGTTTACCGCCACAAACGAGGAAATATTAAGCGTGCAAGTGACAGACAGAGAGTAACTATTGATGAAGTGGCAGATCGTATGTAAATTATTCATGGTTCTGCCTACGAAATCATCCAAAACAGACTTGAGATTCATAAAGTCTGTGCAAGATGGGTCCTAAAACAACTCACGCAGTTGCATAAACAAACGCTATTTGACGTCTGCCAAATCCATTTGGATGGTAACGAACGTGACATCTTCTTAGACAGAATCATCACTGTGACGAAACATGGATCCATTATTGTGAGCCGGAGAGTAAACGGCAGAGTATGTAATGGAAACATCCAAATTCGTCCTGCAGGAAGAAGTTCAAAACCCAACCATCCGCAGGAAAAATAATGCTTACAGTTTTTTGGGACTCACGAGACCCAGTACTGGAACATTATCAGGAAAGGGGCACAACAATAAAAATTGCACGTTACAGTGAGATTCTTACTTCCTGCAATTCGAAGCAAACGCCGAGGACTGCTGTAGAAAGGTGTTGTGTCGTTGCACGACAATGTCCATCCACATACTGCTGCCCACAGTGTTAACGCTGCAGAAACTAAACATTATAGTACTGGTTAATCCTCCGTATAGTCCTGATCTTGCCCTTCCGATTACCACTTGTCTGGTCCGCTCAAAGAAGCGTTAAGGGACCTGCGATTTATCTCGGACGAAACAGTGAAAAAAGCAGTGCACTCCTGGCTCGCAGATTAACCGAAAACCTTCTTTTATGAGGGGATCAGGAAGCTTGTGCAATGTTGGACCAAGTGCGTTGAAATGCAAGGGGACTATGTTGAAAAATGATTCACATGTAAGTTTCCTATTTGTATTACAACAAAATTTATAATTACATTGCGGATAATAATTGACTTACCCTCGTATATGTAACGATTATTCTCTTCAGTGTATTCCATTTGTAACAATCTAATTAATAATCTGAAGAATAAAAGAACAGAAATGATTCAAAACTTGCAAAAAATATTAATTTTTAATAGCTAAAATGTACCCTGACGAAGATCTTGCTGTTTTACTCTTCTGAACTTGCTGCCTTCTAAAAATGATTCACAAATATAATATGAGTAACTATTAAACCTCTTCCTTCAACTGTGTTTCACTATGACCCAGCACTCCTTTCTCCGAGCTGTAACAAACCTATTGATTTTTTCAGCTTCGGCATGTGGCTTACGTAAGCCATTTTTTCAGCTTCGGCATGCACAATTATTGTTGAAGTCACTATTGCTTGTTTGCTATGTTCATTACGAGCGACAGTTAATTACTCAATTTAACGGTTCTATAGCCGGGCAGCAATCTTGTTTTCATTGTAGGGTCCTCGTCTCTCATTCGTTAAATTTCAGGCATATGGAAAAATGCTAGTGTCTCAAGAAGCCGATATTTAAGATCAACTAGTTTCAGTCGATCGGAT
Organism: Vandiemenella viatica; assembly: GCA_031002005.1. Classification (NCBI taxonomy): domain Eukaryota; kingdom Metazoa; phylum Arthropoda; class Insecta; order Orthoptera; family Morabidae; genus Vandiemenella; species Vandiemenella viatica. Next base: position 71,497,235 of record JARYHS010013630.1, on the reverse strand, counting down.
GCTTACTGTTTGCGAGATTGCGTTATGTCATTCATGCTTTTCTTGTTTCCATGAGTGTTTTAAGAAATTAGAACTCCGCCATTTATGAGGTGAGATCTATTATTTGATTCCCTAACGCAGAAAATGTTCGAATAAACAATATTCATCGTCATATCAAAGAGATTTATGGATACAATGCAATAGATGAATCATCCGTTCGACGACAGCGTCGAAACTTTAACTGGGGGAGAGAGAACGTCCATAACGATGGGCGAACAGGACACCCGTCAGTTATTACAGACGACTTGCTGAATCCAGAAGATAAATTAGTAAAGAACGATCACTGTATCACACTGTACGAGTCAGTAAGGAGTTATCACATTTCATATTTTTATAAAATTGAAAGACTTTTTAGGAGTAACATGTTTTCAGTGCGGTGAAGTCTTGAAAGAAAGTCTCTGTTCTTAAATCAAGGTGTCATTACTTTTCTGACTGAACTTACGGAGGAGAAATATGCAAAAACTCAATACACGGTAGGACAAGTGTTTAAATTTACATTGAGACTATGAAGAAAAGTAGTGTAAGTTATCCTTATGTAAAATAAAATATTTCTTTTAAAAATCGTTACTGGTTGTTTTTATACTATTATACGGGTACTGCTTTCTGGACGACATCCGTATTTCCAATAATGACTCATCTGTTTTGCATGATTGTGGTAAGGAGCACTCTGCATAATATAAAAAATATAAACCGACCGATCCCAAAAGTATTTAAAAAATACTTCAGTTACATGGTAGTAGTAATTCTCACTGATACTGATCTTAAAGAGAAATCGGTATCTCCATCACACGTGTGTTGACGGGAAACGAAATAATTCTCCGTTTTACGTAAAATGAGTACTAATAACTGTTAGACATCTTTACTCCTTCTTATGATGCCATTCCCGATTCTGGACGTAGTCAATTAGGGGACGCCCATCAATCACGTGACTTGTTATTGAATACTGACATTTATTTGATTCTAGTGTAAGCCCGTGATCGTTTTTAGCGTATCGTCACGGGTCTAGAGTGATTCCAGTTTTTAACGCAAAGGTCTGACCTTATACGAACTGGATCTGTGTTTCACCCTTAGGGTGAATAAAATCTCTTGAGCTTCAAGAACTCAGAAGTATTAGTAAATGTAGGATTAGACACGGACAGGTAAGATCGCACTATCCTCCAATTGTTTCAAAGGTCATACACTCTAACTTGTTTAAATAAAAACTTGACGTTAACTCTGCAAATTAAAAAAAAATCCTGTTTGCTTCGAAAGCAATACGTTGTATTTTACTGAGACTGGGCCAATACTTATAATGTAATCATTGGTCATTGTATCTGTAACGGCCATAGAACTTAATACACATTCCATATTATTAAACAGTTGAGTAACTACAAAGAAACCAATTGCCAGAATACTCGATTCGTTAAAATATTTGGTCTGATGTCCACTTTAAAAAACCTAATAACCCACGGACAGTGAACATGAACAAAGACCATTGAAGAAAGTGGTCAGCAATATACCTAAAAAGCAATAAACCATAATGTTTAAACTTTAGTTAAGCATCAACATTAGTGAAAGTTCTAACTGAACTGAAATTTATAGAAGTCGGAATGACAATTGTGTTATAATATGATATCGAAATAAAATTGTCTTAGTCTAAGTATCTATGCTGTCCATGGATATTGTGTATTCTCTGTGGTGAATAAAACAGATGATGTACTGTTGCATTCTTGCTTGACCGTTAAACGGACGTGTTTTAATAGGTTATGGGCCCAGACTGTGACCCAGAGTTATTTTCTTCGCTATTCTAGTAAACAGAATACGGAAAAGTCGTAATCTTATAAACAATTAGTTACGCGCGTGAAGATGGCTTCGAATTTTGTAGTTAACGTTCCTAAGCTTAAAGGCAGAGACAACTACGATGTATGGGCTTTTGCAGCGGAGAATATGTTGGTGTTAGAAGGCATGTCCGGCTTAATACAGGAAGAAGGAAGTACTAGCACTGCAGCCGCAGATGATGCAAAGGCGAAAGCGAAGCTGATTCTTACAATTGATCCAGCGTTGTATGTGCATATAAAGCAAGCTAAAACAACGAAGGAGCTATGGGCGCAGCTTAAAACTATGTTTGACGATTCCGGGTTTACACGAAGAATAACCTTACTTCGTCATCTTATATCAATCAGACTTGATAATTGTGATTCAATGACGTCGTATGTGACAGATATTATTGAGACATCGCAAAGATTAAGTGGAACTGGATTTGGTATAAACGACGAATGGATTGGCTCGTTGTTACTGGCAGGTTTACCAGAACGATTTTCACCAATGATCATGGCGATTGAACATTCCGGGATTCCTATTACGGCGGATGTTATCAGGACAAAATTGATCGATATGGAGATGTCAGATTCAAATGAATCAGAGACAAAAACCGCTTTCGCTTCCAAAGGTTGGCAGAACCATAGAAGCAAGACTGCTAACAGACAAAACAAAAGCGGAAACTACGTCGCGGAAAAGTCAAATGTCAAAATGACAGGAATTAAATCCATCACTTGTTACAGGTGTAAACGAAGTGGACATTACAGGAATCAATGTCCTTTGCTGGTGAAATCAGATGAACCTAAACAATCCAATGTGTTTAGTGTTGTTTTTCTATCCGGCAAGTTTGGTAAACAAGATTGGTATATTGACTCCGGTGCAAGTTCTCATATGACGCCGAATGAACATTGGATAAAAAATGCATTGTATTCGTCAAGTGAACCAGAAGTTATTATCGCTGACAAAACCAAAGTACCTGTGCTGTGTACCGGCGATGTAGAAATAACTTCAGATTGTGGTTATGATATTACTGTGAAAAATGCATTGTGTGTGCCAAGTCTGACGACTAACCTCTTATCAGTGAGTGAACTCATAAAGAACGGTAATAAAGTTCATTTCGATTCACAGAATTGTTTCATACATAATATGAACGGTGAATTGGTGGCTATAGGTGAACTTATTTGTGGTGTTTACAAGTTGAAGGTAAAACATAAAATGAAAAGTGAGCACAGTTTATTGGCTGCTCCTGTGTTAACTGATGGTTATACGTGGCACCGAAGACTCGGTCATATAAATAGTGCAGATATGAATAAAATGAAGTCTGGTGTGGTTGATGGACTTAGTTATCCTGATAATTTTCAAACGGGAAAAAACAGTTGTATCGTGTGCTGTGAGGGAAAACAGTCAAGACTTCCGTTCAAAAATATTGGAGAAAGAAGTACAGAGACATTGCAGATTATACATGCTGATGTGTGTGGCCCAATGGAACATAAATCCTTAGGTGGTGCACGATATTTTTTATTGCTGGTGGATGACTTCAGTCGCATGGCATTTATTTACTTCTTGAAAGCTAAAAGTGAAGTATTTAGCAGATTTAAAGAATTTAAAGCCTTGGTAGAAAACCAAAAGAATAAGAAAATTAAAATATTTCGCACTGATAATGGCTTTGAATTTTGTAATAATGAGTTTACAGATTTTCTGAAGAAAGAAGGTATTATTCATCAGAAAAGTAACCCTTACACCCCAGAACAAAATGGTCTGTGTGAAAGACTGAATCGCTCAATAGTTGAGAAAGCAAGATGTATGTTGTTTGATGCAAAGCTAGATAAAAGATTTTGGGGAGAAGCAGCAAACACAGCCGTGTACTTAAAAAACAGATCAATTGCATCAGGAACTCAAGACAAGACACCATATGAATTGTGGTATGGCAAGAAACCTGATGTAAGCCATATTCGTATATTTGGCAGTGATGTAATGGTCCAAGTACCCAAAGAAAAACGTTTAAAGTGGGACAAAAAGTCACAAAAACACATTCTTGTTGGATATTCAGAAAATATGAAAGGTTATAGAATTTATGACTACAAGAAGAATAATATATTAATATGCAAGAATGTGGTTATTATGGAGAGTAGAAAAGATAATAAATATGAAGAAATAAGTGTTTCAGTGGGGGAGTCTGGTCAAGGACAATTGACAGTAACAGACAAACCAGAATTACAGAAATCAGTTTCAGTGGGGGAGTCTGCTCAAGAAGAACAGTTGACAGGAACAGGCAAACCAGAATTACTGAAATCATCTCAATCAGACTATGCTGAAGTAGAAGGTCAAGATAACTTGGAAGAAAGTACTGCAGCTGAGAGTGTGGAAATTAAGACATTGTCTAAAAGAATAAGGAAACCGCCTCAGAGATATGGTACAACTTTATTAAGTGTGGCCTGTAAAGAAGAAGGCAGCTGTGTTCCAGATGATATCATCAGAGAATTCCAGCAAGTGATACAGAAGATGAAGGCAGTTATGGTCAGACAGGAGAATCGCATCCGAGCCCTGGAGGCAAGGCTGATGGCTTCAACATCAAGTGCAGTACAAGTGGGTGTTTGAATAAGGTTGAAAGTGTGATATCATGCTAGGTCAGTGGATAAATGTTTTTGCGAAATAGCAAGTGTAGATTATCATGAAACCTTTTCATTGGTTGTTAGACATTTTATTTGCAATTGGTGTACAATTATGGTTAGGTATTTAAATGCAACTTCAGGGGTATCTGAAGGAAGATATTTACATGCATTTACCTGTCAAGCACTGAAGCAGAATATATGGCTTTGTCAGAGAGGTAGTATATTTAAGAAATCTGTTATTTGAAATCACGGGCAGTTTGTGTATGATTACTATCTTTAGTGACAGTCAGAGTGCATTGAAGCATACAAGTAATCAGCAAATACACAAGAGGTCTAAACATATTGATGTTCGTTACCATTTTGTCCGCGATGCTGTATTAAATATATTAGGGCCTAAACTTGAATTCATGGAAACTGATGAAATGCCAGCTGACTTGCTCACTAAAGCTCTTTGTGCCTTCAAACATTACAAACTTATGAACAAAATATGATTATTAAGTAATATATTGTAATGTTTTGTGAGGCTGTAACTTATTTCGATATAGTGGGGGTGTTATAATATGATATCGAAATAAAATTGTCTTAGTCTAAGTATCTATGCTGTCCATGGATATTGTGTATTCTCTGTGGTGAATAAAACAGATGATGTACTGTTGCATTCTTGCTTGACCGTTAAACGGACGTGTTTTAATACAATTGGTATTCGTGGTTACAGCAGAAACGATGAATAATTTATTTTTTTTATTTTTTTTATGATGCTTTCATTAGCAATATGTTACTGAATAGCAGATCGACGTTGTTTTAGTCGCAAAATTTATAAATATTTTTTAAACTATGAAACACTATGAGAAGCGAACATAATGAATGTATTATGGCAATTAATTTGGTAGCAGTTGCTTGGCTATTAAATTGCGGAGATAATCTCGAATTTCTTCTAATGATATCTCTAGTCACTGTTACTTTGCGAGCGAAGGCTGACAAATGACACCGTTTTACACCTAATATCTATGAGTGAGTGAGCTTAGAACATTATATAGTAAGGTATTCCTGTATTTTGATTCATCTCACTAAATACCAAAGCTTTAATGTTGATTTTTTATATGTATTACATTTTTCTGTGAAATAAAAAGAGAAAAATGATATAAGAAGTTGACGTGAGGTTTTTACTGACAGCCCCCTCCCCTCTCCCCCCCCCTTTAATTGGGATTTGGTGAGATTTTGCCGAAACCCCCCCCCCTTTTTCCCATTTTGTGCCACGTAATTAATGTACGTCCGCTTACCGTGGAGGATGTACTCTATCCGCGAGAACTCTCTCTGGAAGATGAACTGAGGTAGTATCCTTGGTTGCCTTCCACAGTGTGTGTTCATATGTGTTTTGTAGGTGACTGTGACAGTCTGTGTGCTCAGCATAGAAAGTTACTATTTTCTTATTAAATGAGGAATAAACAGGACAGAGGAAGAAACCCGGTGGTTTCTCTTCAACAGTACCGAAAGACACTATGAGGGCTCCAGGCTTAACGTGCCCATTCGACGGAAGAATTGCCATCAACAGTGTCACGTGCTCCCACTCCATACGCACTGCGGAGAGGTTAGGTATATAACCCAGGACTCTGGTGCACAATCTGGTGATTCGAAATCGTGGATAACCGCCTATTCTATCTAGCCGGCCAAGTCCTGATGGTGGAAATTTCTTTTCCACGGTTTCCCCCAATCACTCCAGGTGAGTGCGGGATGCTTCCTTCAAAAGGCCATGGTCGAATTACTACGCGTTCCTTGTCCCCAGTCCAATTCCGCCTCTACTGGCCTCGACGTCGACGAGGCGTAAATCCGTAAGAAAAAAATAATAAAAAAATTAAAATTTCTTCCTCCATCAGTTCTGTAACAAGCTAACACAGTGCTACCACCGGACAGCATCACGGCGCCGCAAACAACTGAGCTAACGGGCCGGGTAAAGCTTAATAACTGATCATAGAATATACAGCAAAAACATTTTGTTTATTTCGGACTTGTCATCTGAGCACGGGATTTACCGGAATGTGTTAAAAAATACTGCTTTGATTTTCGCTGATTGATAAAAACACAACTTGGATAACCTTACACACAGACTTGACAAAGTAAAGCTAATGAAAAATCACTCAAAAATTGTTGAAATCGTTTTGAGGACACTACTTAATTGTATTGTTATAGGAAAACTTGATATAATTTTCCTTGAAATTAATTTCAAGAGTCGAAAATTGCATTAGACTGGAAAATCTGCATCTTGGACTTTTGTCATAGGCTGCCATTACCACGTTATTTACTTTGAATGTAACGAGTTAGTAATTTCGTTGGGAGATTGAGTTTTCCCCTTGCTACTAGTTGCAGAAGACAATCCCAGGAAAGCAATTGAGTCTAGTTTGTTACGCAATGAACTAGCTACTGACGCAGGACGATGTGGATGCGCTTCTATCATTAATTGCATTCTCATTGCATAACTAACTGAAGCAGAAATCACAGGTGTTTGCATGACTAACCATTTGTATGTACTCTTGGTTTTACACGTGTCAAGGTCATCAATATGCCAGTCTGTAGCAGGTTGAATGTTTTATTTCACTACACTGAATAGGCTTTCTGGAACTTAGAATACTATTACCCTACTAAAGCAAGATAGTTGGTAACTCTCATCCTGTCTGCTGGCTCAGTAGTTAAGATGGAAACGGTCTGGAGTTCGACTCCTGGTCTTGGCTTTTTTTTTTAAGGGCCCTCCACTCTTCCTTTTACTCTATTACATCTTGTTTAGTGTATGTGAAAAGGCCAGTACGCTTTCTGTGATCGAATTCCACTTTAAAATGTAGTATTAGACGGATAGAATAATCGAATTGTGCAGCCGGTAAGAAACTTTGTCATCAAGTCATAAAAACCACAGTAAAAAATACAAAATAAAACGCACAAACCAATATACGGTTTCCCGTAAATGATAGTTGGAGGGTGCAAAGTAAGTTTTTCTCCCGCACAAAACTAATATGATACGACCAGTCAGGTGCAAGCGAATCTTTCTTGTAAAACCACACAGAAACTACTACCCGCAGGAATAAAACTAGCGGAATATTTTTACAGAAAAGGTATTACCTAAAGCGCTTATTTAATAATTACCTCAAAGGAAAAATTTGCAGCCACATACAGTATTAAAAAATAAAACGAGGCAAGTACTACATCTCATGTCAATGTTCTGAGAACAACTTGTAAATATCTGAATTGTCCCAAACCGTTCAAGCAGGCAAAAACATTTAAACAGATGGTTTTGTCATAATATTCTTGAGCAAATATTGGAAGAGTAACTAAGAAAGGTTTCAAGTCTGAACCATGTCAAAAGTTTCAGTGTGAATGATTTTGGGCAACTGATTAAGTATAACTCCAAAACAAAACTACATAGTGGGTCAAAAACATAGGAAAATAAATGGTTTGCCATAAGAAAACAGCAAGAAACAACAGAAGTAAAAAACACAAATAAAACGAAGAAGGAAAGATCTAGTAGCAGTGTAGCAACTGTTTCATTTTTAATTTCAGTGCTAGTGTCAAAAACATTTTGTCTTGTTGGATGCTCTGGTTGATATTAGACGATAAGATAACGACATTAATAAAATTATAAGCTCAGACATATTGACTGGAAATAGATATTTAATTCCGAAATTAAGAGAAGAGGCGTCGCAAAAATGCTCTCAGCTGAGTGGAAAATCGTTTCATGAATTATTCAATATGTGCGACATGGTACAACATGTATTCGCCGCTTTCGAGATTTCTCGATCCAGAGGACTCTGCCATAGACGGCATATAGCGGTGCTATAGCAAGCTATTATTCCGTCTTGGCCTATAGGAAGGTGTTGAACGACCATTCGCATTATAGAATCAGTCTGAGTATGATAGCAGGAGCAAGTAGACCGTCTCAATTAATGTAACGTTCTAACAGTTTAACTACGCTAAATAACTTTTTGCTCAGATGTCATATTCGCTTCTCTTATCTGTTCCCGGACGCTTCAGTTCTCAGTTGTATTTTAAAGGTTTTAACACAGTATAAGGGCACACAGAAAAGCAAATGTAACTGTCAATTTCAGGTATATTAACTGTGGTATCTCTCTACTGTCGATAGTTTGGGTAGGTGAAACTGGAGTATTGCTTCAGTTGAATCATTTGGCTTATTGGCTGCATGTTATGTCACACAGTGGCACGAGAGGAATTGTATGCAAATATTATGTGGAATGAATTGACGGAGAACCAGAAATCGAGTAGAAAGCAGAGACGATTGCTGAACATCTTACTGAATAGCAATAAGCTCTTAGGTAACAGTGCAGTTGTGCAGCGGTATTGCAGTGTAACTTCCGACCGCTGCGACGTTAGATCTGGACGATATTCTTACAGCACTATGCTTACTTCTTTGGATTGTCGGCAATACTTGGCTTCAAAACACAACAACACAAAACTCTGAAATGCAAGTCTTACACGTAAGAAAGACACAATGAGGTGAAGACAGACATCCTCATTTGAAAATGTAATTCTGATCAAATTAACATAATAGAACAGCATTACGTTTGGTGCCGGTATAAGCCAATTCCAGTACAGAATGATAAAAACGAAACAATATTGGGAGACAAAGATGTATTAAACACAAATGTCAAAACGTGTAGTTGAAGTGATTGCAATAACAATACACCAAACATCCACATTGCAACATACGATACAAGAAGTAAACGAATTCCGATGTTTAGGAAACAAAATTATAACTTTTGAAGGACGTTTCTGTCGGTGTTGAGAATTTATAAAATGCTGTCGGGTAAGGGGCCGTCAATAAATTACGTCACACCTTGAGGGGGGTCAACAAAGTGTGACATCGTGTGACAAGGGGGGGAGGGGACGTGTCATAAACTTTGTTACATTTGTATCACTTTTTGGATCGTATTGCCCCAATGTCGAGGCATACTTATTTAAACGATCATGTGGCACCTGTGTACTATATTTTTTATGAAACAAAGCCACTAACCAACATAAGCAATTACATAAGAGGCAACTAGTGGTTTTTCCCAATCATGAAGATTCGTCCACAAAGCATTGCCGCTAGACGAAACAGGAAAGTTCTTTGCTTATTAAACGACGACGATGCTTTATGGTTGGATGTAGATGATGTTGACACATCGAATGTTCCCAACACTATCGAAAACAAGAATGAAGTAACTATTATGCCAATAATAAATAGTATCAAGGAATGGGTTCAAAATCCATGGACACATGATGACTCAATTTTGTATCATTAATTCGATTTTTTTAATGTTTTTTTAATATTTTCTTATTTTTTTTATCTGCTTAGTGTCTCTCTAACAGTGAGGTCTTCAGAGATGGGAAAGGATGGGGGCAAGGAATGGGAAGGAATTCGGCCATGGCCTTTCGAAGGAAGCATTCCGGCATTTGCCTGGAGTGATTTGGGAAACCATGGAAAACCCAAATCTTGATGCCCGGACGGGGATTCGAACCGCCGTCCTCCCGAATGCGAGGCCAGAACGCTAGCCGTTACATCACCACGCTCGGTATTCTCTTAAATGTTTGATTTATTGTTGATATGATTTTTTAACTATAAATACATAAATCATTTTGGAAGGGCTGTTTTAATTTATAAATTTAATAATTGCAAAATATGTGACGTCACACCATGGGAAGGAGGGAGAGGGGAGTCCCATAAATGTGACAACCTGTGACAAGGGAGGGGGGAGGGGTCCAAAAATCATGAAATTCGTGTGACAAATTTGTGGATGGCTGCTAAGTAGACGAGTTAACGAAGCGTTATCACAGAAGATGGTGACAGTGGATGTGATCGCGAAATATCGTGTTGTAACACTTCTTTAACTCGGCTAGATACCCGAGAGTATTTTATGAAAAAATATGTAACTGATTACCGATGCAAGTACTGATAAGCAGTGACTGCTACGATATTACAATTATAGTTAAACATTGTATGAAATGCAGTATCAGAAAGTGCTGTTTCAACAAACCAATTTTGCTGCAGCCAAGCAGAAATGTTGTAGCTATACATCCCAGCACTGTCTGCCAATGCTTAGGAATTACTGAGAGCGCTTTACACCATATGTAGTATTACGATTTTGTACCGCTGGCCATTCCAGTAGATTAAAAATAAAGCAGGACAGATTTCTTGACCTTGAGGGGTCCCCTTGTTTGTGAGATTCCTTAATTCAAAGAGGATTAACGTTGAAAGTTCCTAGCCACCCCACCCATCAATGTTACTGACTAAGCGACCTTAGTTGGCCAACAGTGTGGGATGGCCAACATTGGTATACACGCGCGCAGTTTTGCAAACTGTTGCAATGCTGCTTGTTGTCACAGCTTATAAGGTGATTGCAATCTAAATAAACTATTGGTTCTTTGTATAGAAGTATATTTATTATCATTTTGCTACAAACTTTCAACAAAGATGGTCGCCACTGTAATACTTACAGATTTGATATAGAAATATTTTTTTTATTTCTTGAAATTTAATATTTTTATTTATTTTTTCGCAACGATTCCTCCGATACCAACAATAAATTCTGACGGTGTTAAAATAAAATTGTACTACGTTCCGAACCAAAAGATTACAAAGTCCACTTTTAACGCAGGATCTATCAGTTAACCTTCATTTCGGGAGTTTCATCAACTCCACAAAGAAGACAGCAGTGTGGTAGCGTTGAAGTGCCAACAGAGGGCAATTTAAAACTGAATTAACTCTTCCAGAATAGTTTCTTTCATGCTCTACCGGTGACAACGCAGTTAAGAAATAGGACTATTCGTTTACATGAATCTGTTTGAGATTGTTCGTTTCCACTATCAGTTTGAAATGGAAATTCTGTAAACTTTAGATTTTCCGTTCGAAACATAATTTCTTTTCCTTGTACAAAAAATATTTTTTTCGTATGTTTAAGAGTTTTGACGTTTATAGGAATTAGATATGCTTACCATCTTGCCGAGGAGTAATATAATTAAATGCTTAATACTTGATCTGCCCCCATTAACTAATAATAACAATCAAAACTGTGACGTTACACCGCGTTACGGCAGAAATCCTGTGTTCCCAGAGTGTAACTTTGTGCTGCTGTTGTTTCAATGAAGATTTCACAAACCATTTGCATCTACCTATGAAAAAGTTTGTATATTGTGTAGTTGTTACCATATGCAGACTTCATTAACGCGTTATGCTAGAAATAGGCAACAAGATGCCGATTACAACATCGCAGCTATTGCGACTTTGCATATCGGAATTTGGTTTATGCGTCTGGCTGAAGTCAAGAATTTTTTCACGACAAGGAAATATCCACAATTACCATTAATGAAGTCGTCAGGTATTAACAACTGGATTTTTTGGACCATTGTCTTTTTTATAAGATAATTATTTTTTATGTAACGATTAATGGCTATCTTCAGTGATATCTGTGTGATATTTGTACATTTTTTCAGTTACATTTAATTTAAAACAAAATGAAGTGTATTTTAAATTAATTTTACTTATGTGTGATTCTATTTCATATTCTCAGAGTCGGAGTTTTCTTTGTCGCGTAGTTTTTATTAGGAATTATTGTGAATCTTCCCAAGATTTCTGTACACTGTGGAATGCGATAACACAACACTGCACTGACCTGACTACAGAGTATCACCATTAATTTTATTATTAGTACTGAGTTAAAGACTACATGTGAATGTAACGCCACACCACGTTTTTCAGTATTCCGTAGAGTGTATGTTTTGTTTATATTTTGGATTTCATTGAGTTTGAAGATCCTTGGTTTTTATGGTCTACTTTGTTTTATCTTTGATGGTAGGTGGGAAGAGGAACTGATGAACACTCGTAGTAATATTGCACAGCTAAAATCAGACTCCATCAATAGGTACCAAACAAATTTCAAGAAATGCCTGGAAAGGATATCACACATCTTAACTGACAAGCATAAACAACAAATGTATCAAACCAGGCCTGAAGCACCAACATTGATAAGTCAACTCAAAACCCTTTAAGATGGAAAAACAACAAGGCCTATTTTAAACTTTGGAAAAGCTCCCACATATCACCTTGTCAAGGTGATTCAAATTTTTTTGACTTGGAACTACGCATTTCCGAATTACAAAACAATCAGGAACTCCAGACACCTCATAGAAAAATTTAAAGACATACAGATACCAAACTCAGCGAAACTAATTTCGTTTGATATATGAAACATGTACACCAACATACCAATTAAAGAAAGCCTTCCAATAATAACCAAACAAAGATCAAAATATACCTGACATATATATATGAAGCCAGACACATTTTAGAACTATTAACATCTCAAAATTATGTTCAGTTCAACAACCAATATTACATTCAACAGGTTTGTTTACCTATGGATTCTCCGATTTCAGGAATACTAGCAAATATATTCATAAATCGGATAAAAAATGAGATATTAAAAAACGTCAACCACAAGAAAGGGTACATTATCATATATTGGCTCAGATATGTGGATGATATTTTCTGTCTAGTTAATGAACAAGAAACTAGAATTAACCAATTACACACAGATATCAATTCTACACACAACAACATAAAATTAACTGTAGAAAAAGAAACACAAAGAAAGATCAACTTCCTCGACCTCACAATAACTGCTCACAAGACACATCATCAAATTTCAAACATACACAAAACTCACCACAACATATGTGACCATAAACCCAACATTGTACCATCCTTAAACACTTAATGAAGCAGCGATAAGATACATGCTCAACCTACTGAACAGAACATCCCTAACCAAAAAAAAAAAAAAAAAATGACGAATCAGAATTCAACATCATGATACAGATAATCACCAGAAATGGATATTAAAGAAAACTGAATACACAAAATAAACAACAACATCAAAAAGCAAATATTAAAGACGACACAAAACACCTTTCCAAAAAAAAAAAAAAAAAGACTTAACATTGCGTTTAATTCAAATATTTCCATAGATAAAAACAGCACAAAAAAAAACAGATATCACAATTCAGCCATATACAGACTACTTGTCAAAACTGTGAAGCACAATACAGCGTTCAGACCTGCAGTCAATTAGTAACAAGGTAAAAATAACACTTAAGAGCATTGAAATACACCAACCACTCCATATTTGCAGAACAACTTCTAGAACAATACCAACAACCCTCAGACATTCACATAGACATGCAAATACTCACTATAAACAATAGCAAACTACAGGCATTAACATTTCAAGAAAATTATCACACTAAAAAATTATTAGTTGAAGGAAAAACAGGTGGTAAATGAATACACGAACTTGAACAACCAGACACTATTCATAATACTAAAAAACAACCATTTCAAATGCCAGCCTACCATCAATGATAACACAAAGTACACTTTAAAAATCAAGGGACTCTAAACTTAACGAAACCCGAAACATAAACAAAACATACATACCATGGACTAGCGAAAAACATAACGTGGTATTACACTCATATGTAGATCTGAACTCCATACTAAAATTAAGATAGGTAAAGTAGATATGGCATATAGAAAAATCAAACAGAATTTGGGAGAAATGGAGAAGAGATGTATAAACATTGAAGCTGCCGATTTGAAGTCAGATTAATGTAGTATTGTGGCAAGAGAATGGGCATAGACATTCTACTATTCGGAGCATGGAATGTTAGAAGTATGAATAGGATAAGTGGATTAGAAAACTTAAAAAGGGAGATGGAACGACTTAAGTTAGATGTCGTTGAGTTTACTGTTATTAACCGGAATGATGCTCAGGATTTCTGGTCTGGGGAACACAGAATAATTAAGACAGAAGCTGTCAGAGGAGTCACTTGTGTAGTATTTTTAATGAACAAGAGACTAGGGAAACGGGTGAGTTATTATGAACATTTTTGTGACGATTATTTTGATGAGCGTAGAAACTAAGCCCGCTCCAACCAGGTTAGTACAAATGCATATGCCAACGTAACTGGAAGATGATGAAGAAATAGAGAAAATATATGCTGAAATTGACTGCAAGATAAGTGTGAAGACGTAAGAGAGGAAATGCTTGTAGATAAAGTAGATGTTGCATACAGAAAAATCAAACAGGATTAGGGGGAATTGGAGAAGAGATGTATATACATTGAAGCTGCCGATATAAAACCTCTTAAGCGCAGGAGATAGAGCTAACTGAGGGAAAGAATACGCGGAGAAACTGTATAACGTGGTTGATGTGAAAAAAAGGGTACTGGGAAAAGAAAGCGATGTCGACATTGATGGCTTAGGTGATCCCGTTTTGAGGATGGAATTTGATAGATCTTTGATTGATGTGAAATCAAATAAGGCAGTTTGAATTGATGAGATTGTTGCAGATCTTCTGAAATCCTTACGGGAGGAAGGAATCCAAACTATTCAAACTGATATAAAAAATAGGAGAGATTCCAACAGATTTTAATAAAAGTACAGGGCGTTCGCCGGGAAACGCAACCCTCCCAGTCTGTTGCCGTCGGCAACTTGCTCGGTCAGTCGGGCCAGCAGCTCCCGCCACACGGCGCCGTGAATCACCGCACTATTTAACACCTCCGCTGCCCCAACAGTGCAGTGACGCAGTATATTGGGACCCTTACATTGTTAAGAACGGTTTCTTTGCATTGTAGCTAGTTTGTGACTTCAGTCTCTTATTAATCAGTGTTGTGAATAAACGTTTCTTCGCGGTTTGGCTGGTTTGGGGCTTCATACTCTTACTAATCTGTACCGTGTTTGAGTGTGAGTAAAATTATGGTACGTTACAGTTTGCAACAAAGAATATTTCTCTACGATACATATGTAAAGAAGAAGTCGTTTAAAAAGTGTCGCAGTAAATTTCGTCGCGAATTTCCTGGCGCTTTACTGCCAGCTAAATCAACAATTCTGCGTCTGGTTAAAAAAGTAAGAGAAACGGGTTCATTTTTTAACAAAAAGAGACTGTCGGTCAACCGTATTCTCACAGAGGAGAAAATTGACGATATCGCTTTTCGACTAGAACAGTCACCCAAAAAATCATTAAGTCAGTTAGGGCAGCGTGTGTCTCGAAAAATGTTCAGAAGATGTGAAATGTGCATTACACAAGAGGGTCAACACTTCCAGCATCTTTTATAAGGTAAGCTAATGAATTACGTCACATTTAAATGCTTAGCACATACAAGTTTATGAAGCGTAATTATTATGAAATAGTCCGCGGCCGACGGTCGAACAATGCCGGAAGATGAGCGCTCGCTCGCCGGGAGCAGTTTCTTCCTTGTAGCGCTAACAATGGGTTGCGTTTCCCGGCGAACGCCCTGTATTATCTTTACACCTAAAAAAAAAAAAAAAGTTGACAAATGTGAGAATTATCACATGCTTTTTGCTGACCCGAATAATAAACAGAAAAGTTTGGGTTTAGGGCATTTATGCCCTTAAGATTAATACATGAAGGGAGGATCAAGAAAAAAACAAATATTCTTTTAAGGCGTTTTTTGATTTACATAAAGTTGTTGCTAATGTTAGTTGGGACAAGATGTTCAAATTTTTAAAGAAGTCTCGTATAGAATACCGAGACAGAAGAATTTATAAGCTATATAAGAATCAAGTGAGACAAAGTTGTATTCTATTTCCATTAATATTTAACTCGTATGTAAAGGAAGCGATAAAGGAAGTGAAAGAAACATTTAAATGTGGTATAAGTGTGCAATGAGAAAAAAACCAGTATGCTACGTTTTGCTGATGATTTTGTCCTGTTAGCAGAACAGACTGAGGCTATTGAGAAGTTATTGACTGGCATGAACGAAATACTGAAGGAAGATTTTGGTCTAAATATTAATCAAAGCAAGGCAGTTTGATGAAATGTGGGAGATATGATACCAATAATGGTAGATTCAAAATAAAAATAGGATCGGATGCGATAGAAGAAGAGAGTGAATTCTGATACTTACGAAGTAAAATTACAACTAATGGCTGAAGAGGGATTAATGTTAAAAGCAGAATAGCAATATCAAAAAGAGCCTTCATGAAAAAGAGAAATCTTTTAGTTTCAAATATTAATCTAGCACCAACAAAAAGTTTTTTAAAACCCACACAATTTTATAGTAGCGAACATCGACTTTAGGAATACCAGAACGAAGGAAAATTGAAGTTTTTAAATGTAGTGCTATAGAAGGATGCTGAAAATTAAGTGATCAGATTAAGTACGAAATAATTTTATTTTGGTTGAGATGAAAAGGTTAGTTCAAGATAGGAATGGATAGAGGATTGCATCTAACCAGCCATGAGACATAAATAAATAAACCAATGGAAGGGAACGACAAAGCTGTTCTGTAATAAAAGCCCATGCGATCATTCCTTGCCGTTTCTAACCAACAACACTAACTTTGGCTCTAATTGCCGAGTTCTCACGGGCCGGAGAGTGACAAATAAAATGTATTACGTTTTACATTGTAGTGGCCGTTTCTCACAATGATACTGACGAATGTGAACTGCTTTATAGTGGGATCTTTAGTGACTCGTTCATGTATACAAAAATTGAGTTTTTATGCACATGAAATAAATATTTCTAGTTAGAGGTCACCATGTGCAGGTACTTAATTTCAGGCGAAAGGAAGACGAAAAATTTTATTCTGTAGATAAAGGAGTCGGGAACTGGAATAAATTACAAGATGCAATAAAGAACAATTTACAGAAACATTGAAGGAATTTAAAGTTGGAATTCGTAAAGGGCAGGAGTGGTTGGGAGGTGAAAAATCATGAAAGCGGAAAGTGGGGGTCAGTAACATTACCACCGGAGCTTGTGTTCTCCACGCAACTGAAATTAAATTTAAAAAAAATATATATTTTTTTCTTCACCACGGAACAAAAGTATAAAACAACCTACCTGCTTCCCATCCTAAACTATGGAGTAGACGCTGGCACACTGGCTAGAAGGGACAACAGAGGATTTAAGCATCCGAAGTAAAATTCCCAAATTCCCCAGGAAAAGTAACGCAGAATACCCGGCGAAATAAAATCGGCAGTGAATAAGGGGAATTCAACTAGGGCTACAAAGAGTGGTTCTAGACATCTTAGGAGAATTAAGACTAAAATAGCTTGACGATATGATGAAAGTGACACCAAACGGACTGTTTAAGATTTTAAATCTTATTTGGAAAATTCAGCAACTGAAAAAAGATCGATTTTGAGACCACGAGATAGTTGGATAAAGCAAGTGCTACAGGATGTGATAGTCGCAGTAAAGAGTGAAAGATACTGGAAGATAAATGTTTGTAAGACAGTAGAATACGGAAGAGGCTTATTCATTACCACCAGGTCCGCTGGTGTGAAAAATCGATAATGATTATGAGTGCCACCTGCTCTTATCATACGAATGTGAACACCGGATCATATAAAAGCAACAGTTACTATGAAACAAGACATACATAAATTTATGGTGGTGTATCGCGTCTAATCTTTTTCGTACTTGTTGGCTATGACAATATAAAAATAACAGAAACATGGAGATTGTTGATCTGCGATGAAGCATGATCTTAGCGTGTAACGGTCGCCGGTGGCGGGCGAAACAGTAGAAGGGTGCGTGTGGTGTCCCGCGGCCAGCACCAGCCTCACGCGATCCTCCTCCAGCAGGCAGGATCGCTTCCACTCGAGCCTCCTTCACACCACCTTCCCACCTAGTGGCTACATCCCACATACACTGGCACAGCTTCCACTTCACACTGTGTTGGTGGTGCACTATTTATATTCATGTCTTTCTTTTTTATTTTATTTAAAAAAAACTAGACTCCTATTAAGTTGTTACACACTGTAATCTCTAAAGTAACATGTTATTAACATTTAAGACCCACTACGAGTATTTAGAATATTTCACAACAATCTCAGTAAAGTAGTACATTCGGTAATTTTTCGCTTATTATTTTTGCTCCCTGCTTTATTTTAATCCGATTAATTAGGAGGTATTTGTTACCTGCATTTCAGCCAGCCTATTTCCGTTTTTATTTTTTATTTTTATTTTTTCAAATCAAAAAGCATCTTTCGATAAACTTAAGTTTTAAGACAGAGAAAAACAACGATAAAGTGAATGGCCAGGATTCATGCCATTCGTGATTTAAGGAATGTGACTTCACCATACCACCGAAGATCCAGTACTATCGGAGTATAAAGTTTCAGACGAAGATAAGTAATTTTAGTAAACCCAATAATTCAATAAAATTCCTTCAGCAACTTACAGCTTTCTGCTGTAAATATGAGTATCAAATCACCGTTTATAGAGGACCACAGAATCTTAAAATCATAACGAACTATTATACATAGCGAATAAGTGATTTCTCATTCTAGCACAAGAATATTGGATTTACAGGCTTTTTTTGGTACTTATCGATTTAAAGACCTTTTGTCTAATAATCAATGCCAGTTCCACTAATAATACCAAACAATATTTGCAATGATCGTAAACACGCATTCATAGGCCAATTTGAATACTACTGTGTCACTAGTTTCGGCATTACCGCCTGGTCACAAAGAGCACTTGTATTTTGGCCGGCACTTCAAAAAATGGTCAATTTTTAGATAAATTTGAAACGTCAGTAAGGGAATAAGACATGTATATTGTCCTGAAACAAGGTCCAGCAATCCAGAGCTTAGTCTACAGTTAACAACAAAATAATTATTTAATACCCTTAATAGTTGGGACTGGAATATGTTCCTGACCGAAATACAAAATGAGAATGGTAGTTACAACACATTAGAAATGAATGGCCGGAGAAAGAGGTACTTAACCTAATTTAACATGAGTGGCACAAAAATTCGAATAATTGATACTATCAGTTATTTTGGAAACAGAAATCGATAATTTATCAAAACACTAAATCGTTATTTCTTTAACAAAATTTGGTGGCAAAGATACGTACAGTTTTTCTCTCAATACTGTTACTTTCCTAACAAATATTCGCTTTGTCACCTGTTAGGATGGGTAAACTTAGTGATTTACTTTTATTGCTATCTCGAAATAAGTTGGAAAATGTTTTGTTATTACTGGAAACAAAAGACATTACGGGTATAAAAACTTCAGTAGTGAAAAAATTAGTGATTTGGAAATGCATAGATTTTAACTTTTCTGTTGGAACCTATTGGCAATCACAATAGTTCAAGATCACTGGATTAAAACTACTCTAATTCAACATTGTATAGATGCAAATTATTACTAACAGGAAAACAAATATTCATATCACCCTAAAAGACCGTAGAAATTCTCAACATTTGTAGCTTATGACAAAATATTGAGTAGAATTTACGAAAAGAACACATTATTGGCTCCTAAATTTTTGAATATTGACTCATTTCCCACTCCATTTCTAAAGGCAGTTCCTCAGTAGCTTCTTTTTTGGAGACAGTTGCATTTAGTAAACAACACACACTATTAAACTATTTCCGTCAACGACTAGTTTTTATACATGCATCCTCGATAGTAAACATAATCTTTTTATTCCAACTGTGGACTTCGTAGGACGTAATTAAGTCTTCTCGGCCATTCTCTTTTTTATATAGTTTTATCTGAATTGATAATACAGATAGCACGAACCACTATTAGAAAGAATGCTTTTAAAAGTAGCCTTTGCTGTAGGATATTAGATGTTTGTTTTCCGTTCATAGTCTGCAGGCTGATTTGATGCAACCCTCACCACTTTTCTATCCTGAGCCAATTTCAACATGCCCTATTCAACCCTCATCCTCATTTAACCCCACCTTTGTCTTTATCTACAATACTTACCATTTACTATTCCATCCTTAAACAGATTAACGGATCCCGCATGTATTAAAATGTGACCCATTTTCTTTCTGGAGGACTCTTCCGCACTCAGTATTTTTGAAGCACGTTCATTACGGGCATTATCTCCCCACAGGGTCCTCAACATTTTCCCATAGAACCATATTTCAATCAGTTCAACTTTTTTTATTTCTGGTATTCCCAAAGGCCAAGCTTCACTGCTCCACGCATCTAGTTTTAAAAGTATGAAACTAAAAGATCTATCTTTTGTAAGAAGGTATTTTATGCCAGAGACAATATCCTTTTGACATCGTTCTTGCTTCGGCATGAACTTCTTAAAGAATAAACTTCATTTGCTTTCTCTACCACCACTGACTGCATTTTTATATTTAAACTATTGGAATAGTTTCGGTTACGTTTCATAACTTAAGACTTGCTTTGATTAACATTTGGTCCAAATTTTGCTCCCAATATTTTTTTATACCATTCAGTATTTTGTGAAAATTCTCTTAAACTGGACAATTATGTCAGAAAATCGCAGCATACTGAATGTTTCTTGTTGAACGTTTATACTATACTGAATTTTTTCTTTCACTTTCACACACAACTTGAAAATTACTGGGGACATACTACAACCTTGCGTCATTCCCTTTTCAACTACGCTTGTCTTATGAGTCTCGACTTTTTAGATTCTCATACAGATTATAAATTATTCTTCTATTTCTTTATTTTATACCTTGCTTACTTTAGGTTTTGAACCTCGTATTTCAGGTAACACTACCAAATGCATTTGTCTACTTGTAATCTCGCGAATGGCATAAATATAGCTTAATTTTGATCCAAGTGATGTCAAGTGTATTGTACAAAACGTTTCAGTTTTGCCAGTATTTACGTTCTTCATGATTGTGAGAATAATAGTATTGCCGAAATCTATTCGGATTTATCATGTTCTGTAAATTTTTTTGAAAGTGTTTCAGTTCATTTTTCCTATAGAATCTCATCAATTCTCATTGCTTTATTTGGGTGCAAATCTTTCTAATCCCTGTCAATTTCTGTCTTGAGACAAAATCTCCAACACCAACATTCATCAACATCTTCTTTTCTTTCAAAAAAGCTGTTTTGCAGCACTGATTGCGTACATTTCGTTTGTTCTCTAAGCTAAAAAGCGGTTTTGATGAGTCTTTCTATTGTATATAAGACTTTTATTCAATTTTCCTAATGTTACAAGAACTTTCAGCACGCTGCAATCCATTTACCTAGATTTCCCTCTCTAATTCTACAGACTCTTTTAGTAGCTAAGTTTGTTTGGTTTCGCGCATTTCCTGTTTATTTGATTTACAAAACGTCTGTATTTCTGTCTTATTTCTTAATAATGAGTACTCTTCTGGATTCTTCTTCCATACGTCGGCTCTAAAATTGTATTTGTGATCCAAAGTTTTCGTCAAGCTTCTTTCTTTGTTCTCAATGTTTCTTTGGTTGAAATAATCATCTTGTCCTACAGCACATTCCATTTCTCTACAGCTGAATTTCATTTACAGCTTTTTCGTATACCCATTTTACTAGTTTTTCATAATTTAGTTTATGTGAGTTTCCTTTAATTTCATTATCTAAAGCAATTATGACCACGCTCTACTGAATTTCAATGTCCTCTACATTATTGGCAGATTGGCTTTAGATTCAGTATGAGCTACTGGATATAGTTTTCAATCCATAATTTGGCTTATGAATATTCCTTTAAAAAATATACAATCGAGATGATTTCATAATTCATTCTAAAGTTATACCGTTGTAAAGTTTCTTGTAATATCTTTTAGTTATCTAAAAAAATAAAAAACATTTTAAAGGATGAAAACATATATAAAATTTGGATGCCAAAGATTTATTTATTTTAATTTTGTAGAAACCTTTCAGCGGATATATCAGAAACAGGCTGTACAATTTATTAATTGAAAATAATCGAGCAATAACTTATACATGAATTTTTATCAACGTTGCCTGTAGTTTTTTCCCTTCTATTTTACTGAAGTAAAACGTTGTCATTCTGAAGGACTTGGGTTCAAAATTCCGTCCAGCCCTCGGTTCTTCATGGTTTCCTGAAATCACTCCAGATGCTTCAAGAAGAGGTCCTGGCAGTATTTGTTCATGTACCTTGAACACAGTACTCTACCACGCCTAAGACCACGACGTCTATGGGCCGTAATGAAATGAGAAAAAAAAGAAGAGTTTTACTGTAAATATTTATTTCCTGTATCACACAATAGCAGAGTTCCCGGCGTTGCCCAGTAGAGTTAGCGTTGGTTTACCCATACACTATTTTTATTCACGCAATGAAAAACGTGTACAAAGTGTCATACAATTCGCGACATCCATTTCCGGAATTAAAGCAAACCTATATTAACCCGCACCTTATCTTGAAAGGAGTGGGTTGAAGTTGATTTACCCGTACTATTTTTATTCGGCCTAAAAAAAAAAAAAAAAAAAAAAAAAAAAAAAAAATTATGTGTACCAAGCTTCGTTGATTTTGTACGACCACTTCCTGTTTTAAACTAAACGTTGCTTTAGCAGCACAGTTCTAAGAATGGAGTGGTATTTATGCTTTAATACGGAATGTCAGTTTTCATCTTAGTCCTACTTACATTTCAACTTAATTACAGCTAATGATTCTGCTCGAAAATCCGAACGTGGACCGAATGCGCATTAATCCATACCACATACATAAAAATTGGAGATGTACCTGGAATGTGTCTGTTTATTCCGGCATCGCGCATAAAATACAAATTTTGAATGTATTTTCAATATCTGAAAGCTTTGAGTCAACGTTATAATTTATCGTATGTCTTAAGACGTTACGACACATTTATTTTACAAGTAATCTACCATTACCTGAAAACTGTGGAATCGATTTTGACAGACTTTTCACGATATCAGACATTAGATATGTCTCATTATGCCTACTCATCTGCTGCTGGAGCTAAAAAAATTATCATTCTGGTACTGGAACTCAAAATTAAATATATTCCGTACCTGTAAAACTATTATTTACTTTCGATTTGTTTCAGGGATTTACAAAATTCGGCGCCATTTTATTGTGTATAGAATGCTAAAGACGATTGCCAGAGACATTGTAGTTGTGCTGACAGAGATTGTGATCAAAGAAAATCTCTGTTTTTTTTTCGTTATTAGTTTCTCGCATTCAATAGGGCCAACTATGGCGTTTAAAAATTAAACGAAAGAATACGTCAAGTTTTGTTTAGTGTGCAAAATAGTTATTATTGTAAAGTTATCTAATTGCTTTCAGTGTAGGGTATGGTCAGAGACATTGTAGTTGTTTGTTTAGTGCGAAGTATGCAACATCTAACCTTTCCGTCTTTGGGATTTGTCACCATACGTTCAGAATTTCATTTAATGCTCCTGCGTTATGTAACTTTGGCTCATAAGACATGCCAAACTGAATTGAGATTCTAAGCTTTAAAACGGTGAAACCTCCGTCGAAATCTGCTCAGTAGTTTCTGAGTTTTTAAATCAAAAATTTATCCGGCTTTCGTTTTAGAGATATAGATAGATCATCTACATTTTGCTAATCGTTAATGTAAGTTAACATACGGTTTTACTTTAAGATAGATTCGTTATCATGCGGGTCGATACTTGGTTGTTCCTATACCCCTGAAGGTTTTGATTAATTCTGCGGCACTCGTGTTCACTCCTGGTCCAAATTGGATGTAGGCGGCGGTGAACGAGGCTAGAAATCTGCGGTGGTGTCCGGGCGGGCGGTGTGCGCTGTTAAGCTAAACGTGCAGTAAACGTGCAGTTGGGACTGCAGCGTTTGCTGGCTACGGAGGGCCTGTTAAACAATTTTAGTGTCGCCGTAAAGTAAGGCGGGAGCGACGGCGTGGCGGGGGTGTTCCTCGTAGGGGTAGGTTCGGTTTTTACTGCGTCATAAATATGTAACGTGACGTGGTAGACGGGACCCAGACTGCTGCTCTCCCGGGACTCTCTGCTAAACACTGCACGCCGCACCTTGCAAGGCTGCGTTGAAACGGGCGATTCAATGCCTTCAAGCAGGAATATTCGTCAAGCAGCACTCGGTGAAATATAATAGATTCGACGATTTAATTAATATGAAAATCTCAAGCATGTCCGACAGGGGAGACGTTCAGAAAATTTTGTGGGTGGGAACGGAAAAGAAGGATATCGAGAGAACAATCGATAAAACAACAGAAGAAATTTTTAGAGGTGAATATTAAAATAAAATCTGGGTAAATGTAGACTGAAGTGTCTTTTGGGAAGTAAAAGGACGACAGATTCAGCTGTAGAAAACTTGCTTAGATAAATAACAGTTCGTTTTGTTGTACAAGAACTGCTTCAATCAGAAATCAAGATACGATGCATTGAAATGTGTTAAAGTAGACGGATTTTAGCGATATATCATTTGGAAGAATGTAGAACGAACGTTTACCTCAGACATAATCTTCCACAACGAAAAAAAAAAGAAAATAAAATCAATATTCCGATCGATGTTAACATATACTGCCTTCAACTGACTTTAATTACTGGACAGCAAAATGTTGACTTAAAACAAACAAAACTGTTTGGCGCACTCATAAAAGCAGGGGAAAACAGTTCCTGTGAATTTGTCCCAAAAGAACGTCAACACAGCTTGTTATATCTAAAAACTTTCGTAGTCAGCTTAATTCCTTGAACCATGCCATATACTGCCTGATACCAGTTATGACAATAACGCATATTTTGCTTCAAGCTTTACGGTTCCTCGACATAGAAAATGATGTCGATAACATTAGAGCCTGGAGAGAATGGGGGTAAAGAATGGGAAGAAATTCAACCATGGTCTTTTGAAGAAATCATCCCGGCCACTAATAACTTGCGCAATTTCTTGTGTATTTGAAACAGCGAAGAACTGCGTTACTATGCTGAGAGAAGCCATGTGGTACAAATTGCAATACAACATTGCCTCATCACTCAACATTGTGCTACACATTTTGAATCCGTCCTTTCGATTACGACCTTTGTTTTCTTTATATTTAGAATCCGATTGTTCACTTTAGAGGTTCCATCATCTTTATTAACAATGCGGTACGATGATGCCGTCTTGTCTGTTTGCATACCATGTCTGCGAATTCTTTACCATGTCTGTTTGATTTTACTGCTGCTATAACACTTTTTATTATATCACTTTAATTCCGGTCTCTTTCTTTTATTTTATTTATCTAATTAGATTGCAATGGAACGTATACTTGTCGGGTGATTATTTTCGTTTTCTTATCCAATTTTTTTCCAAATTTGTTTATTGTAAATTCCCTAACAACCTTCTTTTACACTTCATACATTAATTCTTTCAGTGTTTCTGGTAAAATTTTCAGCACTTCTTTTAGTAATTTATTCCAATCTCTCACACTCTTACGTAGAAAAGAAAAAATTCCCACTTTTTTGGCCTGCACTCGAGTACCAGCATGTGATCATGGCCATCTCTTCCTCTCCATGGATTACTTCAAATTCTTCTACCAATATCTTCCCACGCCTCATCGCCAACATACGTCTAGTAAACACCTATCAATCTCTTCACCGTCCTAATGTCTTCCAATGAATCCCAATCCAGCGCCTTTATCATATCAGTTACTGTTGTGCTCTGCTGTAATTTCTACAAACAAATCTAGATGCCATCAACTCCTCTATGTGGTTTACTGCACCAACATATTCAAGCAATTTTTCCATTTCTTTGGTTTATTCCCCCATAATCCTCTCCAATAAAAGAAAGATTTTGAAACCATTCCCTGCTACCTGCCCTGTTGAGTTTACTATCAAATGTTACTCCAAGATATTTACTCTTCAGGTCTTCAAAGTAAAATTCCTTCCCCAAACTATTTACTTATCATCTTTGTACCTCATAAGCTGACTCGTCTGGGCATTTGTCTTCATTCCACGTTAACCTATCCTGCAAGGAATCCTGTCCAGGTCCGCTGCATCTGTTCACAGTTTTCTCCAGTTTTGATCCTTTTATATAACATTAAATAATCTACCAACAATTTAAGTTCTGACCGTAAACCATTAACGCAATCAGTCATTAAGTCATTAGAACAATGAATGTTAATGGAGCCAATACACACTCATTTTCACATATTTTTTTTTTTTAAAAAGTACTGCACTTAACACACATAATCTTCGCTTTAAATCCTTTTAAGAATTCCTGTATGTAGCAAATAACCTTTTCATCCAATCCAATGGTTCTTAGCTTATTTAACATCATATCAAGGCTCACCCCTTCAACTGCTTTGGACCTATCTATTGCTACACTATCAACTGGACCTCCCTTGTCCATGTCATCCGAAATTTCTTCCATACAGACCACAAACTGACATTCACATGAATACCTACCCTAAAGCTATGTTGTCGATTAGCAAACCAGTTTCTTTCCTCTCAGACATTTCTGATGTGGTTGCAAGTGATTCTGTCCATCAATTTACCTACCACTGATATTAAACTAAGAAGCCTGTAATGTTCAAACTTGTTTGTTGTGCCTACTTTATGGACCGGTTCTAGTATCGCTCTTTTATAGTCCGCTGATAAGTAACAAGTTTCCAAACTCAATCTAAATGAAATTTCGAGTTATGATATACTGTCATTTTTAACTCATATGCTGTAAAATACGATATTACATTCACTGATATTTAACCACAATAAACTTAGTTTTCTACTATTAGACTCGTAATAGAAACAAGTGTGTCTAAATTTTTATAACACTTATAGAAGTTAAAGTAGTGTTCTGATAAGAACATGCCTACCAATACGAATTGTGATCAGATTGTCGCTGGAAAAAAATAACTGTTTTTTTCGCATACTTTTGATTACACTGAATTTGCAGTTCTAAAATTGTAATCCTACACGAAATTACAATTTTTAGTATTCCCTAATAAATTTAATCATAACACAAAAACAAATACTAAATTTACTTTTGATGTGTAATGGGTAGTGTTTCAACTTTCCCTAATACACAGTTGTACGATGACGTCAATTAGAAATGAAGTTAACGTTCATGACCATGTTTCATTCCTACAATTTCTGTGAATACGAAATAAGAATTGGTGCTGTATGTAGTGAAGAGAAATGTTTGCACTTCTTTTGAGTTCCTAGGGCATTTCTATCTTGCCTTTTTTAATTTCTTCACATAAGAAAAAGAACATATTTTTAGCATTGTATATAGAGGACACATAATATCCGAACCGTGTTACATTTTCTGTTCAGAAGTGAACTTGCGAAATTTAATGTATTGATGGAGACTATCAAATTCAAAACTGAGCTACAGAATAGCGAAAAGTGTATCCAAATCGTAATTGAAATTATTTCTGAGAATGTATCTCCAATTTCCCAATGTTTGTTCTAACTGTATTACTAGTAATATCAATGTAGCTAAATTCTCTTTATACCTTCTATTAAAATTGCAGGTGTGATCTTGCTTATATGATTCACAATAACTATACCGTTCAAATTAACTGTTGGAACAGCAAAGTTTATTAACAATTCTGTTGGGAGTACAGAGAATAGCGAAAAATTATACTGTAAAAGCGAGAATCATCTGGTATTATATGTTTCAAACAGAAACAGTAAATGCTAAATTCATAATTGCAGACTCAAACAATTCATAGTAGCCTAAATTATTTGTGGCACAGTCATATCTTGGGCAAAAAATTATAAACAAGTAGTCTTCTTCAGGATGTGAATAGAGTGCTATGAAACAATATATCGAATTTAAAGTGAGTGTTGGGAACATTTACTGCACTAATATATATTTTCCAATAAAAACTAATAGCGAATATTAAAATATAAGCGAGGTTAGGATGAGATTCAAAGACACTTCTACTCACAAATTTTGAAGTTAGTGGAGTTCTGTTTTAAAATAGTTTGCAAAATTATGTGTTTGTTTATAGTCGCAGTCACGTGCAATACATAAATTTCGTTAACTGCATTCAACTGGAATAGCTTTGTCGCCTACGGAAGTGACAAAGACGTTACAGGAAGTAGGGGACACTGTTAGGAAAACTGACTAAAAAGAAGGCTTAATAACAGACACTTGCATGAACGCAGTAATCAAGAGAAAAGATGATAAGCTATTTGAAATCTGAATCATCAGAAATGATGAATTTGTAAGAGTAACATATCTTAGTAACATTGTCGCATATAATTTTTATTATGGAGATGACTGAAAGAAATTGTCTACTTTAAAAACAAAAAAGATGTAAATTTTTTCAGGATACTGACCCAAAAGCCGAAAAATCGTGATTCGACTAGTGATATGGTATACAGATGATCAATACCATATATCATTTGGAACATGGATATCTTAATAACATAGTCGCATATAATTTTTATCAAGGAAATGACAGAGAGAAAATTTTCTGTTTTAAAAACTAGGAAACGTAAATCGGATCAGGATAATGACCCACAAGGTGATCATTCGTGATTCGACTTATAGCATGGTATACATATGATCAATACAAAATATCAGTTGGAACATGGATATCTTAATATTGCGAAATTGAATTCAGTAAGTAATAAAACTGTCATATTTCTGATAGACTAAATTTCGCCTATGTTCTCAAACGAATATTCCTTTTTATTTATTTGTAAAACAAAGCCCAAAATTGAATCATCTTGTAATTTTTCTATTCAATAATCTTAGTGATCTACAAGTAAACTGAGATAATTATTAATTATACGACTTCTGTTATTATATACTTGCTTTCCGGTATGCAGATCTTACAGTCCGTATAACATACCAGCATTTAAAGAATTATTCTGTGGAATAAATAGACATCCCAGCTGCAAAATCCTCGTGTGGCAAATGCTTTAGAGAATCTGGTCAAAGAAATATTTCCAGATCTCCTAGCTAGCGACTGAGTAATAATATCTTGAGTGAGATTATGAACGCCACGTGGGGTTTGTGATTTTTGTGAGGTATGCGGAGCGCGGCAGTTTGAACGCGGCGCGCGCGCCCGCAGCGAGCACGTGGCTACTCACCCGGCACGCCGGGAGGCGGCTGCTGGTGCATCATCGGCGGGGGCGGCGGCGGCGGTGGCGGCTGCTGCTGCGGCGGCGACGCCCCGCGCCTGCCGCTGCCGGAGGGTGGCGAAGAGCAGGACGAGTCGCAGCTGCCGTCGGCCAGGTGGCGCGGCGGCACCGCCGCCACCGGACGGAGGTGGTCGTCGGGGGTGGCCGCGGGAGGCATGGACGAGGAGGCCGCCATGGCGGGCGGCACGTCCGGGGGCGGCCCGCCCGGGGGCGGCGGGGGCGGGGGGGAAGCCGGGCGGCTGACGCCCATGGCCTCGTCCTGTGCCTGGGCGCGCCGCAGAGCCGTCTGCATGGCCATGACGCGCTGGCGCTCCGCCGTGAGCAGGCATTTCTGGCAGGTGTGGTAGCGGTAGCGGCAGTAGCGCTTGTGGCCCTTGAGCGGGATCTTGAGGCCGTGGTTTCGGCAGCGGGCGCAGTTGGGCGGCGTGCGCTGGCTCGTGGTGGTAGTGGCTACCGACGACGCCATCGGTCCCACTGCTGCAGCGTCTGCAAGTGCACTGGGAGTGCTGCGCCGCCGCCGCCGCCTCCTCCTTGGTCGCCGTGGAGGAGGGGGTCGGGGGGGCGGGGCCCGGGCACGGCGCCGAGCGCTGGAGGGGGACTTTTACGACTCGCAGTCTCATTCGAACTTTACGTCATAAACTGCACCGTCTTATCGCCCGACGCGAGCGCCACTGCAGCCATAACTCTGCTTTGATTGTTCCAGCCCTTCCTCTCTTCTATAACAATGTTTAATGAACACGTATGCCCACACGCACAAAAAAATTATGTGTGTGTCCCCGTTGCAGTGTTCCCCCCCTCCGCCAGGTACCTTTTTAGCCGGTGCAGTTTGCCATTATTCGGACTCGCCCGTGAGGCATTATTTTTCAGCCCGTGCAGCTAACCTGGCTGATGTGCACCGGTCATAAAACGTTCGCGACACGCAACCCAGTCCAATGAAATTTTGTAGCCTCACCATTGCGCCCTTTTTATGTCTTCACCGGTCTCTCTCTGTTCCCTCTTTTATCACCTCCGCTCTTCGCACGTCCGGCTGCCCCTTCCCGTTTATAGTGCAGCCGGTGTTTATGTAACGCGGTGCAGCGCGCCGCGACTGGCAGACTCCCAGCATGCTGCGCGCGACTCGGCCTCCTGGCCTGGGCCAATGTCTTATTTCGGGCTGCGGCCGCTCGCCACATTGTATCTGTCTGGGCGCCAAGCGGTACACATGCCTGGACCGCGGCCAGGGCCTCCCACCGCACCGACACTACACCCAAAATCTATCATTCCAGCCCTGCTGTCCCACATTCATTAATTCTCATAGTTCACTTCCTGAATACCCAAGTTCATACGCGAGCCATATCGACTAATTTAAATTGTTCAAACAAACACCACAAAGATATTTCTTACAATACTTCCTGGAACACATTATACCTTAGTTGCTGATACATAAAACTGTCGATACACTGTAATCAGCGACCGAGTATGGTTTGGGAGCGGTCACGCATTCTGGAGGACGCGCGTTCGAATCGCTGTTCGGCCTTCCTGATTTATGTTTGCCATGGCTTCCAGAAGTTAATCCAGGCGATTTGCTCGATGGTTCCTTCAAAAAAGGCAATGGTCCCATTCCTTGCCGCCTAACCAGCGTTCTTATCAGTAGTTTTAAAATAATTTTAATAGACCAAGCTCCAGATTTTTTTGTGCATCGTAAGAGGCTTACATAAATCATGACATACTTACACAATAACGTATTTACATAAACATGTATCATCATTTCAATTGTGTTAAAGTTGTATAAGCAAAAATAAATTTTTATCAGTCCAAAAAGATGTGAAGACAATAAAAACAGCACAATATAACCACTCGTTATTGTACACTCCATCTCATATACTATTTCAATAAATTCCATTAGTGTAATTATTTCCCTTATTATTATTATTAATATTATTAGGCGTTTACGTCCTCTTTTGACCAGTTTAGTGAATCATTTTCTGGTCATCTTCTTATGCATGTGCATGCTCCGTTCTTTCCGAATTGCCCATTATCTTTTCATTCGTTGTGATCTTCTTTGTCTTTCCTCATCTGTAAATACCATTCTTCATTGTGTATCATTTGTCTGTTTTTGTTTTAAATCTTATTCTCTTGTCTTTCATTTTTCTGAGTTTTTCTGATATGTTCTGCAGATCATCCAGGGTTATTTATAGTCCTTTCATTTCTTCTCTAACTTCCTTGATACTTCCTGCCTGTTGCTTCAGCTTACAAAGATTTCCATTATTATTCTTGTTAATATGGTTTCTGGTGTCCTCATGAAGTTAACAAGGAAAGAAAGTCTCTTCTTACGTATAGTATCCGTATGGGCTCTAGTTCCCTGTACACCACCTCACTTCGCACTATCCGCCATTGTCCCATCGTTTTGATATTTTTTATTTGTGCGTTTTCTGGCTATTCTTCTCTCCAGTTTTTTTTTTTTTTTAATTCTGTATTTCTGAGTGACTTTTAAAACAGTTTCGCTTCCGTATGTTACCTCTGGCTGAACCACCATCTTGTAGTGTTTTAATTTTGTTTTGATCGGTAGACATATTTTGTTGAGTTGTTCTTTTTTGTCGGGCAGGTTTTTCATTCAAGTTATATGTTATAATATCGCCCAGGTATTTAAATTGTTCTATATTTTTACTTTTCTGTTGTTGTTAATTATTTTCCTTAATATTTCGTTCTTTTCACTTTTCTGGCATCTTATCCTCTAATGCACTGTATATAAAATTTTATGCCAAGTCTTAACTTTTTCAATTACTTATTCATAATTTTCTTACTGTTTTTCAGTTTATTTTATTTCTGTAATTGCATTAGTTCTACCTTGTTTTTTCTCCATACAGTGCTTTCAAAGAAAGTTACTTCCCACGTATGAACGATACATAATAACCACAATGAAAAGACATGTTAAAAACATACATATAAGGTGGTCATGGTAACTATTATATTAAAAATAATTATTGCAGTTTGTAAAGATTCCTTTCAGGTCACATGACGTTGAATTAAGTAAATTATCAGTTCAGCTGGAAGGAGTTGCCAGTTAGATAAGGTTTAAATTTTTATTTAAATCTATGTTTATTATCTATTTACTGTTTTATATCTTCACAAAATATATTAAACTGATGTGTTCCAAAATAATTAACTTTTTTGTCAATTTCTTATAAAGATAAGAGATTTTTTGAAGGCATTTATAGTTACTGTAGTCAAACCGTGTACCTGGGAATTTCATTTAAGCTACTGAAAGCCTTGTGTAATAAAGAATATGAAAAAATATACAATATATTCCCAAAAGCAATATTAAAAATATACAGATTTCTAAAGAACTTTTTGCTAGAAGTTCGATATTTTACCCTATGTTACGAACGCTTCTTTACTTTTTGTATAGTTTTTCAACTAATTATGACATAAGACATAAGTTAATAATAATTAAAGGAGAATATTTTCGTTGTAAGTTTCAGATCTGCTATAAGAAAAAGCTTTCTTGTTGGTAATCTAGCATTACTAAACATCTACTATGGTTACCACCTAAGTTTCTCATCTATGTGAATGCCACAAAAAATTAGTAACAACGATAATTCGTCTGAGAACAAATCACCGGCGCTGGCGACAACATCTCCATCGCCTGAATTTAGTTGATAACCCAACTTGCGACTGTGAAAGCAATCAAGAAGAAACACCAGACCACACATTTTTTGACTGCTGCAAATAGACTGCGGCCAGCGACCCCTCGTAAGTGCCTTGGTAAGGGAGAGACAGCAACTGCCTACATCAATAGCCTCAAATAAATTAAGTGTATACCGGCTTCTGTACAACTTTGTTGTTAGAAACAATATAACGATCTAACAAAAATTCAGACTGTGGTGAAATAGACGGTAATACCCATATTCCATTAAAGCTTGAGGTTCAAAATAATTTGTCCCTAAATATGTATACAGTTAAATATGTAAATAATCAAATATGTAAATAGCTAAATATGTAAATAGTAAATATGTAACTATATGTCACATGGCTGTATGGCTACTTACATAATTAAATATGCATATAGTTATATTTGTAAACAGTTAAATATGTAATAGCTAAACATGTAAACAAAAATGTATTTGGCATGGCTGCATGGCTACTTGCCAAATGCCAAAATGAAAAAATAAATAATAATAATAAAAAAATAAAAATCAAAGTTTATACTCTTTGTTGATAGTCAGTGAAGCTATAAATCATTTCATGTTGTATTTTCTCCAAGGTTTATGAAACATCTTCACCGATTTTAGAATTTAAAATAGTATTTTTTTGCGTTTGGTTATGAATGGTATGTGTTTATGAATGGTCATTATAGTTTATGAGAACAACAGCAGAATAATCTAAAGTTGAAAATAACTCATAAATTACGAGCTACGCAAAAGATAGTATAACATGTGGCTCATTAGAATTACAAAGTGGCTGCTCATGCCTGATAATGTGAATTTTCAAAATATTTTCAAACTGCCCTTCAAGTTTACATAGTAATGCCATTGGCAATGCGGAGTTCATTTAGCAAATATTATTCATTAACTGAGTCTCAATATTTTTTAATACTGGCAGGTATGTGGGGAAAATGAATGTTAATTACAGCTAAGTTTTATACACACACACACACACACACACATATATATATATATATATATATATATTAAAATTGTTAAATGCTTCCTTGAACTGACAAATTTCCATAGCCTCTGTAATCGTTTACTACACCTTTTTAATAGCCCCGTAATGTTCATTGTAAAACAGTACAGTCACAACCGAACTTGCCCATCGAGTTACCACTGGTTTCGGAGGAAAAGACACATTTGTAAATTTTTCTTTATAGGCATTATTACGAGAAGGTGACTTAAGACACGCTTTATTTGTTGATGAAATCAGTTCATTTACATTCCCAAACGCGTATCGTACATATTCAGCGAGTCGATGTACTCTGCGATCAAAGCACGTCACGTAAGTGAAATTAGGATAAAATACATGGAGGGCTTCGGCTGCGTTGTTCATATAGGGAGCAGCATCTGAGAGAAATATAAACTCTCTTTCATCTGCAAAAGATTCGGGAAATACTTTTTAATACCTTCATTCACAAATCTGCCGATGGTAGAATGATATGACTTTTTATGTTTTTTGTAAGTCACCAAAAATGAAGAAGAAGGTTCCAGTAATAATGCACCTACAGTTAAGTTTGTAATGCAATGACCACAACTGCCAGTAGTTCAGTCAGCTGAAATCAAAATATTGTTATTCCTGAGTTCATTTCGTATTTCTTCCAGAATATGTAGGCAAATTGTTTCTATGTAATTATTTTAAACGAAATTTTGATTAATCTGTTTTATTTTGATTCAAGCAATAGTTTTGCAGAAAATCTTAAGCATAATTTGTATGTTTGTGAAGAGGAATATAACTTGCAAGCAATGCTTCATATAGATCCATGTTGCTTTTCTTGGCATGCATGCCGATTGAAACTTTTTGTGCACGAAATATTTTTATATTTTTCTCGCAAACTCAAAAAAAAAAAAAAAAAAAAAAGAAAATCCGTGATACCTAAATGTTCAAGGGTAGTTAATTATCTACGAAAAGACCTCCTTTTTCGGTAGAGTGCTGCGCGACGCAGAACTACATCGTCCAATCGTCCATCTTTATCTCCCGAGAGACTCTTTTACTTTGCCTCATAATAATATTATTTATCGAAACAATAGATGCAAGACTACAAGGAGCTGTGCGGCTAGTAGATTTTTCCGGCTACAACATAAGAGTTCATTTATTAACTAGATATCCTATCGAAGAATATTGTAAACATAGCGAAATATGCATCATCACTAGGTGTTATGTAAAATATGCAATAACCGGTGAGAATGGGTTTAATATGTAAACGAATATGCAAATATGCAAATGTAGATAATCCGGTCTCTAATTTTCACTGTTTTTAATTACAGTGTTGTTTCGGTGGCAATTTTCCTATTTTAAAACTACTTTTTCATTTTACGAATTCTTACTTCAAATTCATTGTTTGATGTAAGTTATTCAATGCGACTATCATTAACTGGTTCCATTTTCTGACTTCCCCGAGCGAGAAATCAAACATTTAAACTCTCCTATGGTTGATATCTAGTACTAAATCTGCGATCATGGTCATCTCTACCATTCTTCAAACTACTCATGACTTTTCTCGCAGTATCCATACAGATCTCTTCGACAATACGTGCTTTACACTCGCGCTCCATTTTGGTCATACGTTTCTTGTCTGTCAGCATCTTTAATTTTAACTCGGGAAGATGCGAGCTCGAATCAACAACTGGCTCCTCAGATTTCATCTTACCAAGAATTCTTAGATCGTTCCTTCAACATGTCATGGCCGAATTCCTTCCCGTTTCTTGTCAGCAATCCTCTTCCGCTGTTAATGACTTAGCTAAAAATAAATCCAACTTCCTTATCCTATCATTTGTTGACAGTGTTCAACGGAAATTTATTCAAACAAATCTTCTATCACTAAATGAAACTGATATGTTCAGAAACCGCCTAATTTATTTACAATGCACTTTTTGTGTGGTTGCATATAAGACACTGCATAAACTTGATTATAACTGAAGTCTAATTGTTTGGTGTATCACCTCCTTGATGAATCAGTAACACCATGGAACATTTACAAAACTGTGTTAAACCCCACATATCTGGAATTCAATCCAAACGTTAGAAGAATGTCTGTAACGCATCTGTGGTAATATTAACCATACCAGTCCCTTTACTCTTTTTTTTTTTAAGAAAAATCTCTTTAGCTATCTCAAAATATCCTCGGAATTTATTATTAGTTTCTAGTCTGCTCATTTCATTTTCTTGGATAAAGTATACATCTAATATTTTCCTGATTTCTCCCCTCCTTCCCGCCCCCTATGTGATAGTGCCTGACAGTCTTATTAAATCAATTGATTTTTTTTCTGATCATGGTAATGACTTTACCGACCTTGTCCGTAACAGTATGAATACCTCTTTCACCATCAATTTCCAATAGCAGCTATGAGATTTTCTAGTTGCCTAGTTCAGTGCTCCCCATCTATTTCTGATATTCTTCAAAAAAAAAAAAAAAAAAATATCTTATGCCTTTGCTGCTGCTAATTGCCTGTTTGGTTGTATCATGTTTCCTCTGTTTCATCTTACTCTATCACCCTATCTCTTCAGCAGTCTCTTCGACCTTTTAACCTCGCCATTCTAATACATGAGTGGTTTCCGTGTTTTTATTGAAATTTTTTTAAGGATATCTTCCGACGTTGTTATCCTCTTTTTGATATGTTTCTACTTCCTCCGCACTAGTGCACTTCTTCCACATATGGAACAAATTTTTGAAATATCTCTGTAATTCCGGAGCCATTAGTTAACATTCTTCCTTGCCCTGGTTTACTGGATTTTCTTTTAACCATCAAAACTCCTTCGAGTTCATTTATTACTTTTGCAACCTGAGTCTCAACATATTTTACATGTTAATTCGGAAGACATTCGCCATGATTACGTTTGAGTCTATAGCTATTATGAACAAGTTAACTCCTTCTCTAAATTACAAATAAACATTTATTTTCTCCCCCACATGAGGGTTCAGCTACATTCAGTTACCTTTCTTCACATTCTATTTTTATTTACTACAGTTTCTTTTACTGCTATTTAAATAAAGCAATAACACCAACAATTTGCAGAATATTAATTCTTTCAACTTCAGCATTCACTCCGAGCTGAAATATAGTATTGACTGCAGATTTGTTTTTCTTTGCGCAGTATTGATGTTGTCCCTGGAGATATTTTTTTGCTATGGTAACATGCTGCGCATGCTAGGACTTATCTATATTTTTTCACAAAGCTCTACGATTTACTTACTGTCTTATGCATTCGACTCATCCGTAATAATATCATTTTATTAGTTCTTGAGATACTTGATTGTCTCTGTACTGCTAGCTGCTTATTTCCCTGATGTAATAAATGTAGATTTAGTACTTTATTATTTCTGTTTTAAAATCCTCACTGTACTCTAATTTTTGCAGCACTGAAATATTGTGTGCCCTCCAGCTAACATATTGATCCCTACAGGATTCATGTTGATTCGATATAAGTGCAGTTTTGTTTTGTAACAAACCTGGCCTACTGATATTTCTAAGAGTGTTCGCGTTGACTCCAAAAGTATTATTTACTTTTTCCCTATGAATACTTCCTAAGCAGTACCAACCATAGATCCAAATTACTTTAGTTCCGAAATATTTCACCTAACAAGACGTCATCAAAATACAATTTCACAGATCTCTATCACCTATTAACAAAATTCGCGTCTTCAATGCTCTTTTCTTTCTGGATCTCCATTTGCAAATGACAGTTCGCGTGTGATTAGCTGTTTTACTGTCCTCTTTCATTAGGAGGAAGATGGAAGGGAGCAGTTGAACAGCCAAAGCCACGAATACGGTGCGAAGCAGGCTAACAGATCTGGTTGATATTAAAATTCACGATACCACCAGAATTACTTTCTTCTCCGGCAGTACTTTTGGACAAGAATAATACAAAAATTTTACATGATAACCAACGCAGTGGTTGAACTGACACTAAGACATGGCGTTTTTCAAATCCAAACCCTTATATTATTTGTTCAGTGTTCCTATCAATCCACCCAGTTAGCTTGAATATTGGAGTTTGTCATATTAGACCTCTTCCCTTTTTCTTAATTTGAAGGGAAAAATTTAGAAAAGCAACATGTTTTATAAACTTATTACGTCAGCATATACGTATAGGCAAACATTACCGCCGGTTCTGCAAAGTTCAGCAGAAACTAGATCTGTTGGGAAGAAGCTAATGCGTTCCTTCATTCTTTTGTCATCAAATTAATCTCTATGCAATTAATAATATTTTAGGAAAATTTGGAATTTTTTAAGCAATTATTATGGGATATAAGAATTCACATTTTTGTTTATCTGGTCACATGATCAATAGACATATAATGTTCGTCCATAACCCTAACATCTCAGTTAAGAAAATATCAAAAATATTTTCAGCTCCACCAATCATTTCATTTCCTTTTTTGAGAATGGAACACGTTACATACTTTTTAAAGGCGAATTGTTTGCTGATCGTTCAGCAATTTGTGTAATTTATTAACTCAAACTTTAATTTATCTGTGTTTAGGAATCCCAAAAAAAATCAAAAAAAATCCATGAGGGTAGAAAGTAAACAGTGATAAAGAAAAGTCATTAATATTTTTCTATTCCAATGTTCGATTGACATTTTACTGTAATGTATCAGCCTTTGGTTAATTCTTAGTTTCTTTAATACAATTGAAAACTTAAAGAATAAATGATTATTTAAAAATATAGAACCGTGTTGTTGAATCTTCAAATATTAGTCAACGCTTCCAAAATATTTACAAAATGATATTTTTATGTTGATTCGATAATGGCATTCCATATAAATTGAGAGTCACATTCAGATAGTGTTAATTTATTTCTTACTATAACCCTCTATGGAAGTGCATATTCATTTATTTTGGTACTTAGTTTATCAGCCATGTTATGCAATGCGGCTTCAGGGAGTGCCGTTTTAGAATTTAAAGGTCACTGTACTGGGTTACAATGAGAGTATGGCAGCCAGCCAGCTGCGTGTAGTCGCTAAGGTCCAGTATTAAAGGCTATCCAGTGAGATCGGAGCTCCTAGTCACCTGGAGAGAAAAGTGAAACCTGTCAACCTAAGCAGAACTCATTTTATCCAACATCTTCTGCCGACCAGAAAGTAGTTCTGCTGTTCGGATCCGAGCGGATAGACTGAAATACGAGTAGGTATTTCGAATAAATGCACTGACTTTTGCCACCGCGTCAAAACATTAATGGTCTCCTGAAACTGGTTAGATGGATGTACCAGACGCTGAAACTTTTAACACGAATGGCGGCAGGTGAGTGACACGTGACCGAGAAATTTATTGGTGCTGCAGGTTGAAATGTAGTATCAAACATTTAATGAGCGAATCGTAACAAAGAGTTGGCTCGCACATTACTACCAATTAAAACTCTCTCGTCATTATTAGCAGAAAGGTTTTGCAATAAACAACAGTATCATTAAAGAGAATGGGTGGCAGTTGTTACTGCAACTTGGTTCAAGCCAGCTGTCAGCTAAAAAGATTTTGCAACGATAGTTCAAATGTTTATTCAATTATTAGGTTCGTACTATCGACCAAGTATTAGTGATCACAAATCTGTGATTGTAATAGATAATTTGACAACTATATGGAAAAAGAATCAGGCTGGGATCGTTTAGTCGCGATTGAAATTTTGCAAGAGTTTTTTAAATAATTTCTTCTGTGAAAGCAAAACTGCCTCAAATCAACAGTAGGAAAGGAATGACGCAGCATTTGAGACCTACCGAGTTAAAAAAAATAATGAATGGTTAAGAACCAATATGATAAGCTTGGCAAATTAGAAGACTGCTTAAAATGGAGATGCAGATATTCACGAGATTAAAAACCATAAATCATAATTGTCTTGGACATATGAAATTACAAAGAAATTATGATAGTGTACGAAAAGGTGGGTGATACCACTAATACGGGATTCGGGTGATTTTCTTGGAGGGGTGACAAAAATCTTTGAATGCCACTATAAACATTGAAGCTCCTCTTGCTTAAGATATTGCACGAGCTACTTCATATGTATTCTTTGTGTTTCTACTTCTTTTTCCTATTAACAGTCGTGAACATAATCATATTAGTAGCAGATCGACAAAACTGTTTAAAAATACGGAAATAAGACGAATAGAGGATAGACGGTCCCAGGTTGTAAAGTATGGTTGGAAGAATAAGAAATTAGGAAACAAATAGCGAAATCCGGACAGCATTAAATGCATAATTAAAAACGTTAATATTTGTAATGTCGTTTAAGCAGGAGATAGGATGGAAAACCCTGTGATGGATAGGCCTATATAACACAAAGAAAGGAACTACTAGATGCTACCTTCATAACCTGCAATGCGTGTACAAAATTGCGTTTACCTATATATTATTTTTAATGTACTTGTATGTTGGAGGAATATTGACGTGATTAAATTACACTGCACTGAATCTTAATTTTTTATAACAAGAATATTTCATATATCTTTCCATCACTTAGACATGAGAGATAACACGGATGAGAGATAAAACGAGACCTTAAATGGTAACACCTTTTGTTAAGTTCTCTTTTTTAATGGTCATTTCTAATTTTGTGAATTATGCAGTCCCTAACCTACTAAAATACATCTTATAGTTGAAATCTGTTACCAAATAATAATAATAGTAGTAATATATACACATAAATATAAGCAATAAATGTAAGCGTGGTTTGTCCGAGCGTGTCATTAATACTCCGCGACTCATTGCAGAGGTTGGGTCGGGAACTATAGGTGTCTTAAGAGTTCATTTAACAAAATAGAATTGCGATGGAGCTCTGGCAACGATGGGAATTTCCCTACAAACCCATTTTTGACCTACCATCTACCCTTCAACTTTTGCCGTCTACGAATTTCAACTTTAAACTCTTTCAGCGTTTTAGTAAATTATTCATATTTCCCTTGGTAATTTATTTCAAACCCTGAACGCCTTCCCAACGAAATTGAATTTTTCCACACCCTTATGTCTAAAATTGAGGGCCAGCTTGTGGTCGCGGTCATCTTTTCCTTTACATAAACCTCTCATAATTCTTCCACCAATATCTTTCTACGCCTCATTCCCCAGTATACGCCTTGTACACTCCCATGATTCTCTTCACCCTCCTCCTGTCTTCCAACGAATCCCACTTCAGCTCCTTTATCATATCAGTTACTGATTGTGTTCTGAATAATTTACAGAGACAAATCCAACAGCCCTACTTTGCACTCCCTCCGACTCCTGTACTTGATACCAAAAACATGGGTCCCATACTACACCACCATATTCAAGCAATGGCCTGACCAAAGTTTATAACCCAATTCCTTTACTTCTCTAGTACATCCCCTCATCAGTTTCTCCAACAAGGGTAGGATTTGGAAACCTTTTCCTGCCCAGTTGTATTTGTTACCAAATATTATGCCAAGGTAATTACATTTAAAGTCATCAATATGCAATTCATTCTTCATCTAATAATCGTAATCAACCTGCAGTTTTTTTATGTGTAACCAATAAGCTGACTCTCTTTGCATTTATCTTCATCCAATGTTGACTTACCCAGCCAGCTAAATGTCACGTCCAAATCACCCTACATTTGTTCGAAGTCGTCCACCGTTTGGATACCGTAATACAGTATTAAGTCATCTGAGAATAACCTAACATCTGACAGAAAAAACTACAAAAACAGTCATTCATTAGAATACCGAATAGCAATGGTCCCTATTCGTTACCCTGTGGCATTCTCATTTTCGCTTCCCCTTCTTTTAACATTGCGTTTGAACCCTAACTGCTTTCTATTGGTCATATATCAAAATATGTTAAGTTATACTAGCAGCAACATTTGTTAAATATAATCTGTGTTCCATGTACAATGTACATCTACAATATTATCTATGCTATGCTTGGGCTTCTATGATCTCTGTTATTAAATAAAGTCAGTCGTTCTTAAAACACAAAACGTGCACTACAGTTTATTTAAAACTTACAGGTTATGGGCCCAGAGCGCCTGATAGGCTTAGCAGATTATCTCGCGAAAGTTTAAATAAGTCAAGTAGTACCAACATAAAGACTGTAAATGTCAAATGCTATAAGTGCAAACAGCTTGGTCACTACAGAACGCAATGCCCAAACAACATGAAAACAAATGCATTCTCAGCAGTGTTTTTGAGTGGAAGTTTCAATAAAAGAGACTGGTATATTGATTCTGGTGCTAGTGTTCATCTAACGGCTAATCAGGACTGGATCACCAGTAAATATCGTGAAGTGCAACAAGAAATAATGGTAGCAAATCAGGAAACTGTTTCAATTACGTGTGTTGGCGATGTGAAGATAGTAACCTCAGTTAAAGGCAGTGCAATCGATATAAACATCGAAGATGTGTTTTGTGTTCCAAACTTAACAACAAATCTCATCTCAGTTAGCAAGTTAATTCAGAAAGGCAACAAAGTGATTTTCACAGAAAATGGTTGTGACATCTACAATAAATGTGGAGAATTAGTTGCTACTGCTTCTTTGACGAATGGTGTTTATAAATTAAACCGGCAAGAAAGGATGGTTGCAGCTGTGACAACTACAGGTCTCACTTGGCATCTCAGACTAGGTCACGTGAACAGTGATTGCTTAATGAAAACTAAGAAGGCAGTAGAAGGAATGAAGTTTGATGATAAAGTCAATGTAAACAAATCATCTTGTAAGACTTGTTGTGAAGGAAAGCAATGTCGGCTACCTTTTGCAAGTAGTGGTACAAGAGGTACTGAATTATTACAAATCGTTCACAGTGATCTGTGTGGACCGATGGAGCAGCAATCACTAGGAGGTTCATCCTACTTTCTATTATTTGTAGATGACTTCAGTCGGATGACATTTATCTATTTTTGAAAAATAAAAATGAAGCATTAAAATACTTTAAAGAATTTAAGGCATTAGCTGAAAATCAAATTAATAGAAAAGTGAAAGTCTTCAGAAGTGATAATGGGAGAGAATTCTGCAATTCAGATTTTAATAATTACTTAAAGGAGTTTGGAATAATACACCAGACGACAAATCCATACACACCGCAACAAAATGGGTTATGTGAGCGAATGAATAGGACGATTATTGAAAAGGCAAAATGTATGCTGTATGATGCTGACTTAAGTAAGAAGTTTTGGGCTGAGGCATGTAACACAGCTGTATACTTACATAATCGTACTGTATCGTCAGTTCTGGATGGTAAAACACCATATGAGCTATGGATGGGAATTAAGCCAGATTTAAGTAATTTGAGAATTTTTGGATCTCCTGTTATGGTTCATATCAATAAAGAAAAAAGATCTAAGTGGGATAAAAAGTCAGTTCAGTGTATACTTCTTGGATTTCCTGATAATATCAAAGGATACAGAGTATATGATCCGATAAAAAGACAAATATTTACAAGCAGAGATGTGATCATTATGGAAAAGCCATCAGAAATGGTAGACATTGCATCTGCAGATAGTGAAAAGGAATGTATAACTGAAGAGAACATGACATTGCAAGATTCAGTGGGGGACTTGACATTAACTGAAGAGTCACTGAAAGCTTCATCAGATTCTGATTATGTTCCAACAGACTATGAAGAATGTTTGGATGCTCAGGGTACAGGTGATGAATCACATAGGCCTGTCAGAGAAAGACGTGCACCAGACAGATATGGTTTTGGTGGTATTTGTTATACAGAGAGTAATTTAGACAATGTGACTGAACTTACATTTAAACAGGCATTGGAAGGACCTGAGAAAAATCAGTGGTTACAGGCGATACAGGAGGAGTTAAAAAACTTTGAAGAAAATGATGCTTGGGAGATAGTAGAGCCTCCATGTAACTCTACTATAGTGCAGTGTAAGTGGGTGCTTAAGAAAAAGATTGAGTGCGACAATAAAGTGCGTTTTCGAGCAAGGTTAGTAGCTAAAGGTTTTACTCAACAACCTGGCATAGACTATAACGTAACATTTTCGCCTGTGGTAAGACATAGTACTTTGCGATTACTATTTGCTTTGTCTGTGAAGCTTGGATTTGATACTATGCATATAGATGTAGTTACTGCATTCTTGAATGGCGATCTTAACGAGAATATTTACATGCAAATTCCTGAAGGATTTAACTGTTCAAATCCTGGTAAAGTTCTAAAACTAAGCAAAGCCATTTATGGGCTAAAACAGTCATCAAGAATGTGGTATGATAAGGTAAATACTTGTTTAATTAATATTGGATATTCAAAGTCCAAATATGAACCTTGTTTATATATTAAGAATAATGGTAAAAGTATAACCATAATTGCATTGTATATTGATGATTTTTTTGTTTTTTCAAACAATTGTACTGAAACAGATAAGCTAAAATCTGCATTAGGATCTCAATTTAAAATTAAGGATCTGGGGCAAATCAAGCAGTGTCTTGGTATGTCTGTCTGTTATGATAAACAGAAAGGAATTTTAACTTTGGATCAAACTAATTATATTGATTAGTTGTTACTAAAATTTAATTTAGTTAATTGTAAGTCTGTTGACACGCCAATGGAACCTGGATTGAAATTAGCTAAAGATGAGAATTGTGATAAAAAATTGCCTTATCAACAATTAATTGGCTGTCTAATGTATCTAGCAATACTTACCCGTCCAGATATTTCATTCGCAGTTGGGTACTTGAGTCAATTTAATAATTGTTATAATAAAGAGCACTGGACTCATGCTAAGCGTATATTAAGATATCTCAAAGGAACCAAAAACTATTGTATTAAATATTGTGGGACAGATGTTAACAAAGAGATAGTTGGTCATGTAGATGCAGACTGGGCTAATGACATATTAGATAGGAAGTCCTACACAGGATTCTGTTTTAGTCTCTCAGGTGGTGTGATATCTTTGGGGAGTAAAAAGCAAAACAATATTACATTATCAAGCACTGAGGCTGAATATGTAGGAATATCAGAATGTTGTAGGGAGGCCATTTATCTGAGAAATTTAAATAAGGAAATAACTGGTGATTTACAGTGTATTGTAA
Source organism: Vandiemenella viatica (assembly GCA_031002005.1). Classification (NCBI taxonomy): domain Eukaryota; kingdom Metazoa; phylum Arthropoda; class Insecta; order Orthoptera; family Morabidae; genus Vandiemenella; species Vandiemenella viatica. Next base: position 71,452,245 of record JARYHS010013630.1, on the reverse strand, counting down.
TCTTTAATAACAATCAGACTGCTCATAAGTTATTGTATAATCCTGTCTTTCACAATAGATCAAAACATATTGACATAAAATACCATTTTGGTCGAGAATGTATTGATAAGAATATTGTTAAAGTAGAATACTTAGAAACAGCAAGTATTCCTGCAGACATACTCACAAAGTCTTTATGTCATGTAAGGCATTGTAAACTTTTAAAACTATTGGGAATACAAGAAAAGTAAAGTTGTTAGTTTATTTTGATATAGTGGGGGTATTGGTCATATATCAAAATATGTTAAGTTATACTAGCAGCAACATTTGTTAAATATAATCTGTGTTCCATGTACAATGTACATCTACAATATTATCTATGCTATGCTTGTGCTTCTATGATCTCTGTTATTAAATAAAGTCAGTCGTTCTTAAAACACAAAACGTGCACTACAGTTTATTTAAAACTTACACTTTCTAACTTTTAAGAATTCTTCTACTAAGAAAATCACATTTTCAATTAATAGTTTTTACGTTATTTAACACCATTTTATGGTTCACTCTGTTGAAAAATCTGGTGCTTCACAATCAATTTGACCTCCCTTGTCCATTTCATCCATATGCATATTGTCTACTGAATGAGATTCGCGTGAGTATTCTTACCTATGGTCATGCTGTCGCTTATGTTCGAGGGCACCGGGAATCACGTGCCGAAGTGGTCGAGACTCACCAGAATGTTTCTGATTGTTCCACAATCTTTCAGACGGAATGTCGCAGAATTGTTCAGAATGTTCCACAAAGTTACTAGAATGTTCTAGAATCCTCAAACGGAAGTCCAGAATCTTCTGGAGCCTTCTGGAATATTCCGTTATCCTCTTTTAGTGGTGATACTTTCCGGCTCAGAAGGACGTATGCAGGCGATGGCGAAGTGCATACGTCAGTATACTTTTGGAAGTCTGTTAGAGCGGATCGAAAAAAAGTGTAAGTTATAGTGAAATAAATTTCAGTGCAAATTTGTAAGCGTAATACGGCAGGACGTTCCATGTTTCAGATTCCACGTAGGTTCAAGAAGAAAGGAACTGACCGTCAGACCTCCTTCAGTAGGATCCAACCAACCTATGTTAGCATTTTTTAAGTGAATTGTTTATGGTAGTACACAGTAGAATTTTAATGTGTTAAGTACTATTAATATTTAACGGGATGAGAAAACTTGAGAGAAGTGGGAAAACTTAACAGATGGACAGCGAGGAAAAATTAGAGAAGAGGATCGAGTGAACCACTCAGCAAGCAGGCATAGAATCTTTTGTAAAAACAACAATACGAAATGAATTATTTAGAGTTGCAATGAGCGACGTTCGTGAAATACAACAATCGCAAGCCGATGAACGAAACATCAGTGCACAAGTACGAAGCATTACCGTTTTGTAAGTGTCGTTCCATTATGATCCCACCAAAAAAATGTTGTCACTGGCAGAACGAATCAAGTGAGTCAGTTCTGCGGTGCCAACAAATTTGTTAGAGAAGCACTAGGAATATGTTGTATGAGTGGAAAAATTCAATTAGGAGCTTTGGAACTTCCACAGCGAGAGTTATTTAATTACATGACTGGTGAAACTCTCTAGGGAGGCAAGGGTAAGTTCGGCAAGTGATAAATAAACAGACGACTGTAAGAAAGTTATGGGGAATTTTTGTTCTAGAAGTGAACGGTAGAACACCATATTCTTTATTTATGAACGATTACAGTTTTTTCCCAGATCGTTTTCTATAAACAAAGAAAGGCTGAGAAATCACGGGAGAGCTGCGTCTTTCTCAAATGTTCGGTTCCACCTAACGAACTATCAGCTATTCTAGGGGCTGCAGAACAATTAATTTTTAGCGTGTTATAAGTGAGGTGTAGAGGAACGAGTGAGACAGCGTTGTAGAGAGCTGCAGTGCAACCTAGAGAACATGTTCGCCAAATGCCAGACGCTTTGCCAACTAGTTTGACCTTCTAGCGCTAGAACCTGTTCCATCGTGACACCAATTGCTACAATATTACAGCTGCGCGTTTGCCTACGCAGCAAAATTTATGTTTCCTAGCTGATATCGTTTCCCTTTTGCCCACGCCTCTCCTCCTTGCTACGACTAAGTTTCTTGCATTGCATAATCCATAGCAGAGTGTCATTTTCAGTTATCCACACATTTAACCGTGCTCGATGGATAATCGGCCACACTCCTGCCTGGCATTCTGAAGAACGCGAGTTCAAATGCTAGTCTAATCACCCGTCTTTCGTTTTTCTGTTTCTCGAAATAACTCCAAACAAATGCTGGGATGTTCCTACAAAAGCCCATGGCCGAATTCCTTCCACTCTTTTTCGCTAGTCCTCTTCTGACTCTAATGTCGTCGCTGTCGTAAAGTCATAAAAAAGCTAAAACTGATAGAAGTTTAGGTTATAATCAGTTTTAACTTGCTCGTATACAGTAGCATGAAGAATCATGCAAAACAACGTACCAGGTATTTCAGATTCTAAACAGATTATTTTTTCCGGTTTCTGCATATTGCTTTTTTTTCTCAAATGGTACCCTCTGTTAGTGAAAGACGATTTTGAATATCATTAATAACATTAAGTACGCAGCTGCTAACTTTTGGGCACTTCATGCCACCGGTTGTATTATTCTAAGAATCCTTTTACCTACTTCTATTTCAGACATTCCTCCAATAAGATTCATATAGTGTATATTTATAACAATAATGAGGTTTTATATTTGACGGACAGTAGGTGAAGAGTGAAATTTCATAAGAGTTGTTAATTGGGAACAGCTAAAGGCGAAATTTCGTTGTCGTAATATGTAATACACTGAAAAGCCAAAGAAACATGTATAGACATGCGTATGCAAACATTGAGATATGTTAACACTCAGAGTACGGCGCTGCGGTCGGCAAAGCCTATATAAAACAACAGGTGTCTGGCGCAGGCGTTAGGTCAATTACTGCTGCTATAATGGCAGGTTATCACGATTTAAGTGAGTTTGAACGTGGTGTTATAGTCGGCGCACGAGAGATGGGAGACAGCGTCTCCGAGGTAGCGATGAGGTGGGGATTTTCCCGTACGATCATTTCAACAGTGCACCGTGAATATCGGGAATCCGGGAAAATATCAAATCTCCGACATCGCTGTGGCCGGAAAAAGATCCTGCAAGAACAGCACCAACGACGACTGAAGAGAATCGTTTAACGTGACAGAAGTGTAAGCCTTCCGCAAATGGATGCTGATTTCAATGCTGGGCCATAAAAAAGTGTCAACGTGCGAAGCATTCAACGAAACATCATCGATATGGGCTTTCGGAGCCGAAGGCCCACTCGTGTACCCTTGCTAAGTGCACGACACAAAGCTTTACGCCTCGCCTGGGCACGTTAACACCTACATTGGACTGTAGATTATTGGAAACATGTTGCCTGGACTGACGAGTCTCGTTTCCAATTGTATCAAGCGGATGGACGTGTACGGGTATGGAGACAGCCTCATTAATTCATGGACCCTGCATGTCAGCAGGGAACTGTTCAAGCTAGTTGAGATTCTGTAAAGGTGTGGGGTGTGTGAAGTTGGAATGACATGGGACCCCTGATACTTCTAGATACGACTCTGACAGGTGACACGTACGTACGCATCCTGGGTGAACACCTGCATCCATTCATGCCCTTTGTACATTCCGACGGACTTGGGCAATTCCAGCAGAAGAAACACGTCCAGAATTGCTACAAAGTGGCTCCAGGTACACTGTTCTGAGTTTAAAAACCTACGCTGGCCACCAAACTCCCCAGACATGAACATTATTGAGCATATCTGGGATGCCTTACAACGTGCCGTTCAGAAGAAATCTCCACCCCTCGTATTCTTACGGATTTATGGACAGCCCTGCAGGATGCATAGTGTCAATTCCCTCCAGCACTACTTCAGACATTAGTCGAGTCCATGCCACGTTGTGTTTGCGGCACTTGTGCTCACGATATTAGGCGGGTGTACCAGTTTCTTTGGCTCTTGAGTGTAAATGTGTTTATTAGTATTAGTGATCGCCCAGGGGTCGAAATTCGACCGTAATTCATTATTTAGTTTCTTTCGTGAAAGTGTAATGGTCATTATTTTAATTAATTTTTTACTTTCTATTTACTGATGGTTCATTTGAATTTAGTCCATCATACATACAATGATTTAAAATATTCATTTTGACTCAAGGCCCATAAAACTGTTTTACCTTTATGATAACATGAAGTAAATGCATTCCTTCCCCCTGAAGTAATTTCTGATTCGAAATGTTTTGCATTTGAAACCCTGCGTTGTAAATTCGAAACTTTCCAAATTTCTTGGAATAACATTTAGTGCGCATTTAAATGTATCCATGAAAATAATTTCAACATTTTGTGTATTCGCTATTTAAATTTGGTCTATTATCTTTTTGAATTTCACGCAAATAGATAGTCCTTTTTTGTCTCTCTCTTTCTCCGACATGTCAAGGTTTATGTGAAGGGATATTGGAAGGAGGTGCAAATAACTGATTTTTTTTTAATGATTCTTAATGAAATTACTGAAATTTAAAAGTCTAAAGTCCCTTTACCAAACTTTAACCTTTTAAATAATAAAAAGACCATATAGTATCTGGCAGAACCACTTCATTCCTTTTGTAAATGTTACTTTTATAACTTCCAAGATTCTTCTTTATGCGAGTCTTTCGTTTCACCAAAGACCACACAGTATCTCAATGCTGGGAATACACGTCAGATAGTTGGCTCCGACCCGATTTTACGCTCACACACGTTCAAGAATTTAATTTTTATTTAATAATGTATTTTTAACGTGCTTATTATATTTTTTTCTTTGCTGTTGACCAAAGATCACAGACATTGTGTCGGAGAACATATTGAATGTACCAGGTTGATCACAGTTCCTACCGACTCACAAATTAGTCCCCTATATGATTAGTTTCGACCACCTAATGTAAGTACGATCAGACTTCGTTAATTAAATTAATCTCGGCCGCCACCATTAGCTGGCTAGGGTACAAATCAATACCTATATAATGAAAAGTTTCTTCAAATAATTCCACTAGTATGCAGAACACAAACCAAAGATTTATTCACAGTTTTGTACTGCACAAATGTACCCGGCCACCAATGGAAAAAAGTAAGTAAAATTACTGGTAGAGACTATATAATCCTAAGATGCAGGTTCTTCAGAGTGTAAAAACAATTCTTTCAATCACTTTCACAAAAACCACAGGAACGATACGCACGCGTTCGCTGGACGACTCCACACTCTCTGACCTACTCATCAACTGTCAGTCTCGCAAGTCACAGATACTCATAGCATTCGATACTTGGCATAGAATAAATATAATAATTAAAATAAATTAATTTCTGAAGGGGGCAAGCCTACTGTAATGTGACAATTGGCATAATCACTAAGTATCGTTGCCACTAAAAAAAAAAAAAGCAATTGAATGTAAACAACGAATGTTTTATTTTATTTATTTTAATGTGTTTGTAACACAAATTATATATACATTTCAGCTTCCTGCACATCTTCTCCATATAAACTTTAACTGTGCCAAATCTCAAACTCCTCCGTTTGCGCAATATTCTTAAAAAGGGATCCGAAGTTTTTGCTTAGCGTATTAATAATAGATTATGTAATGTTCACAGTTTATACAGATTTGGCAGCTTATAGCTTTATATTAACTCAAGTTTAAACGATCTGTGTATCTGTTCGAATCGTCAAGCTAAGTGCTCACCCATAGGGGTTCATTTGTATAACGGTTATGGCGATTACCATTTCTAGGAAGGGGGAGGGGAGGTTACAGTGGTAACGATAAAGTAGTTTACCTAATAATTTTTTTTTTTAAGTTAAACACAATCAACCATTGTATGAGCCACAGAAAATAGTTCGTACCCATTTTGTGATCTTCCATTTAGCTTAGAGCCTGGAAACCTTGCTTTTTCAAAAAATACTTAGGTTTGACTTAAAGTATTTTATCTGTAAGCAGAAAAACAAACACATTTATAGTAAAACGTATGTCTGATTATAGAATTGCTGACTGTATTTATTTAGGCCACTTTTTCGCTTCTCTCAGTCAATTAATCAATATCAGGGAAACACAGCAACCAGAATATCGGATAAATGTGCCGAAGTTTACAAATATCATCTATTACGCCGAGTAAAGAAGGGATGCAGCAAAGAACTGAGAGAACTCGGCTGAAAAAACAGGCCACGTTTACATCACGATGCTATGAATGTATTAATGCGCTTACTTTACTATAGTTGCAATTGCGTCATGGGTTGTATGATATTTGATTTCATATTAAAGGTGTACGATGAAATTAATTACAATAATTTGTGCTAATTTTACCTGTGTCTGTGTGTTTCGTTATTCGATGTGATCAGCCGTAACTAACGATCGGAATACAGATCGGTATGCAGTTTATATTATTTTAGATGGTGTTCGCCATACAAGAAGTAATTGCTTGTCATATATTATGGCATCCAAAATATCATTTTTTTTTTTTTTTCGTGGAACTTGTCGACCCACTTATTGTAAAATGGTATTGCGTATAAAGGCCTATTTGAAATGCCTTGAAATATCGCAGTATACACTGGTGTCATGCCTCGACCATTAGAGGAAAATTTTATTTGCACTGTGCAAAAAAATGAATATCAATTGCAATCAGGAGGCCGTTGAGTCATCAATGGCATTACAAGTATGATTTCCTGCGCCTCCTATTTTTTTGAAAAAAATTCGTCTAAATCTGTATATTACAGAAGATGTTTTGTAAGGTGAATTAACTCGAACGCTCTGAACTTGCCCAAACTATTGTTCAAAAGGCAAATTTAAAGCTGGCATCTGAATAATCTCTTTTAGTCAAAACAAAAATTTCATAAATAAAATAAAATATAACTATCTGACAATTCACTCTGATTTTAGATTATCAAAAACGCATATTTAGCCTAAAGAAAATTTCTTTAGTTTACTTTATTTGTTCAATATAGTATCAGTTGGATGAAAGATGATGAGATAATGTATTTAACTTTATTTAGAACACAGTCGATAAAGTTAGTCAACATGGGACTCATAAATGCTATTTATTAAGCAACTTTTTATTAAATTTAGTCTTGTATCACTGTATGTGAAATGAAATCCTTACTAAAATTTGAAAAGTAATGCCTGGAAATTTTGTATATTTCACATTTATTATTATTTTTGTTCTAACTCTACGCCTCGTCGACATCGAAGTCATTAGAGCGGGGGGGGGGGGGGGGCAAGGAACGGGAACGAATTTGGCCATGGTATTTTGAAGTATTCATCCCGGCATTCATCTGAAATGATTTGGGTGAACCATGGAAAACACAAATCTGGAAGACCGGACGGATGATTCGAACCGTGCGTCTTCCCGAATGCGAGGCCAGAGCGTTACCGCACAGCCACAACGCTCGCTGTATTTCCAAATATTCTAGCATATATATCCTGCATGATATGTATGGAGCATGCTGATTTTGTTAAATATATTTACGGAAATTCACAGTATGATAACTCAACATGTAATAGGTTCTTTTTCGTACCATACTGCATATCGTATCGTTCAATGGCTCAGTAAGTGTGATACGACATGCTTGGCAGTGGTTTAAGACGGTGCACTCCGGACAAGATTTAGTTTGATGACGGCGTCCTCTGTGTTGATGGTGCAGTCGACCTGCCCGACAAGAGCGTAGAGCGGACGTCAGCAGCCCTAACTGAACGTGCATCACGTTGGCCGCGTCCTACTGGTCCCACGGTCACCACAAGGCCGGCACAGTGTCAGTCGTGCCCTGACCCACAACGCCGCACTGTGCGCGGCCTGTTTTGACAGCCTGCAGAACATTGCTGTCAGCGTGCGCTCTGCTTACATAACTGGGCTGTGAGTCTCGAGGTGGAGTCATGGGGCGCTATCAGTCGTCATGTTAGCTTCACGAATAAACAATGTCACTCCAAACGATGCTCATTATCGTAAGTTACTGGTGGTAGAGTCCTGCGTTGTTTGCAGTGTTATCTAAGTCCTACATGACCATTAACTCGTTTTTAATTTTAGGGACAATTTCAGCTTTCCTAATAAAACGATAGCAGTGATTTGGAGCTTCATTAGGTTGCATTCGTATTTCTTGTTAACTGCGAAAGATATACATGAATGAAACGTTTTAATAGATATATCCGTTTTTGTTTCCTCTATCTGGTACTGTTCGCACGGATGTACACTTATTAGGAAAATTTCTCATCGTTATGAGCTTCGTGTTCAGCCGGGAATGTCGTTTGTTTCACAAGTCTCCTGCGGAGATAGTGTACTTATGGTACAGGTTTTTCGTGCCAAACTTAGTCATAAATTTTCGCACAAATGAATCAAAGCTACCACAAGTCCATCAATGCTCCAGAATGTCTTTTTATTCGTCATAAAGCTTTTAAGGAATCAGAATTAGATTTCAGAGCAAAGGATGAATAGTGACATCTGAAAACGGAGAAATCGTAATTCTTGTTTATTTGGTGAAATCTATACTATTATTAATTTGTAAGCAAGCTACATGTGTCTCTTTATTTGAACGGGACCCACGCAGAAACTATCGCAGCAATTAGGATGATGTTTTCAAATTTTTACAGCTAATGGTCCAAATAAAATCTGTGGAAATAGCTAATGACTAATGTGTACCGAATGAAGGAGAAAATATTTAAATTCATTTCTAGATCAGTAATTATAATATATGGATCACACTGTAGTTGAGATGTTCAATCCTTGCAGAAAAACTGACTCTAAAATCACAATCTCTTTTTTTAAGATCATGTTTCGTTTATTGACATCGGCTATTTATCTAATTTGTTTTCCGAAATTTAAAACATTAATATTAACGAATTATGAGACTCAAATGTGTCAAACGTCATTAATACATAATTTACTGTAAGCACAGTCGCCATGATTATTAACATCTTTGACTGTTAAGAAACATTGTCTCTGGTTCGACATGTTTTTAAATTTTCGCTGAATGCCGTACAATATTAATGAAAACCGCTAATGTGTGATATGGATGCAGAAATCAGTTTTTTCTCGAAGAAAGGTGCCTACAATAAACATTAACAGGGTACGTATTTCTTATGTGCAAATATTACGTAATAATATCGCACAAGGAAAGTGTTTACAAATTTTGGCTGCTGTTCAAACCACATCCGGTAGAATAAACTATTGTTTTTATTAAATAACCATCATACCCCCAATTTTGTGAAGTTGTAGCTTTTATCGCCTTAGAGTTGGAACGTATAATGGGCTATTTAGTTTTTGACGGCAGCAACATGGAATCAATTCATTATTCACGCCAAAGATAGTATCTGCACTCTGTAACAACGAATTTAAGAATTCTGGAAGTTTTCAAGATGCAAGAATGCGAATAAATTCCTCGGATGTATTTAATAAAGCATATTCGTTGCATAATAACAAAGTATGAACCTATCAATATTTTATAGATTCGTACATATTTTGTGGTTTTAAGGTTTCTTTGATAGTTTAAGCTCGCTTGATTTTTTTTCGGCCGTAATACACTGGTTGCACCAGAAGAAATATTTCCATTGGCCCCGCAATTTGATGATGCATTTTTACATAAATCGATGAGACGTTTCCAAACTTCGCTTAGTTCTGTAGATATAGTAGGTATCACATAGATTGTGTAGTTAGTTCGAAATTTGGCCTGTATCAGAAGGAAAAATTCCGTGGCACCGCAATTTTACGATGTCTTCTTAAGGCGAGTCATTTCGACATTTCGCTTAGTTCCAGCCATATGGTTTGTCAAAGGTTTTTTTAATTTGTTAAAATGCGGCCAGGAGCATTCTTATGCAACAATACGAGACATTTAGTTTCAGCAATGCGTTATGTCAAAGGCGATGTCATTAGGATGATGTACGACCTGGACAAGAAGTAATATTTTCCTCTGTGTTATGAATTTAGGAATATTTTTAATTAAGATATTTAGAAACCTAGGTTAGATATTCTTTTTACTTTTATATACACTTTTTCCATAGAAGTATGTATTCAAATACGGGCATTGAAAATTATAAAGCTACGGCACTTCCAATTACCCTTCTGGTCCAGGTAGCATATCAGCCTAACTACTTAATATTTGAGTCAATATATCTCGAGAACCAAGTGAGATATCAAAAAATTTTAATCTTTACTTTCGTTTTGTTTCGTCGAGTCCTTCATCATATTGTAGTGCGAACGTAATGATAGAACTACCAATTTCTAAATTACACCATAGGACACGCGCGCAAAGCAGCGGGCAAATGCTAGTAAAATATAAATCAGTAGAACATATATTGCTGATTCATCCACTGAAGCTTATCATCCGTGGTGGGACAATTTACGGATACACACAAGTCTTTGGATGAAACACGAAAATATTCATGATCGACCAATTTCAAACACCATATCTCACACACTCCCACAGTTACCGAATTTCGGCCAACGTTGTGATCGATGGGAGACTCTGTGTTACTACCACACACAAACGCCAGTGATCTGCGATTGATAGTTTTCACTTAAAAGTGATACACCGTGACACATGCGTCTTTGGCAGAAATATGAAATTGCCGCAGGTCGACCATTTTCATCCCCCATATCTTCCATACCCCCATAGCTACAGACATCTAACAACCATAGTGCACGACAACAGACACGATTCTACTACCACACATAAACACCAATGCTCTATGCTATGTAGTCGTGGTAGAAAAGTGAAATCTGCGGAGATACATGCCTTTCGTCGAAATACGAAAATATCCTTGGTCGGCCACTTACAACCATTATATCTACCACAGTACCACAGTTTCTGAAATTCGGCCGCTGTTGTGATCGAAAGGTGACTCTGTGCTACTACTACACACAAACGCTAGTTATCTGTGATCTATAGTTTTCGCTGAAAAGTGATACACCATGACACGTTTGTCTTTGGCAGAAGTATGAAACTGCCACAGGTCGACCACTTTCAACCCTCATTTCTTCCACACCCCCATAGCTACCGACATCTAACAACCATAGTGCACTACATGAGATACGATTCTACTACCAAACACAAACACAAATGTTCTATGCTATGTAGTTGTGGCAGAAAAGTGACATATGCGGAGACAGTCGAAATGCGAAAATATCCTTGGTCGGCCACTTAAAACCACCATATCTACCACAGTACCACAGTTTCTGAAATTCGGCCGCTGTTGTGATCGAAAGGTGACTCTGTGCTACTACTACACACAAACGCCAGTTATCTGTGATCTATAGTTTTCGCTGAAAAGTGATACACCATGACACTTTTGTCTTTGGCAGAAGTATGAAACTGCCACAGGTCGACCACTTTCAACCCCCATATCTCCCACATCCCCATAGCTACCGACATTTAACAACCATAGTGCATGACAGGAAAGACGATTCTACTACCACACACAAACACCAAAAGTCTATGTTATGTAGTTGTGGCAGGAAAGAGAAGTATACGGAGATACGAATTTTTGGTCGAAATATGAAAACGCCCTGCACTGACCAACTTTAATCATTATATCTCCCACATCCCCACAGCTATCGGCATTCGGCCAACGTTGTGCACGACAGGAAACTCCATGCCACTTCCACCCACAAACATCAGTGATCTGTGCTAGGTAGTGGTGGCTGAAAAGTGAAATATAGGAAAAAACACGTCTATTTTTATATATATATATAAGATTTCAAGGGAAAAAACAATTTCTATTGAAGTATTATATGATAACTTTAAAGTGAGCATGGTCATTATTTAATATGAAATAAAATTACAGAAAAAAGAAAATAATTACATGAGAGATAACTACTACACATTACAAAAACTGTTAATAAGACTAAATTTACATTTGCAGAAAAAATAAAAACAAAAGTGTACAAAAAAAAAAACTAAATACAAATTATAGGTGTAAAACCAAATAACTATAGAAGTAGTTTATACTAAGAATTTCATTGCTGTCTCCATACATGTATAATTTCTCGCTAGAAAACAGAGAAGACATCATAGAAAAAATGAAGTTGGGGCGAATGCTATTACCTAATATTTGTATCCGTTCCGATGAGCTGCTCGTCCTCATAATTTATACGCGGGTGTCCTCGATGAGATAGCTCTCTCAACCGGGTACCAGAATAGCAACGATTATACGCATGGCAAACAATCTCAGAGCACGCTTAACACCAGTAACGGCTTTATGCGGATAAAGGACGTCATGAACATTCAGTCTCAAATCCAAAGGGTGCAGACCAAGTAGGGTTCCAACAGCAACCAGTGGAGCATCTGTGTAGGGAAACCTCATGCCTGAACCAATAAGCATTACGAACTTTTTTTTGAAGATCCTGCATCAGTGTGAGCTGATGAGGTGTTCATACAACGCTACAGTGTTCATGTAGAGTTGAACATGGGCACAGTACAAAAGCCTGACTATCTGAGTTTTGTTGATAGATCTCAAAAGTGCGAGCCAGTAAGCCCAGACACTTGGAGGCCTTGGCGCATATGTTACGGACATGTTCTTCTGGATTGAGGTTGTATGTTATTAGGATCCCAAGGTCTCTGACAGTTGTACAGCAACTCAATAGCTGGTTTTCCATCTCATTTTCAAGATGCAACGGGGGACTTTGTGCGGTATAAATTGAATCAGGAACATTTTGAATATTTGGACCCTTTCCCTTAGATACTGCACTAATAATGGGTTTTCATCCGTCTATTGCAGCAACAAAATAAAACTTTGTTTTGGTATACTCGTTTCGGTATATTATACCATCATCGGTGTACCTAGCTTGTTTCAGGACACCGATGTTGGTATAATAATCCGAAACACGTCTGCCAAAACCAAGTTTTACTTTGTAGATGCAATAGACGGATGAAAACCCATTATTATGATGCAGGGATATTTACTAAGATTAATTTGCATACTGTTTTTTTTTCTTTATCTACTTAATGTCTCTCTAACAGCGAGGTCTTTAAAGACGGGAAAGGATGGGGGGCAAGGAATGGGAAGGAATTTGGCCATGGCCTTTTGAAGGAAGCATCCCGGCATTTTCCTGGAGTGATTTGGGAAACCATGGAAATCCAAATCTGGATGCCCGGACGGGGATTCGAACCGCCGTCCTCCCGAATGCGAGGCCAGAACGCTAGCCGTTACACCACCACTCTCGGTTTGCATACTGTTTTGCTGGCACTAATTCTCATTAGTTCTTTTAAGCTTTCAGGACCTCCACAATTTCGTGCGGGTAGATATACGCATAGATAAAAATGGTGTTGGAGTGGAATTCAAGAGATCATCAAACATGGAGAGGAAGACCACCAGACCGATGGGACAAAGACATACTCAGGGTAGCGGGAAGTAAGCTGGCAGCTAACCTAAAACATTTTTACCTAGAGAAGACTGTTGAATTTCTATCTGGGCTCATTCAGTGTTTAGTTTGGCTGATGATGATAAGTACACTATTTATTAAAAAATGTTTATCTCATTCTTATGACCGCATGACCGGTTCAGCTGTCCACCCGTAATTTCTTTGAATGGGAACCGAAAGTTTTCTAGTTTGAATCAAATTTATGACTGGGATTTTCTGCATCCGTTATCCCCTTTTCATCTCTGACAAAGCTTTGTGTATGTGAAATGTTCGTATTCTGGTAAAAATACACACTACATACGATTATTATTTCACAACAATTTTTGCATTTTAAAATGAGATGTGATTCGCTGTAAACTGGTTTCCAATTACTATATTTACATGCAGATACGAAAAAAATTTATGTGTGCACACACCTTCATGCGGTTATAATTTCCAAACCATTGTATTTCCGCCATCGTCATTAAAGTTATCCAGCGTGGTACTGATTTCACGCATCACCCGTTCCCCACTGATCAGTGGGTCGATTACCATGATTATTTGCGTAAGGTAGGTCACGTTAGATTTTTTGATTAATAAGAAGGGAGCTCGAATTTATTCTGACTCGCTATTGGTGTTATACAGGGGCCGCCTTGAAACATCTCAGATTTTCTGCTGCAGCGATAACGACATGGTGTTAACTGTTCGAATCTTGGTAGTGGAATGGTAGGCACAAGACTGTGCGCCTAAGTCCTGGGTTAAAGCCCAAAACTCTGAGCAGTGTGTTTGGAGTCAAAACATACGGCACTGTTGATGGTTGATTCGTCAGTTGAATGGGGGTGTTGAAACTGACGGCCTATACGTGTCTTTCAGAAGAGCAAGCCGGCACCATGTTTAACCTTCTCCCTAATCCAGCTTTCATTTCAGACAACACAAACAACACTCTATACTGAAGACACATATAACAGTCATCAACACCTTCAATAACACATATGAACACACACTGGTGTATGTAACGGGAAACCACCCTTGTTTATTTTCCCAAGAGAGTTCCCATGGTAACCGCCAACGCCCGGAATCATGTATGGTATCATAATAAGAGCAAGATATCTATTACCTCAGTCTTAGTGGTAAATAAATTTAAACAATATACCCATTGACATCATCACGCAGTAAATACAGACAAATAAATTTGCCCCTAAGAGCCCAACATCAAAAAATCTGAAACTCAGAAATGCATGGACACAAGAGAGACGTCAAACTCACAGCGAAAGGATGAGGAGGTTTTGGGAAAATAAGAAGAACAGCAAGAAGAATAATGTAAATTAATGGTTCCACGCGCTCCTTAGCGGGCTAAACGATATAATAATAATAATAATAATAATATACTCGTGGTAACAAGTTTAGATTATTTTTAACAGAGACTCCTGATACACGTATTTGATGTCATTAATATATTGTAATCAACATGCTAATTCAGAAGAGGAAGAGTTTAGTCTGAAAATACAGCTGGCATTTATTGATTTCAAGAAAGCTTTTGATACAATCGAAAGAAGAAATTCTGGCTGAAAGTATCACCCGGCCACATGTCACAGAAGCAATTCGAAACATTTACAGCCACTATGTGATCGCAGTCAGAACCGCACAACAGTTGTCGGAATGGAAATCCATTAATCAAGGAATAAGACAAGAATGTTGCCTATCACCACTTCTATTCAGCATACGCATTTATAAACAAAATTATTACCGAGAAAAAACCCATTGTAGAAACAAAATAGACAGACTGACCAATCTGAACACATTTCTGTTTGAAGATGACCAACTACTTTTTGCTGAATCTCAAAATGATCTGCAGAGATATAACCTCCATAAGACAGCAAAATAGTAAAACATGGACATTTCCCTCAATAAAACCAAAGTTATGACCTTCATCGGAAAAAATTGTAAAAGTACCAACATTTCAATTAGAAAACACCCCCTTAGAACAAGTAATCAGAAATTAAATACTTAGGTTACAACCTCAGCCTACACCCTCGAAACCGATATGCAACAAAAAATAACAAGATTCACGAAAGTTACAGGAATAATAAATCGCACTTTCAGACCATCTCTTGTTCAACGGCACTCAAGAGACAGGCTATATAACACCCTGGCTAAACCTACACTATCTGTACGGCAGTGAGGCCTGAACACTCCGCTTAGGCGATGAGCGGAGGTTAATGACTGCTGAGATGCGATTCATCAGGAAAAACAGTTGGCTACACTTTACGATACAGAAAGAGATCTGATGAAATCATTAGAGGACTCGAAGTTATACCAGTTCTCCTAAATTGTGCAAACCTACAGAACATCTTGGACAGACCATGTTCTAAGGCTGAAGACAAAACGGATCCCACGAAAAATCCTCAAATACCATCCCAGAGACAGGAGAGATGTAGGAAGGCCACCAAGACTATGGACTGAGGCAGTAAAAGGCGACCAGGCCTAACACTGTATATGAAGAAGAAGAGGAATGTATTGAAACATCTTAAATGTTTGCTACATTTTCTGATCCAACATTTAAGAAGTAATAAATGTAATATTCAATTGGTGCATTTTGAATGAGAAGTTTTGCGATATTCTGGTGGCGCACTCAGGAGTCAGAAGATAGTGAGAAGGTAGAAGGATAGCAAACTGTCTAGCTGGTACTGCGAACCGCAGAAAAATGTGTATTTGAAACACAACTTAAACGCTTGAATAGATACGAGTGAGGGGAAACTATTGGAACTACCCTCGAAGGGCTAAGATAAGTGAAGGACGTCTTGTAGAGGGACAGTAATAACTGGTCTCGTGGGACAGTACAAGAAATCGGGAAGAGTCAAGTCACATGTGTTTATCAGCCAATGTAATGAGTGACTAAGATTGTGCGCCGTGCAAAATGAGTGTAGCTAATGTTAGAGCAAAAACGATGTTGTTATATACAAATATATAGCATTTTTTTTGGATTTCACTGGCAAATAAACTTTTGTTCCTTTTTGCTGGATGTTGTAATTCGAAAAACAGAAGCCTTAGCAACAGAAAGATGACATGAAAAAAAAAATTGTCTAGCGAGAAGGGTGGTGTAACGGTTAGCGTACTCGCCTCGCATTCGGGAGGACGGCGGTTCGAATCCCCGTCCGGGCATCCAGATTTGGGTTTTCCATGGTTTCCACAAATCACTCAGGCAAATGCCGGGATGCTTCCTTCAAAAAGGCCATGGCCGAATTCCTTCCCATTCCTTGCCCCCATCCTTGCCCCCCATCCTTTCCCGTCTCTAAAGACCTCGATGTTAAAAATAGACGTATAGCAGTTAAAAAAAAAAGACATGAAAATTCTTCGTGGTAGAAAATAGGGTGTATGAATCTTTATTTTCTGTGTCCGTTCTGTATTAGACAATCTTTAAGTTTGGTTTCAGGCACTCAGACATCCTGGTCGAGAAGAGTTCAGTCTGTTGTGAAGACTGATTCTGCAGCTGTCTTACTTTTTTTAACTGCTTAACGTCTCTTAACAGCGAGGTCTTTAGAGACGGGGGGCAAGGAATGGGAAGGAATTCGGCCATGGCCATTTGAAGGAAACATCCCGGCATTCACCTAGAGTGATTTGGGGAAACCATGGAAAACCAAAATCTGGATGCCCAGGCGGGGATTCGAACCACCGTCCTCCCGAATGCGAGGCCAGAACGCTAACCGTTACACGACCACGCTCGGTAGCTGTCTTATAAATGGGACCTAGAATTTTGTGTGTCGTATTGATAGCATGCTTCAAGCAGATGATTGAAGCAGTACGTGTCCGCAACGCCATACCACTTAGGTAGGAAGCAAGTGCCTTCGACGTCACGGCATAATAGTAGACATTAAATGTTAATGTTATCAATTAATTCTCTATTCATCACAAAATCAGTAACGACAGCCCATTAATGGCTGATGAGTAATATCATTTGATGCTCATCTCTTTGCTCTGTTAAGAACGTTGAGTTTATTACCAACTGAACATGGTATGAGATAGTTTCTTGTTAATTAATGTGCAATATCATGTTGATAATATATTTTGTATACTTCTCGTTGCTTCAGCATAATAAATTACGTGTGATATCGTAATATTTTCAATAGTGTTGTCTTTCTTTTATCACTATATCCCGAATTTTACTATCATTTCAAACAATTGATTTAATAACATTCTGTACTTAAGAGATTTTGTTCAAATTTCGGAATTATTTCCGCGACGCCCAACTTAAAATTTATGAAAGTGAATCAAATTATTAATATTAACATATAGTTAAAAATTGACACATCACAGTATCATCATAGAAAGGTGGAACTCAAGAAGTATTGTGACAGCGCCCGTAACTAGGACCTCTGTGAGCTACTGCACAAAACCGAAGAGTTTGCATTTAATCATGCTTGTTTTCGACCGGAATGGTGGGGTAGTATTTTAAAAAAATCATCAATTCGAGATTCGATAATGCCTCTGTTTGCTTAGAAAAATTAATCTTTTCTGAACCCAAAGACTTAAAACAGCCGTGTTAGATGTAACTGCCTACTTGTCGGTAGCATGTTATAGCATACTGTTAGATTTGGCTAGTAATGTTTACAACCAAAAAGCCTCACACCAGCTCTGCCGGGGGCATCATGGGTCCCCAGCGCCCCCCCCCCCCCCCCCATGGACATTGAACAAGTCCCAGGCTTGGTGTTCTAGCAGATCTGATTACGGTTTTAAGCTGTTTCCCAAAATTATCAAGGATAACATTGAGACGGATCTCAAAGAAATTAACAGAAGTGTCAAAGTCTTGAGATAATAATTCCGTATGGTCGTAATGGCCTCGTGTCAAGGGTTTCAATTGGCCTGCGCATTCCGCCACAGTCTGTAGCCACATCAAACTATTCTGGTACCCGCAACTGTTACAAGGGACCTAGAGTTTAACGTGGAATCGAAACCACTGAAGTGTTCTACAATACATCACATTACACAGCATGCTGTGCCATAGGTGAAGATCGGGTTGATTGCCTATGAAAATCCCCGCCGAGATAGGGATTCGAGCCGGGAACCTTTCGATCGCTAGTCATACATGTTAACCACTGAGACACCAGACTGCTCTTGGCTTGAGATAGGAAGATGCTAGTATCCAGATAGCGTTAGCTACCGCGAAAGAAACGTGCAACTGTGTCATGCATTGTCTGGGCTTTCACTTGTACTCACGTGAGTCCTGTGAAGGGTGAATATGGCCAGACGACATGAATTAACTGACTTTGTACGAGGTATGCTAAATGGCACTTGACGCATAGGTCATTCCATGTCGGAAATTGTTCTTAAATTCAACATTCTTCGATCCTCAGTATCAAGAGTGTGCGTTGTATACGTAATTCCGACATTACCTTCCGGCCTCCGAAAACGCAGTAGCCGAGCGCGCCTACTTAATGACCGTCCCCCGTGACGTCTACGTCGAGGTGTCAAAGTTTACAGGCTGTTATCGCTGCGTCTCTGCACGGCAGCATTCAATGTGGGACGTACGAAAGACGTGACCGTGTGGACAGGGCAGCGAAATTTGGAGTTGATGGGATATGGAACCTGAATACCAACGTGAGTGCCGTAACAAAACGCCATAGCCTGCAGCTCATCATCTGGGCTAGTAACATATCGATTGGACCCTAGATGACAGAGAAAGTCTTGCGTGGTCAGTTGAGTCACTATTTCACTGGCAAGAGCATACAGGGTTCCACTGTGGCACAGATCCCTCGAGGCCAAAAGCTCAGGTTTCAGGAAGACAATGCACAAGGTAGAGGAGGCTCCGATACTGGTACGGACTTTTTTTAACTTATGGTTTTACGCCTAGTCGACGTCGAGGTCATTAGAGGCGGGATGAGACTGGGGACAAGTAACGGGAGGTAATTCGTCCATGGCCTTATTGAAAGAACCATCCATGCATTCGCTTGGAGTGATTTGGGGAAACCATGGAAAACCCAAATACGGACGCCCGGGCGGGGATTCGAACCGCCGCGCCGTCCTCCCGAATGCGAGGCCAGAGCGTTAACCACTCAATCACCACGCTCGGTGGTATGGATTGTGTCTACATGGCATTGATTGGGACTTCTGCTGAAACTGAACCGACCATTGATTGTAAACAGTAATTTCCAGCTACTTAGAAACAATCTGAAGTTATTAACATTCTTCAAATTCACAAAAAGATGAACTTTTCAGTTCGCTACTGTCACCAGGCCAAAATCGTTCACAATTGGTTTGAGGAACATTTTGGATAATTCCAGCGAATGATTTGACTACCTATACCGCCGGATATCAATCCGTCGAACATATTTTGGACGTGATCGAAACATCACTTCGTGTTCACCGGAAACATTTCGTAATTTTGGACGTGTGTAGTGGAAGCATTGCTGAATATTTCTTGAGGGGAATTCCGATGGCTTGTTGACTCAATGCTGCGTCGGATTGCTTAATTTCTGTGGGCGTAAGGGAGAGCCACAAGGTGTTAGGATGTAGCCCACAACGCTGGGAACTTCAGTTTATACGGGAGGACGGCGGTTCGAATCCCCGTCCGGGCATCCAGATTTGGGTTTTCCATGGTTTCCCCAAATCACTCCAGGTGAATGCCGGGATGCTTCCTTCAAAAAGGCCATGGCCGAATTCCTTCCCATTCCTTGCCCCCATCCTTTCCCGTCTCTAAAGACCACGTTGTTAAAAAGGGACGTTAAACTGTTAAAAAAAAAAAAAAAAAAAAAAAAAATTCAGTTTATACGACACAGCTCACAGAGTCACACCCATATTACCAGATACGCGATCTCTGGCAGTTGGCGGAAGGACATTTGACATTTTTCGGTAAAAAATGAAATACTTCAATAATTTTCTGTAAGCAATATCTGTCACACAAAGATTCACTGAAGCATCAATAAGTTGATCTAGGACTTAGAACGAAGTTATAGAAAATCATATTTGCTCCATACTTCGTAAAATAATTCCTGCGTTGTTTACAAAGTGTTGCCTACAACGCTCACGCTGTGTTGGTACCTTGAAATAAAGGAGTTCATCCTGAAAATTACTATGCAAACATAGCTTATCTACATGTTTCAAGGTTAAAACGCATTACTAGTTTAAATTATCATACATATTATTTGTAAAAGATTATTATTATTATTTGCGATGAGCTATTTTTCTCTCTTCATACTTAGCCAAACTCGATAAATGAGGCATCATTTTAAAGATTAGGTTCTCCGCTTTGGTAGTACCATCAATTAAGAAAGGACATTGTAGAGATTCAACCGGTAAATGTCAAAATTATGGACAATCAAATTCACGCGTATGCGATAGTTCAGAGTCAAGCTGGAGCCGAAAAGGAGTGAACACATATCACAGAGATATTGAAAAGTTGAGGTCACAGAAGACTAACTACCATACCTCAAAATGTAAATGTAAGTTACAATATGAATTATATCCTATTACACCAATGTAAACAAACGTTCTACATGATAATTCATAACTGGTATGCAAATATAAGTCATATTATGCATCCTACATATAGAATAATTTCGGTATATGTAAACAAAACAAAAAAAACATTATTTTCAAATTATAACTAATCGCATATTACAGAAAAACATTGTACGCTGAAGATACCTCGACGAGAGGTGAAACGCGTCCTAAAAATAAAGAATATCCAACAACAGTTGTATTGGCGTATTTACTAAATAATAATTATTAGTATTGAAAAGTTGTGTGTGTGTTTTCAAGACGAAAGAGCTTTGTTTCAGTTAGGGAGACATTTAATCATTTCTAATTTTTGATACGTACCTGTTTCAGTTGAGAAACAAACAATCGCTACTAATGAGCCGGTTATTATTTCATCCTACTGCAAACTACAAACCTCGCTATTCATCGTATATTATTCGCAAAAATTTTGCCTGGGCCACCTAGTCAAAATCTTAAATGGAAAAGCGGTACAGAAACAATCGCGTCTTATGAGAGATTTAAGCTCCAAACATAAAAATTCTTATTCGTGAACTGTGCTCTTTTCGTAGTAAAATTCTCTGGGCTGGCATAAGCGTACACTGGCGAGTGGAAATAAATTACGCGTAGGGCCGTAAATCGACGCCGGCGCTCTATCCCGGACACAAAGCGTCCCAGCCAGCCGGGAATCGCACTTTGATGGCGCCGTAAAATCAGAATGGCTCGCCTCACCCCGCCTCGCCATCATTTGCTCATTGAATTATGCATTCATCCCGCGTTTATTCGGTTGCCGGGGAAACTACGTAATGTGATAAATGGTGTGTGCGCTCATTTTCTGGATCCCTTTGGAACAACTCTTCCAGAAGTATACAGTAAACAACAACAGTCTTACACAGTTCTTTGTTACAGTACAAACGACTTCGCACTAAGCCAGATAATTTTCTGTTGAATAAAACTATTGCAGCATTTGCCACGTCATTACAAAATTGGTCAGCACAATCGGAAATTAGTGTGAGTATCATCAAGATATTTTACAGTTAACATACATAAAATTATTTGCTTATTGGTAATATACCGAACGTGGTGAGTGAGTAGTTAACGCTCTGGCCTCGCATTCAGGAGGACGCCGCTTCGAATCCCCGTCCGCGCATCCAGATTTGGGTTTTCAATAGTAACCGAAAATTATTCCAGGCTAATGCCGGGATGCTTCCTTCAAAAGGCCATGGTCGAATTCTTTCCTGTTCCTTGTTCGCAGTTCCATCCTGCCTCTAATGACCTCGACGTCGACGAGGCGTAAAGCCAAAAGTAAAAGAAAAAATTCTTGGTAATACTAAAAAAAAAATAATAATCTTATGGCATTGATGGACGGGAGATTACGGAAGACTGTTCGGCCGCCAAGTTTTCGATTCATCATCAAATGCGCCCCTTGTTTTGGCTAACTGTACTAAGCAGGTAATCCTACTTGCTATAGGGGACCTACAGTTTAACTTGGAATCCAAACCACGGAAACGTTCTAGCGACTTCACATTACATAGCAATCTGTGCTAGAGGTGAAGGTCGGTTAAAGACCTTGAGAAACTCCCAGCCGAGACCGGGATTCGAACCGGGGACCTTTCGATCTCCAGTCAGACGTTTTAACCACTGAGCGTTCAGCAATCAGTTCCGTGACATAATCTCATACGAGCGTTATAACATTGATCGGTTGTGATTTGTTACTCGGTTATTTTTTCGACCCTTGTAGGTGAGGGTTAAAACTCGACCCTGGATTTGGGTGGACGCGGGTTCAAATCGTCGTCCTGCCATCCATGTTTCAATTTGCTATTTTCCCCCGAAATCACACCAGGCGAATGCGCGGATGGTTCCTTCAAAAGGCCTATGCCGAATTCATCCCCGTTGTTAGTCCCAAATACTCTCCCGCCTCTAATGACTCCGATCTCGACGAGACACAAACCTGCGAGTAAAAAATCCGATTCCAGATGTCTTATCTTGGGAAGATATGGCAATTGCAAGGAACATTGGATGAATCAATCCTTAGATGTGTATAAATTTTATGTTGACGAAGAAAACAAGAAAGATATATGTAATGCAGTCTTACATGTTTTCTGGTTCGAATCACCATGAATAATCGAACATATGTTTGCACTAGTTGTAGCTATTTTAAAATTTATTTTATCTTCTTGTATCATGTATTCTTAAATCTCGACGAAGAAGTTAACTACCAGACATTTGGTAGATCCGAAGATTGCAGGTTTATTTATTTAATAAGGTAGGAAAATTATTTATAATTACAATACATTTAATAAAGATTAACACTTAAGAAATCACGTCTAATGCGGATCAACATTTCAACTACAATCAACACGCCATGCATCATCAGCGATAATCCTACTATATCTGTACTTCAGAGAGCTTACATAACCAACGTATCCATAGATGTAAATTCTATTACCTTAAATAAAATTACTATAAAGGCATTATGCCTGTTCTGTTACACTCCCACCGATGGAACCAGGCGGAAGTTGGCATTAACAAAGCCCCGACTTCCGTCGCCAGGTAACCCTTAAACTAAGATTGAAATGATTATACATATCAGACAAATGAAATGACTTATGAAATACAAAAAATTTGGCTGGCAGCCACTCGACTACTCTTATGTTAATAACAATAATTTTTAACATTATTGCACAAACCTTGAAGTCACATATAAATGGAGAAAGAAATACAATGGAACATTAAAACAAAACAAAGAAGAAGACAATCAAACACCACTCGTTGAACAAAAGTTGATATTGATCTTCATAGTGTTTTTTTTTTCTTTGTCCCCCAAATGCACACCTTGCCACAGGGCTACAACGGCTAACACTTCACCTACGAAACACAACATGACATGAGTTATTATTATTATTAATTGTTTTTCACATTGGTCCTATTACTTTGCCTATGTCGAAGCTGAACTCCTAATCGTAAGTTAAAAACAAAATACCTCCTTTTGGACCCTAATGGCCTCAGAAAAGTGAGAAACGTGGAGGATTTGTCTGCATATAAATGCACTTTCAATCAGTGCCTGACCCCGCACTCCCATTCAATTTTACACTTTTATAAGATTTTCGAGAAACCACCTTGAAAACTCCTCTTATTCCATCATTCCGGTACTCTTCTACAACATCCTCTTCTTTCACACCTACCGGCGTTCCCCTCGAATTCCCGGTGTGGTTCTCACACACACTAGTCATTCCCACCAAGGCTGCCCAGCATTCCTTCCTATGTCGCACAGTTCTTGCGTCTCCCCATGATATCACTCTTATCTTTTTATGCTCTGGCACTTCACTCGAATCGAGGTATTTGCATGAGACCGCACACATCATGAAAAAGTCTTTCTGCGTCCCCTTAGCGGCCACATAAGTTTCTTCCCTTAACAATTCTCTATGTACGGCTATCTGCCTAT
Organism: Vandiemenella viatica; assembly: GCA_031002005.1. Lineage (NCBI taxonomy): Eukaryota > Metazoa > Arthropoda > Insecta > Orthoptera > Morabidae > Vandiemenella > Vandiemenella viatica. The sequence continues at coordinate 71,427,952 of JARYHS010013630.1, read as the reverse complement.
CCACCGACCAATAATGTTGTCGAAACTCCCTCTTGAATTCATTAAATGTGTTACAATTGCCAGCAAACCAGTCGGCCCATCGCCTCGCTCCTCCGGCCAAGTACCAACGAACCATCTCGATCCGCTGTTTTTCAGAAGCAACGGAGAAAGGTGCAAAGTCCTCAAAGTCCCGAATGAATTCAATGGGGTGCATATGCCCATCACCATCAAATTGTTCCCATTCAATTTTCTCTTCGACCCACGCTGCTGTTGAAGTCGAATGATGGCCCCTGACATTGGATACATCCTCCCTTTCTACTGCCGGAACTTTCACTCTAGTAACATCTTCTATCAACGCTGCTGTGGATAATTGGTACTTACCCAAGTTCTGTGAAATCAACTCGACATTTGCGACCACACTGTTTACCTTTTCTTTATCTTCTTTGATGTGTTTCCCCAAAAGGATACAGTGATCCTCTACCGCCTCCAGTCGCCTCACGTGACTTACATTGACTTCTTCCCCGACAACTAACTGTTTACTGAGTACTTCGTTATTCTGTCGTAACAGTATTGTCTCCCTACTCACACTATGCTCTAACCTAGTTAGCCGTTCCGCTAGTCGTTCAGCTTGTTCCTTACAATCAACATTATGTTGCCTTAATTCTAATTGGACATTCCCTAATTGTCGAACATTGTCTTCTACCAACATATTTAAATTCCCCACTGTACTCTCAAGTGATTGCAATCGACCCCCAAGCTCAGCCTTCAAATTACTTTCTACTGATTTCAAATTACTTTCTACTGATTTTAAATTACTTTCTACTGATTTTAAATTACTTTCTACTGATTTTTGAAACGATTGCAACTGTACCAAGATAGCACGGACTGACCCATCTGTGAACTCAGGACCTGAGTCATTCAAGGACTCACTTCCTATTGCTGCCATCTCCTCCACCATTTCACTCATTTCTGTAGCCATGTTGTCAACACTTTCAATACAATCGCCCAACATTTTGATTGCAAAGAAAAAATATCCACCGAACCAGCAAGCAAACAAAAAAAATTACAATTAAAACAGATAAATTCTGCTCCAACACTAATCACAGTTATTGTTAAACAAGGTGTACGCTATTGCATGCAATGAAATGCAAACAAGGTAACAACTATTAATTAATAAAATTCCCCAGGAAAGTTGAAACTAATTTTTTTTCCAATATTAACTCAAACTGACTTTTACTCGTGAAGAAAATAATTTAATTTTTTTTTTCTTTATGAAAATTAATTTTTCTCAATGCAAATTTTCATATGAAAATTTTCTCATGTCAGTTTGTGTTTCTTACAAAGATAAAAAAATTTGGCACTTTCCTTTTGAAGAGAACTGCTAGCTTCTAGGACTGCGTCCCGCTCTGCAATGCCGCCCCTTGCAGTCTCCCGTAAATGAAGTTGGTTCTCCGCGTCGGTCGTATCGCTCCCGCTGCTGGTGTTATTTATGCGCCGTTCTGGATAATACTGAGCGGATCGGCTCTCCTCGGGAATCGTCGGCTCAATTCGGTTGTCGCGTTCCGGTGGTAATGGCTGCTCGCTTGTTAATTATTGTTACTTTATGTAATTCACTTTTCCTACCTTTTGTTTCAGTGTGTGTCCGTGGTTAATTATGCTTTTAATTAATCCCACTTCAAAACACACTGTCCTGTCGCGGTATTGCCATGTAGCTATTTTAAAAATTTATTTATCTTCTTGTATCATGTATTCTTAAATCTCGACGAAGAAGTTAACTACCAGACATTTGGTAGATCCGAAGATTGCAGGTTTATTTATTTAATAAGGTAGGAAAATTATTTATAATTACAATACATTTAATAAAGATTAACACTTAAGAAATCACGTCTAATGCGGATCAACATTTCAACTACAATCAACACGCCATGCATCATCAGCGATAATCCTACTATATCTGTACTTCAGAGAGCTTACATAACCAACGTATCCATAGATGTAAATTCTATTACCTTAAATAAAATTACTATAAAGGCATTATGCCTGTTCTGTTACATAGTGTTACCAACTTATTAGTTAGAAAATAAATTATATTTATCTTTTGAAGAGGAAGATAGAAAGAGTATCAAAGAAAAAAAGTATTTCTAAATTTAGATATTTACTGTCTTAAATACCTATTTTTTTCGTGCTTGTGGAACTAGTTATTAGTTTCGGTTTCCTTTCAAAATGTTATAGCTGCTGCCACTTCCTAAATCTAGATATATAAATAAATTAACAAAGTAATTCCGTTTCATGAATTCTATATTTTACCAGAAATAAAGTATTTCCGCAAAATTTATGGACAGGGTAAAGTATGCAGACCAAAAATAAAACATGATACTTCACAATAAAATATGGTTGGTAACTCTGAAAACTGAAGCTTCACATTATTTCCACAGCAAATTACCCACATTTTATATACCATGGAACGTGAACTATAAAATACTCCTAATTACTGTGTCTCCAGCAGTTTTTACAAGCTGGCTGCAAAGCTCTTAAGGAGCCCGAGCTGCTTTAGGAAACCGCCTCTTCGTGATGAATCCGACCTTGTGCTCTCTCCGCCTTTAATGGGAGACTTCAACGCCCGGTTCAGAAGGAACATAAAACAAAAACAGTCAAAGAACAGATCTAAAAAAAATCGGTTAATCCTATAAATTTCGCATAAAAGTACTTTTATTTCGCTGTGAAACGTCTTTTTTTCTTTAATTAAATATACACAGGTATGTGACAGAATATACAATGGTTTGCAAAACTTAAGGACGTCTCTGCCAAGTTACATAGCTCGAAGAAACTTGAACTATAGACAGAGAGAACTACTACAGTGCGATAAAGAAGGCAACTGAAAGAAATACGTGACGAGACAAACAAAAATGACGCACTTATACAAGGAAAATAAGCTACACTGAACCCACTGCGATTCATGATGGCCTTCTGGACATTACAAAAAGGAAGTATATAGTTTTTAAAAGGGTATGTGGTCACGACAGACATCAGTTCATGCTCTGCAATGTGATTCCATGCTGGCCACAAGTTTGGCGAGGAGTTCTTATGGTAGGGCATTCTATCCCTCCACCAGTGTGACTGGTAGCTACTAAAAGGTCGTTGGTTCATGTGGAAGTGCTGCAATAACTCTCTCCAGTGCATCACACACGTTCTCGATGGGATTTAACGTGCTGACCTTATATTATATGACGTCCTGCTTTCTGCGCAGGCGAGGAAGACTTGTCAGACCATGCTCCTGCAATTTCATTCATTTTTACCGAGTAGTTAATATGTTATGTTACTTTATCTATCTCGTCCTTACGTTTTACACATCAGAGTATTAAAGCTAACAACTTATACACATATAATATTACGATTTGTGCGGTTAACGCTCATGCCTAGCATTCGGGAGGACGCCGGTTCGAATCCCCACCCCAGCTTCCTGATTTGGGTTTTCCATAGCTTCCCCAGATCACTCCAGGCGAATGCCGGGATGCTTCCTACAAAAGGCCATGGCTGAATTCCGTCCCGTTCTTTGTCCCCAGTCCCATCCCGCCTCTAATGACCCCGACGTCAACGAGGCGTAAAGCCATAAAGGAAAAAAAAAAGCCCTGAGGGTGACCGGTTAAATTATTAACTGTGGCACAGTATCAAGCAATTTTAGGATTAATAATGAAAAGCTGAAGTTCCAATTAAAATAAATGGAGGAAGAAAGTAGGAAACTATATACTTCCCTTTGTTATGCCTAAATTTACATATCATGGGAAACTAATTCGTTTTCGAGTATAAAAAATGAGATTATCTCAACTCACAGGTCGCTAATAAGTTGGGAACTGCTTTTTATATATTTATATTTTTTCGTTAATATTCATCATGGGGCCACAGATTAGGCAAGGTATGTGTTGATATCAGCTTCCGGCTGTTTCGTCTCGGTGTGGAACGACAGCCGGTGTGAACATGGAAAATGAGAAATAACAAAATACGTACGGCAACTAATTAAAACCACTCGTGTGCCTATCAGGACTGGAACTGGTAACTCTAGGTACGTGGAGACAGCCAGGTAGCTAACTGCTGTGCTACTGTGTCCGACGTAGTGATTAATTGGACCCCACGCTGAACAGTCATTTAACACACCTAAAGTAACGCAAAGAGTGAGACTCTTGGACAGAACCTTATTGTTTAGTGGGCGTCTACTAATTACGTGAGGTGTTTTTCCGAATTTCGGGAACCCCCCCCCCCCCCCCCGTGGTGTGATTTGGTGAGATTTGGTCGGACCTCCGCACTCTCCCCTTTTCCCTATGATGATGTGAGATCCCCCCTCCCCTCTTGATGAGATTTTGCCGGATGCCCCCCCCCCTCCATCCCCAAAAATTCACCTCACGGAACTAATGGATATCCCATTACCCAATAGTCCCACTCTTTAACCACAAATTTTACCCTCATCCAGGAAAATTCTGGAGGAAGTCAACTTTCCCGCCATAGTGTTTGCTTACACCCATTTATCCACATTTACCGTTAAAAATCAGAAATGATATTTCATTGGGGCACGAAACTTCAGAAGTCGATGGCAGTGCATCAGTATGGTAAGTTTGAGCAGTACGTGATGTTTTCTGTGAAATGCATTCATCACATCCACAACACCATCTTGAGTGATATCAGGAAGTAGTTGGAATATTTTCACAGTCGCGTACCAGTCAAATTTTCAAGCTCTGGGTCACACAACAGCTGAAATTCATATGAACGAATCCTTTAGTTCTCCACGGCATCAGGCGTGTCCCGAATTGCCGACGTCAATACGTTGCTATCTGCCTTCTATCCACCGTCACAATTCACATATTAAAATAGTAGATGATTGCTGTTTTTTTATTGTGCCGAAACGCTTTGCGCTATCGTAAAAATGCTTTTGCATGAACCAGTTTTAAGATATTTGGGGCACTGAATTAACAGTATCCATGTTCTCAGAGCTTATTTTCTAGACACCTCTGTGTTCCCAGATTCCTCTTTAAGCTGTTTAGACTTGAACTAATTAGCATCGCATTAATAGCCTGTCTGGCAGCGTAGGGATGCAATATTGACTGTTTAAATGTGCCAACAGTAAAAAGTACAACCCATTTAATAGAAATATTATTATTAGAGTTATATGCGATGTAGCTGATGTCCCGGTCTCAATTTTCCTGCAAAAGTACTATGCAATTTTTTCCCCTTTAAATTCACTTCCTGTGCTAAGCATATCCCTCAATAATATTACCTATTAATGCAAACCTTCCCACTGCATTATGCATGAAACAAGTGCTAATCTACTATAAAATTTCCTAAGCTCACTCATACACTCACCTCGATAGCTATAGGCTGGAGAAACGCGTCACGCGTCAGCCTTGGCTCATATCATTGGAAGACATTCCTGGTTGTGTCCACAATTTAATAGCTAGGCAACTGCTACCAAATTAATTGCCATAATACACTAATTAAGTTTGCTTTTCGTAGCATTTCATAGTTAAAAAAATTGATAAATTTTGCGTATGAAAAAACGTGGATCTGCTTTTCAGTAACATGTTAATTAAAACAACTTAAACAAAAACTTTTAAAAAATTAAATTACTCATGGGCTCCGCTGTAACCACGAATGCCAATTGTCATTCCGGTTTAGGATAAATTTCAATTTAATTAAAATTTCACTAATGTTGTTGCTTTACCATAGTTTATGCATTACGGTTGATTTGCTTTTTAGGTATGGCCTTTGTTCATTTTCGTTGTACGTGAGTGGTTAGGTTATTTTAAGTGGAAGTCAGGCCAAATTAGTTACCGAATCGGCAATTCTGGCAACTAATTTCTTCGGAGTTATTCAACTGTTTAATAATATGGAATGTGAATTAAGTTCTCTGGCCATTAGAGATACTATGACTAATGATTACATTTTGAGTGTTTGCCCAGTCTCAATAACATGAAGGATTTTTTTTAAATTTGGCAGAGTGCACTTTAAGGGTCAAATATAAGTCAAGTTTATATTTAAGCACGTTCGAATCTATGACCTTCGAAACAATTGTACTATTGCGCTATCATCCCCTTTACGAAACGCAAAACAATGCTCACGGGCTTACACTAGTCTACTATATAATTTCCTAAGCTCACTCACTCGACTTGATAGCTATTGGCTGTAGAATGGTGTCACCTGTCAGCCTTCGCTCGCAAACTAACAGCGACCAGTAGTATCACTAGGAGAAATTCGATTATGTCCACAATTTAATAGCTAAGAAACTGCTACCAGATTAATTGCCATAATTCATTAAGTTTGCTTTTCGTAGAATTTTATAGTTAAAAAATTATCGATAAACTTTACGGCTGAAAAAACGTGGTACTGCTTTTCAGTAATATGTTGCTAATGAAAGCAACTTAAACAAAAAGTTAAAGTACTCATGGTCTCTGCTGTAATCGCGAATGCCAATTGTCGTTCCGGCCTATGCTTAACTTAAATTTAATTAAAACTTTTGATAATGTTGTTGCTTGACCAAAGTTTATAGATTACGATGAATTTGTTTTTTTTGTTTTTTGTTGTTGTTTTTTTTTACGTATTTTACTGATCACTTTCGTTAATGGTCTTTGTTCAAGTTCGTTGTACGTTATTGGGTTGTTTAAAGTGGACATCAGACCAAATATTTTATTGAATCGTGTATTCTGGAAATTAATTTTTTTTGATGTGCTCATCTGTTTAATAATAAGGAATCTGTATTACGTTCTCTAGCCGTTACAGACACTATGACCAAAAATTATGTTACGAATGTCTCCCCGGCCGCAATAAATACAACGTGATGCTTTCGAAGCAAACAGGAATTATTCAAATTTTTCAGTGTGAACTTTAAGGGTCAAACACGAGTCAAGTCTGTATTTCAGCAAGTTCGAGTCTACGACCTTTGAAACAATTATACGGTAGCGCAATCGTCCCTGTTGATTTTTATTACCTCCACCTAATAATACTTCTGAGTTCTTCAAGCTTAAGAGCTTTTACCCATCCTAAGGGTGAAACACAGTCAAGTTCGTGTTTGGTCAGATCAGGTCAACCTGTGGGTGGGCAGTAACACTTGGGCCCGGCAATCAGGAGCACACAGGTTCTAACCACTATCCAGCCATCCAGATCTAGGTTTTCCACGTGTTTTACCAAATCACTCCAGTCGTATGCCGAAATGGTTCCTTTAAAAACCTTGGACAAATTCCTTTATTTTTCACAGTTCTTTTCTGCCTCTAATGAATACTTTTCACGTTTCTAACTATTATATAACCCCCATCACTCTCTTCCCTCACCTCTTGTATTACGATGACTTCCAATCCAGCTCCATTATCATTTCAGCCACTGTTCCTCAAGCAAATCTGTACCAATAATACCCCACCACACTTAAAGTAGGGTCCTGACCTGAGATAGCCATATTTTCCATTTTCGAATTTTAAGACCACAGTGACCATAATAGTTATATGCTTACGAGGGATATCACCAATTTCCCGCACTCAAACATTAAGACTCAGAGATATAAACGTTGAGGAGCACGGGATAGAGCCTCTGTTGAAATGTTAACCTTCACGCTATTTGTCTTCCAAGGTGAAGAGTGCAACAGCTTCTGACTATGCATCAAAAGAAGTCTAGAATAACTGCCATCCTCAATAACCGTTTTTTTTTTGTTTTTTTTTTTTTTAATTGTATTTACGTCTCTCAACAGCGAGGTCTTTAGAGACGGGAAAGGATGGGGGGCAAGGATGGGAGCAAGGAATGGGAAGGAATTCGGCCATGGCCTTTTGAAGGAAGCATCCCGGCATTTGCCTGGAGTGATTTGGGAAACCATGGAAAACCCAAATCTGGATGCCCGGACGGGGATCGAACCGCCGTCCTCCCGAATGCGAGGCGAGAACGCTATCCGTTACACCGCCACGCTCGGTTCAATAACCGTAGTCAGAATTTGCTTGGTACAGCCTCTTTCTTCATCACTTATACGTATCCGGACTTATTGAATCCTTTCAGCATATTATTCTTCAGAGTTGGTATTGGGGTTGTTGAGAGGAGACGAAAGTAATATTTCGATGAAACTTGATGTTGAGAAGCGTTGTTCAGATTATTATTATATCTGCTGGCCGTTTTCTGTGTCAACTTAACAATCAGATTCAAAACATTATCTGTAAGTAGTCACGCTTGTCTGAACTTGTTGCAATATCTTCATTTAATCTTTGTAGTAGCCAATGTAAACAGCTCGCTGAAAGCAATGCAACTTTGTATTCTGCATCCTTCATGCTCACCTTTCATTTATTTAAAATATGTATCTATAACTGAATTTTTAATTTACTTTTCAGATAATATAACATTTACATATAAATTAAGTAGTTAGTTGGATAACGGGTTAGTTGATTTTTAGCTGTTAACCAGTCCTGTAAATTTTAAATAGAATTTAAAGCTGTTCATTTACTTCATAAAAATTCATTTAGTTCACTTTACTGGAAATCACCTTATCATTTGTAAAGCACCTGCCAGAGACATTTTGTCTGAGTTGTTAACATATAAAATAGTAACGACAGCGATGACAACATCCGAATGCCGATATACGAGATAAAGAATCGGCCTCTGGTGGATACTTTTTTGGTCATGGTAGACAAGTCAAGGGATCAATTTCTAATAAGTATGACTTTTCAAATTAATTGTATAATTTGATTCTTCATAGCCGGGAATTCTAGTGTTGCAAAAGCTGTTATTGTAATTCACTCTTTAGGCTACAGCTTTTGCAGGGTATAATCCCTTAGCCTTAAAATAGATAATTAAAATCCATGACAGCGTACTCATAAAATTAACGATATATGAGGAAGAAGAGTCAAATTCCAAACAAAAACCGAGTGTGGTGTGTGAGCGGTTAACGCTCTGGGCTCGCATTCGGGAGGACACCAGTTCGAATCTCCGTCCGGGCATCCAGATTTGGTATTTCCATGGTTTCCCAAATTCACTCCAAACAAATGCCAAGATGCTTCCTTCAAAAATAACCATTCCTACTCGTTTTCTGTGCCCAACTCTATCCCGCCTCGACGTCCACGAGGCACAAAGCCATAAGTAAAAAAGAAAGTCCAAAAAAAACTTAAAACGTGTTTAAATTTATAACAGGCTAACTAAATTACCTGCAAAGCAGCCCAAAAAGAAGATGAGGAGGTATGAAGAAGTTTTTTTTTTTGGTTATTAGTCTTTCGACTGGTTTGATGCAATCCTCCATCCCTTCCTGTCTTGAACTAACCTTTTCATCTCTACATACCCCTTACAACCCACGTACTCAATAATCTGCTTCATATATTCTAATCTCTCTATTCCTCTACAGTTCTTACCTTCGACTGTTCCCTCCACTAACAATTTAACCAATCCAGCATGTCTCAAAAATGACTTACCAGCCTGTCTCTTCTTTCTGTTAGCTTCTTCCACAAACTTCTTTCCTCACCCATCATTTCCAAAACTCGTTTATTTCTTACTTTCTCTGACCACTTAATTTTCAGCATTGTTCTGTAGCACCACATTTCAAATGCACCGACCCAGCGGTACAGATATCACTCCCGTACGTGACTTTCTGCTGCCTCCCCATACAGCGGAGTAGCTCTAGCACCGACAATATTTATTACAAAACATCTAAGATATAAAATTGTACATAGTCTTTCATAGATCTTATATATACATCTACGTCGCAACATTCAATTTAGAAAATAACAGTTGCTCACCACTTTGTTTCTTATTAACCCTAACACGATTTTACATAAACTCTTAACAACTCATAAGGGGTGAAAATAATTACAAGGGTTTACAGGAGGGTTGAAGTAAACGTTGTATTCGTTGCTATTAAAAGAAAGCCGAAAATCAGTCACCAATAAAATGTTTAATTTTTTCTTTCCATTCCGCGATTTGTAGAAGTTTCTTCCGAAAAACTATTAAACAAATACTATTCCCACCCTCATTTTTGAAATTATTGATCAAAAAATTCTTTCAAGCTTGCTAAAATTTACAGGAAGACCACAGTGATCTTATCGTTTTCGCAAAATAACTAAATGAATGATCTTAAAAAAATGACATTTTACCAGACAATTATTTCGGCCAAAAAATCGCATATTGTATGAATCGGGTAAATGAAATCTCTTAGTATGCCGGGAAATGAGTGGTAGCTCATGGTAGTGCCCCTCTCTTTTCTTCCACAGAATACTCCAAAATCTTCCCCTAATATGCTTCCAGTCTTCGTCAGAGATGAATAACATTTACATATCCATCAATTTCTTCAACTCTTCTTTACCGACACCCTTTTAATATCATTCACCAAATCTACTGAGTGCCTTATACGGTAATTTAAACATATAAATCTAGCTGGCCACCTTTACTTTCGTTTTTATTTATAATGGGAAGATAGTCCAAAATTAGGATAGGTTTTGACATTTTAAACTGGTATTCAAATGTCTACAGCACAATTCAGAAAACAAATTACTGTTTAGCGATGATTTCCTTGAACCCCTTTCACCAAACTTAAACACTAAGTACTTTCTTCCAAACAAAGAAAATTGTTTTTTTTTTATTTTTTTTTATGTTTTTTTATGTTTTTTTTTTTCAATTTTCAGTTCTTATTCGGAATGGTTTTCAGCGCTTCATAACTCAATAAATATTCGAATGAAAGGTTCATTGTATTTAACGAATACAGTGCATTGAAAATGGGAACAGTTCATAGAAATAGTAATAACGGGAAGAAACGTTTATTCCAAAACAAAAACAAAAGTGAAGATCGGCAAAGAACAGCATACTATAACAGGGAGGTGAGGAGGATCTAAATGTTGATAAAAAGAGAACATAATTAGTAGAGTTATAAAAGAGCTAGCAGTTGGTAAATAATAAGTAATAGCAGCTAAAAGGGAAGCTATGGTGGATTCATGAAGAATATTATGACTGCAGAGCGATTGTTGAATGATGCAATTAGAAATTTCAACGGTTACATTGCCAAAATTAAGGTTACAGAAGGTGTTCACGAAATTATTGATAAGGATGGACTAGTAGTTAGTGAGTGTATGAATAAGGTACAGGTATTAAGTTTAAATGCTTTAATAAGTTACGGAGTATCATTACGGGGTAAAAAACAGAGGAGCCTAGGAATTTAAAAATACACCATATGAGAATACGAAATAAATTTTTAAAAGCATTTCTGGGTAGATGAAGATGTGTTATAGACATGCCGATAAGTCACCGTACCATACCTTGAAATTATCTAAGGATTAAGCAAGGAGATTTAATTTAATTTAAATTTAATTGGAATGGAGAACACGCTCCTCTGGCAATTTCGCTACACACTCATCTTCCCCTTTCCTGCACTCACCTACTTTTGTCCTCTACATATTTAAACTTTAAATTCTTTCAAATTTTTTGGTAAATTATTCATCATTTTTCTTAGTATCTTATTTCAATCCCTAACACCTTAACTAAAAGAGAGAATCTCCCTACACCCTTGTGCCTGAAATCGAGTGCCAGCTTGTGGTCATGGTCATCCTTTCCCTTCCATGCATTACTTTTAATTCTTACACCAATATCTTTCCATACCTCATCACCAATATATGCCTTGTAAACTCCCATTACCCTCTTCACCATCCTCCTGTTTTCCAATGAATCCCATTCCAGCTCTTTTATCATCTTTGTTATTGCTTGCGATCATCTAGCAGCCCTTTCTTGCGCCATATCCAATTCCTGTATTTGATACTCAAAATGTGAGTCCCATACTACGCTACCATATTCAAGCAATGGTCTGACCAATGTTTTGTAACCAAATTCCTTTACTTCTCTCGTACATACCTTCATCACTCTCTCCAACAAGTGCAAAATTTTGAAACTCTCCTAGTACCTGTCTAATGTGTCCAGCTTAGTTAAGATTGTTGTCAAATTTAAGATATCTACATTTCAAGTCTTCAACATGCAATTCTTTCCCCACCTTATAATCATAATCAACCTCTAGTTTTTGGACCGGCATAACACAGTTAGATGTGCTTCGGAAAGTATTTATAGAGGAATCTTGCGTTTTACCACGGTAATTCCTGGCGGAATCGCGAACTTCAGTAATCACGATTTATTTACTTTATTTTAAATGACGGAAAGTATAATATCAAAAACGGATAAACGTGAACAAGTTCCACTTACGAAAGTGTTCAGTAAAATGTGTTAAATGAAAATAAACTGTAATAAATAAACTTTAACCAAACAGCAACATCAGCGAACGTTTTAATTAAATTAAAATTGAGCATAGGCCGGAATGAGATTTGGAATTTACCAATAGCAGAGACTTTGCGGTTGCGTATTTTTAAACTGTGTAAATAATCTGAAATATCTCTGCTCGCCACTATTTGGCTGCAAGAATATCGTTGTTGAATTGCCATTTATAAATTGAGCTGATGAAAAGGTTATCTTAAATCTCATCTAATAGGTAACACGTTTATCAAATACTAAGGGTATCATCTGTGATGGTAATAGGAATTTATTCTGGAAAAGTCTGTAAGGAAAAGAATCATTTTTAATTATATCTTTCGTTATATGAATACGTTACTCCGCTCAGATTATCAGAGTATTTGGTTAGGATTTTAAAATAAATAAATGCATTTCACTTAGGTGACGGAGACTATAATTTCGAAAACGGATAACTGTTATTTATTTTGAGTAATACATTTCGCATTACGCAAGTTTCTCCTAGTTTTTAATAAACTTCATTGTTTCTTACTGTTTGCCAAAAAAATTCTTATGTTATAGATTAACCTATTCCTTATAACTGATACAGATAAAATAGCGTAAATATTGAATCCTCTTCTCCTTACATGAATTTCTGCTTCTAGTAGTAAATAAACAAAAAGCAAGATGAAGTAACGAATGTAATATGGTGGCTGTTAACTGGCGAGTGAAGGCTGGCACGTGACCGTTCTCTAGCCAATAACTATAATAGCTATAGACGACGTACGCAGACTCCAGATTAGCATTTTATATAATAGGATTATTTCATATGTAAAAAATCTAATGTATGATAGTAAACCATCAACACAATTATTCATTAGAATAATGAGTATCAATGGTCCAAACACGCTGCCCTTTGGTACTCGCATTTTTACTTCCACTTCTTTTGATACTGCATTTCCTACCCAACTTTTTGTTTTCTACCTTTCCAAAATTCTTCTATCTTGCAAATCACTTTCTCATCCACTCCAATAGTTTTTGCCTTATTTACTATCATTTTATGGCTCACTCAGTCTAAAGCCTTTGAAAGATCTAGTGCTACACTATCAATCAGTCCTCTCTTGTCCATTTCAAGCGAAATATTTGCTGCGTTCCAGACGACGGGAAATGTGCCGTATTAGTACCGGTTCTAAAAGTTCACCCACCATACTCAGCAGCCGAGAGACAACTCAGCCAGCAAGTACCCATTGTATTTAAAGGAACATCAACATTTTCGTAGCGTTTCTTTCACTGTCCAACGCTGTGTTTTAGTTACGGCGTCAAGTCGTCAGGTTGCAGCCGACAATGAAAGAACACGCAAAGAGGGCTCAGAACAGTTTACCCGCCATAACTGCTAATTATCGTTTGCCTGCCATTGTGCTCGTTAATAACCGAAATGGCACGGCTACACCATTGTTACATGGCGGCTCTTTTGAAGTTACCTGGACTCTGTCTGCAGCAATACGTCGACTCGTACACCGTTTCATTTTCTTCCAGTACTAGTAACACAAATACAATTATTACGGCTACAAATAAAATGTACCACCTTACCCTTATTTTGTTTGACTTTAAACGTGATTGTAACGTTGACGGTTCAGAAATCATTGGGATCTCTCGTCAGATGGCCGCTTTGCAGATTTATAGTTGGTAAATGGTAATACAGTAGCAAGTCTATTATCCATTTTCCAGATATCCTGCCTAGTGAATAGCTCATAATGACAGCATCCACATGCTACTGGACTGGCTACCATCACATTATATTGCTGGTAGATAATTTAATTTAATTACAATACAGTAATTTCTCTTCACACCCGATTTTATATTCTATCATTCTTAAAAAAAATTTCTACTAACTCCTCAAATTAATTTATTTCAATAACACCACCTAGCTACTTGTTGCTTGTACGAATTTTAATTTTAAATTCCTTCATTGTTTCTGGCAAGTTTTTCATCATTTCCCTAGAAAATTCGTTCCATTCCCTGATTCACTTACCTACAAAAGAAAATTTTCCACATCTTTAAGGTTAAACCAAGAGCCCTCTTATAATAACGGTTATCTCTTATCTTCCATGTACTATTACTAATTTTTCAACGCGCATCCACAAAAACCTCATCACTAATATACATCTTGCAAATTCCTAGCACTCTCTTCAACCATCTTGTGCCTTCTGATGAACCCCATCTTAGGATATGTATTATAACAGTTACTGATTGTGTCCTGTATCAACGTGAGTTGTGTCTGTCAACGGGCAACACAGTAATTCATCAGAATAATTAACAGCAATCCAGTGGCATTCCCATTTTCAGTTCCACATCCTTTGATGATGCTGTTTTTACCCAAACTCTTTGCTTTCTATTTGTTAAGACTTCATCTACTCTGGAAGTCATTTTTTCATACATTGCAATGTTTTTCGTTTACCTCTATTTCATGGTTCACTTGCTTGTAACGCCAGAAAAGAAATTCACACGAATATTTTCTTTTTTAGGTAAGGGTGTCAGGGATTGGAACGAGAAGATTTTCTTTTTTAGGTAAGGGTGTCAGGGATTGAAATGAGTTACCGAGGGGAATGATGAATAACTTACCGAAAACGTTAAAAGAATTTAAAGTTAAAATTTGTAGAAGGCAAATGTAGGTGGGTGCAGGAAAGGGGGAAGTTGGGTGTGCAGGGAAATTGCCACCGGAGCGTGTGCTCCATAGCAATTAAATAAAATGTTCAATCTTAAATTCATCCTACCCATACTTTCATTTAGCGAGTAATTCCTTTGGAAATGATGTATGACGTAAAAATACTTAGTCAGCACATTAACAAGACGTCACCCTTATTAGAAAAATTATAGGAATATGTAGGCCGATAAAACAATTAAAACATTTTGGGATGTAAATACGCCAGGAATGACTTAGTATGAGATGTGATTTACCTTTCTCTTTTCAACTTATATTAAATTCATTACACTCTTCTTTAACTAAAATTAAATTGAAATAAATTATTGCAGCACCAGAGACCTCTTAGTAATTTAACGACTGTAACTGCAGCAGTCCTACATACAACAACAAAATCTTCTCGGGTGTCCAGCCGGATGGTATTGTAAACTCAGTCTACGTTTAAGCACATTTTTTATTATTTAAAAATTTAGAGTTGCCAGGACACAGTTTACTTCACCGCAGCGCCTGTGGGTGTGACGCAAGGCACGCAACCCGCCATGGAAAATAGTTAGTTTGGTAGCGGCGGCTTCAGGGGTTAGTAGGGAAAGTTTCGTTTTGCAATTGCTGTCAATTAGTCCTAGAGACCAACGCTTCAGAGATCTGTATTATACTTGTCGAATGTTGTATTGACTCGTGGACAACTATAAGTATCCTAGAGCCGCGTTCAGTGCACCTGTACCCAACAGTAACAACTTTGCAGCTCAACGATGAGGACATATAACCCTTGTAACATAAGGTTACAGCATACTGTGGTCGGGGCGAATGAAAGCAGACTGAAGTCACTGTCGTACTCCTGCAATACGAACCCAAATTCCCTAGCATCAGTGTCGGGAAGATAAATTCATTTTGTATACGATGAGAACAGCTGGAAATGGTGGAAGGTCCAAGTTATAATGTTTTGTTTGAAAGTAAGTAGTTATAAAAAAAATGCATTTTATTGAATTAGATGTATTTAGAATTCAACATTAATTCTATTTTTAATTCATTTCTATTTAATTTGTTGTTTTAAGTAACTTTTTGTTTCCTTTAAAACATTATTAAGCATTCAGGAAACTCGATCGCTTGGTGTGGCGTGGGAAAGCTCTGATTACCGGGGAGCATTCTACGAGTAATAACATTTTAGTCGCTGTATTCTGTTGACATGCGTGTGTGATAATCAGTATTGTGTTTTTAATCTTTCTCTAATGCGTGCTTTGGTGATATCAATCATCTTTTATTGTTTGTTTTGTCTTAATATATAAGCCTGCTCTTTCATAATGTTATTAAAACTTTTGAATTTGTAATTACGTGGGCTTTTTCTGAGAAGGTGTTTGCTTGCAACAACAAAACTA
This sequence comes from Vandiemenella viatica, assembly GCA_031002005.1. Lineage (NCBI taxonomy): Eukaryota > Metazoa > Arthropoda > Insecta > Orthoptera > Morabidae > Vandiemenella > Vandiemenella viatica. Next base: position 71,411,695 of record JARYHS010013630.1, on the reverse strand, counting down.
CAGTAGGCAGCACCTTATGTAACGATCATGAGCATTGTTTGCTAATCTCGTTCACCCAGTTTCGGAATCGATACAGAAAGGACGTTTCGATTCTTTAGTAAGTCGTCTATGTAAATTTTTACTATTCTAACAATATCCAAAATTTGGATTAAAGGGTTTATCAATTTAATAACAAGTAATATATATTGTATATAAATATATATTATTATTAATAGAGATTTTCCTCACTACATAGGTTTTCTCCAACACAACAATAAAGATTTCGGAACATAGATCTTCTCAAAATATTCCTCCATATATTTCGATCGTGTATATCTTCCTCTTCTGCACCAAGTCTTCTCATTGCTATTTGTACACTTTGGAGCCAGGTAAACACGGGCCGTCCTCTTTTCCTCCTTCCTTTAACTTCCCATTCTTGTACCAGTTTAGGTATCCTAGTGTCTTCCATGGCCGTACCATTCCAGTCTTTTTCGTTCTATAACATCATACATTTCTTCTTTCACTTCCATTAGCCTTATTATTTTGGTATTCCTTACTTTTTCTTTTCTTGATATTCTTGCCGATCTTCTCCAGAAATACATTCCTAATGCTTTCAGCTTCTTGATATGTTTTTGGTTGATTGTCCAGCTTTCTGATCCATATAAGACTATACTTTCAAATAATGATTTTTATATAATTCTTTTTGTTCTACTCATAACACTCTTGCTCAATAGAAGTCAATTTAGCATCAATTTAGCATATATATACTAGCAATTACCCGCGACTTCGTCCGCGTTGAAGAGTGTTTGTAACATAAGATTTTCTTGAGAGGTCTGGTTGCTCAGTGGTTAGGGTGTCCAACTGAAGATGGAAAAGCCCCCAGCTTGAATCCCAGGCTCGGCGAGGATTTTCAAAGGTCCTTAGCTCGACCTTCCCCTCTGGTATAGGTTGTTGTGTGATATGAATTACGCCAGAATGATCACTTAGTTCTGATTCCGTGTTGAACTGTGAGTCCTCTATGTCCGGTAGGATTACTGGGTTACGTTAAGATGCTACGAAAGGGGCTGATTGTGGAGACTTAAAGAAGCCTTGTCACCAGGTCAATACGACCATAAAATTTATTTTAGAGTATTTTTATTAGTAATAGTAGTAATAAATGTTGCAATAAAATAACAAAAATTTATTTATGTTCCACAACTACTTCACTGAATTTTTAAAACAATAAAAATATTCTGTTTGTTAGGAGTATTTTAAGTTTAATATATCCGTATATACAATATTGAGGATTTGTCTCCGAGGTTTTGACTATTTTCATAGCCCTAGTTTTCTTACATTCCTTTGAAATATTTGAATTTCGTTTAAAATTACTAATTTCATCTCGCGGATAAAAATGAATATAGTTTTAACTAAGGAAGCTCAAAACGTCAAAATATTAGCAATACATTGAAGGAATCGACTAAATATCAACAACAAAAAATACTAACATCCAAACAGCAAATAAATACAAAAGTGGCCCAAGAACGTTCATTTCCGTAAAAAAAAATTGCAATACTAAAAATGAATATTTTGATTTGCTTTGAATATCTGAAGAAAAAAAGTCTTTTTAAAAAAGGGAACTTAACTCTTTGAATATTGATTTTATTTTGAGGATATATTTGTTCCATCAACAGAAATTTAGATATTATAGTAGTATGTATAGTAGTAATTGATCCTTTTATCCATAATGATCAGTGGTATTGTGGTAATGGTTTCTCTATATGTGGAAACAGTTGAATTGCCTGTAGACCAGTTTACTGTAGTTCATTCGTTTGGAGCCATTAATTCTGCGCTAAAATATAAATTTCAGTGTTAAAATAGTAATTGATTCTTTCTTCATAATTGGTTTCTCAATCTGCCAACAGAATTGAATGTCTGCTGGCAAATTACCACTCCGCTTCTCTGCCTCTCCACTATCTGAGTAAAACATTTATAAATTTCAAAAATCGGTCAACGCCACGTGTTCTGCTAAATCATCCACGCTTATTATAAATCTTTTGATACAATATTGGAACAAAGCAACACATGACATCACTAAAATAGCGCTCTTAGAAATAACTAATGTTTCATTCTGGTCCAGGCTGCATTTCAACCAAGTCACAAACTCTGCTAATATTACCGCTAGAAAATCAAAGCTTCCATCTGTTGCGCATTAATACATTCACTATAGAGCCTATTGCATGTTAGTGACGTTATGAATGGCGAAATAAACTTGACTCATTATTTCAGATCGCGATACTAAATGAACCCAAATAATGACGTTGGCAATGTGTAAATTAAATACTGAATTCATCTGAATCTACAGTCATCCGCATGAAGTATGTCATCAGCATCATGACAGTTATTTGAGTAACGTAATTTAAAAAATTATACTAAAATGATTGTAACCTACATTTTACAACGGAACGTCCATAATTCTCTACAACTCTAAGGCCACTTTCGTTAATATTGCTGGTCAAGTTAACATCTCTATAAAGTGACTGTTACTGCTCGTGATTTAGTAAGGTGTATAATTGCATTTAATATGTTGAGGTGTGTTCATGTAGTTTGACTTTGTAGCTGCAATATTAACAGAGATAGTGGTTTGGTTGAAATGATGCCAGGACCAGATTGATATTTGTTACAGCATAAGGCAGAAGGAACTTAGTTATTATTAGTAATAAGTAAGCAGCTTTCATATGCTCCGTGTAAATTGTGTTGTGTGTTGTAAACGACTTCCAGTGTTACTTCATGAAACAATAAGTTTCTACATTAGCCCATTGAATATATTCGTTTTAAGTGTAGCATTCGATAGATATTTGCAGAATATTGAACAGTAAGTAAAAAGCAGTTTCGTGAATCATAGTCTCTATTATTTGTACAAAAATTCTGAACAAAAAATAAAAAGGGTTAGTTAAGTTTTAAATTTCGGCAAAATAATTTGTAATACAGAAGACTTAATTCAAGTTTACGTCACGATACACATCAATAACTTAAGATAAGATTATTGTATCAATGCGCCTGTGATTGAGGCTTTGATTTTGTAGCGACAATATTAACGGAGATTGTGGTTAGATTGAAATTCTGCCTGGACCATAATGAAAACAAAACCTTCTTGTCACAGCAAAAGGCAAGAGGAATTTAGTTATCATTTATTTAAGTAACTTTAATAAGCACTACGTCACGGTGTGACGTGATGTATCGCGACGTAAACTACTCCCAGACTGTATAGTAACAAAAAGAAACAGGAAATAAATTAAAGCGAGATAGAACTACGACATTTTGCACTTTTAGTGAACCGACTTTCGTGCTGATATACTCATAGCATTTTACTTGTTTCTTTTTCATTATGGTGTATTATTTGATATGTCATGCTATTTTATGTACACAAATGAAAACATCTCCTTGACAACTTGACAACTGTACCTACCTTCTTTTTTTTTTAATTTAAGGTTAAGTACAGATTTATATTTCCTGCTTCCAAACTATTATTTGTCAAGTGCGTCGGTTTTATGGCTTTTAAACTAAACACAAACTTACATATGTAAGAAAGTTTTTGCTTTTATTTCTGAAAAGTAGTGTTTGCGATTTACGTAAAAAGCAAAGAGTAAACGTGGCACGGCTATCTACGAAGTAGGAAACTTAATTACAATTTCTAAAAGAATTATGCGTTTTTGCGGGATAAAATCCATCCTATGTCACTTCGCACGCAATTAAATGACTTCATGCCAAATTTCATTTAAATATGTTGATTTATTAAGGCGTTATTGATTCCAGAAGTACATCCAAACACACATCCGAACTTTCTCGTTTTCTCATTTATATATATATATTAGACTCTAAATGAATTTACCAAAGGTAAACTAAGGACTGCCAAATAGCTACAGTCAAAGCTAGGCTTAGCGAGAAAAGACATGAAAGAAGCAACTGACATTAGGTCAGTTACAAAGTTCACAGACATCTTAGAGATGACAGCATCCTTGAAGTGGCAATGAGCTGGCCATAGTGCGCGAATAAAAGACCAGAGGTGGACAGATCACCACAGACCGAGAGGAAGACCACCGGACCGATGGGAAAAAGGACATACGCAGGGTTGTCGGAGTTAACTAGCAAAGGATCGCCCAAGATCGTTCGATCTTCAGGAAACTGCTCAAATTGTACCTCAAACCATGATTTTAAGAGGCGACATCAGAAAATTAATTGAACTGCCTGATAATGATATATATATATATACGCCTCTTAAAGTCTCTTTTATTTATTATTATTATTATTATTATTTTTTTTTTTTTTTTGGAAGGGTTGAATGTGTTAACGTTATGAACGTTTCCCGTACTGAGCCATAGGTTGGTGGTATTTGCTATTAAAAAAAAACAGAGAATGACATAGTTTTTAAGGATTTATTGAAAGGTAGGAAGCAAAGGATTATGGAAGAATCGCAGTATCGAAGAAGGCGAAAATTGTATCGGGACCTCTGCTACTTATTATTCTAATAAATGACTGCGTTGTTGCTTCATAATCACATGGACTTATTGTTTGCGGATGACGTAACGTAATATAAATAAGAAAGAATTGTGAACAGCTACAAAGGTATTTACTAATGATACCTAGTTGGTTAGATCAAAACTGAATTAAAATAATTGCCGAAATGAGTTGGGTCATTAGGTACACAGAGAAAGTTGGCCATGTTATGGAGAAAGTTTCCGAAATTGTATTCACTGGTGAGGGAGATTCGAGGATGTGTCAGGATACAATTCAGGAGAAATTCAGTGGGTTGGGAGAGCGGGGGAACATCCAGTCCATTGGTTCAGGTGGCTGCGTCACTGTGATGGTGTCGTCACCTGACACGGGGTTAGCTGGTTCGAGTTGCGGCGGTGAAGGAAGTTCTCACTACCTTGATTAGGTCGGCAGATTAGGGGAGATGGTGATGCACAGTCTACGTCGTCGCACTATAGACTGGAAATATTATCTATCCGCAACATCCGTTCACTGCAGTTACTTTTCTACTTTGTAACGTCCCTAGCCTTCTCACGTGGGCAAATTGTGGCCCTCACGGTGCTATTCTAAGAAGGGGTTAGCATCAGTATTGCTCCGTAATAGTTTCTCATGTTTTAAACGCTCCATTATTAAGTAGCATTCAGCTGGCAAGCATGTGGAATTTTCCTATCTAAAGGTTATAACTTAATTTTTGATAATACATATTGGTCGATTCCATGTTCTCATTTATTTATTAAGGCGTTATCAGTTCCGGTTAGCTTTTATAACTTTTGTTATGGCACCAAACTATTTTTTATGTCCTGTGTAATTTTGCAGTTATCTACATTGTGCAATAAATTCAGTGTGTAGCTAATTTTTGCTTCTCTCATTTTGTATGGAAATAAACTTCCGGGCTTTATGCCAAATATATCAATATTTAATTAGTGCCAATTATAATAAGAATATTACATTATATCTTAATGTCAGTTGAACCATACGAAGAACTACTATCGTCAAACTTTTTATAAGCGAAACAAGGAGTGTAAAAATCTCTGTACCTTGCATCAGCACGCTGGTTGGAACTTGTTACATGTACTGATTATCAACAACCTGAATTAAGGCATATCCATGTGCAAGTCCTACACTTGTTCTCCTGTTCCCCTTACAACGTACCATTCAAAAAGCTAAGTTGGGTCTTTGTTAGTGATTTTGGGGATGGCTCTACTTACGAGATAGATTCTCCCAGTATACCTATCAGATTTTAATAAGTTTTTGATTCATTAGGGTACAATCTAAGGTCGTCTTATAGTTTTAACTGCATAAAGTCCTTTTTACAGAATATGTTCTAAGGACTGGATGTTAAAAAAAAATTCGTTGCTTTGTGTGGAAGGAAAAAATTGAAAACGTATTTCTCATGACAATGTAAAAGACACAATTTCCAGAGTGTAAGTGACCCCATTCTTTCTAAGAATTTCCGTCCAAAAATTGCCAGTACCAGAGAATAACCGGAAAAATAAGTTACTCTTAAGCTTAGGTTTTCCTGAGTTCCTTTTATATTTCAGCGAGTAGTTCCCTAATTCTGCGTTCAACATACAGCCGTAATGTTTTTCGTGGATACATTTTGAATTTCTATCAATTCCTTTTCATCTGCTTCATTTGTTCCATTCAGCCTTGCTTTCTTAATATATTGCGCTCCCTTTGTAAGATCTTTTCAGTCTCATCACCATCTTAGCGAGATACGAATACGTAGGTGCTATGAACGTCTTTATTTTTTGTTTTGAAATAAATAATTCTTAACCTATTCTCAGTATCACTTTCGGTGACAGCAGAAGCGAAAATTATGGAACGCACAGTTGTAGAAAAATATCAGTTTTGGGGAAAGTACTAAGTGCAATGTTGTTGGACAGAAGGGAGGCGGTGGTGGAGTTCCTGTGTCACTGTCAGAAAAAGTAAATACTATCCCAAATACGGTCCCAACACAGGCAGTATCAGATACTTAGCTGTATGTCCCGTGTAAGAACAATCTTCGGATGTTTTACTGGAAGGGGAAGTTGTAAAACTTGTTGCCTAGTGCGCCATCGATTATAGTTCAAAAATCCAAGAAAGTAGTGAATGACCCAGTTAATGCTTGGTATCAAATTATTTCTTTTTAGGAGGACTTTGTCGGAAAACCAAGATGATTATTTAGCTATTAACAAGAATGATGATTGTACCAACTACAGGTGACATGAAAAAGGGGAGTAAAAAAACAAGCTTTACTTGAGGTAAGAACTGCCTGTGCTGTATTTGCTGTCGTTCATGGCTAGTATACAGTCTCCTTGTTGTTGTATTTTCGATCCTGGACTCGAAATTGCCTCATCCGAGGGGTGGATTAAGCGTCTGATGGTTAACAGTAAATAACGTATCCAAGAGCTTTGGATATATCAGGAAATAAATTTTATACGTCTCTAGTATGATAGTTGAATCGACTTTAATTGATAATAGTATATATACTGTGCTAATCTATACAATTAATTTGGTATATGTGTGAAATGATTAAACTTTATAGATGCTATTGATTAACAACCATTAGTGCAAAATGTTTCTAGTCTCGGTTATACATTTTACCTTGTTGGAATTTTGTATTTGAATATCCATCATGTATTTCCTGTTATAAATATCAGAGTCGTTTACGGAAATTCGGGAATGTAAAGTACTTGTGACCTTGAGTTCTTCCCTAAGTTTGGTGTTTCATATATATCAATTCAACTACGTGGTGGTTTCTCTTTAGGTTAAGTTGGTGTTGACGACAAGTACCGCCCTCTTGTCACTGATAGTGTTCTGTTGCCTCGAACATTCTGCTCGTACAAACAATAATCATTTAGGCAGGTAACCTTTTCGTTTACACTTGTCATGTTATCAGGAGTGTGAATATATTGTTATAGAGCCACATGTAAAAGTAATCGAGTGGCTAAGAACGCCGACTTTAACCAATAAGGGGACGCAAGAGGCTGATTGTTACTATGATACTGAAATTCCCCCTCCCCTTAGACACACACACAGACAAACATATTCTCTATCTCAAGCCTTCCATCCATCAACAATCTGGTTAGGCAGTTGTTTTTGGATCATGAAATATATTCAACAACATAAACAGCAATCAATAACCAGTTTCAGTTATCCCTTCGAGGAAAAAAAAAAAAAAGTGTGCCGTCGAAATTTTGCAGTCACAAATTAAAAACGACTGGGGATTCCTCAGACAGTGCTGGAATCCAAATTGCTTTTTGGAAGTTTTAGGTCTCACTAAACATTTGGCTTCAGCTATAATAGACTAGCATTAAAGTCCGCCAAAATGACTGGTTAAAAGTAATTGCAGTAATTGTTATTAAATAACGCCCAATACAATTACTCGCAGGAAAAAGTATCAGTTTCATCCTGAATTTGATTAAAATTATGCTTGATATGATTACTTGTGACTTACACTGTAGGAAAAAATTTCAGTTCTCTTCCTGATGCAGGTTGCATTTCAAACTAACAACAAACTCCTCTAATACTGCCGCTTGTAAATCAAAGCTTCAATTACACGCACATCAACACATTCATTTTATCACATTTCAGTGACATCATGCTGCGATATATACTTGACCCAAAATATTCACGAGTTCTTACATCTTTCTTTTTCCTTATTCAGATTCATATTACAACGTTTGAACGGGTGACGTAGCTAAATGCGCCTGAAATATGGCATCAATGAAAGCAAAGGGAATTAAGCGTTTACTAGTATAAATGAATAGGTGCTCCCGTATTTCGAAATATTGGATAGTCTAGTATTGAAAATCCAAGTAAGTATACAGCGGATGTTGGCGTAGAAATGCTAATGTTCTTAGACTTCAGTTGTTCTTCGAATGACCAATGTTTTCACGAAGTTGTGGATAATTTCCTGCTATGTATACTGATTTTTGACTGAATGAACTTTCCTCGTGTGAATGTTATCTTACTATCTCTACTTTCATTAAATAAATACATGTACATAAGGACTATAGCTATGATATTCTTGCGGTTTCATTCTCAAAGTTTCCTCTTTGTATCAGACTGTTCTGATTTATTACTGGCAAAAAATTAACTATTTTCATTTCATACAGATGATGTCTCCACTTTGTTTTGTCCTTTATACTCTATTGTCTCATTTCTTATTGCACAGTCTTATGAATCCTTCCGTTCACTTCAGAAACCTACCTCTATTGTATATTTGTGGCCTTTATGTCTTCTCATGCTTTTATATGACGCACTTTCTGAGTAAGAATGATGAATGGTCACTAACATATAAAATTTCAAATGCGTATATTGGAGATTTTGTTTCTCAAACTCCCGCTTATTGCACTGCACATCATTTGGGTTATTGCCATCATCCCTATCTGATGTCTCAGGCAAGGCAGGAACTTCAATGAAAGGATTAATCACTTAGATTTTTTCACTCTTAAAGGATCTCGTCTGCAGCAATCTGTTACCTCATTTTTTTGTTTGAGGAATTCTCCAATTTAAAATATTAAAAGTACGTCAGTAAATTGCAGAGAACTCTAATCAATATATTTACACATCTTCTAATCCCCGTCCGGGTATGCAGATTTGGGTTTTCCATGGTTTCCCCAAATCACCCCAGGAAAGTGCCAGGATACTTCCTTCAATAGGCCATGGCCGATTTCCTTCCCGTTCATTGTCCCCAGTCCCATCTAATGACCTAGAGGTCGACGAAGCGAAAATCCGTAGGCAAAAAATCTCCAACAAGAGTTGATAAGTAATAACACATTAATAAATGTGGTTTGTGGTGTTTTTAGAGATACCTTTTAGGATACTTATTGTATAATATTCGACTAGTATCGTCTTTGTGTTACGAAGTGTCGAAGAGAAACTGAATTCCTCTTCTTACACCATAGCTGACTGATAGTGGTTGTCGTTTGGAGGGACACTGCACTGGTGTTGCATGGGAAAATTGCCTTTGACACTGACGTATGATTTTAAAGTCGTTCTTTAATAAGTATTAAATAAAAGTTAATCGTCCAGTACCATATTATAAAATTTGAAGTGCTTAAGTGGACAACTATTCTTTAGTGGAGGTAAAAACCATTTGGTTACAGGATCAACCCTCAACATGTCACCTTATAACCGATTAAATACTGGAATAGCGAATTATACTTAAGGTTGTTGTATTCCGCTATCCAATCTGTAAACGTGTTCATATTGGTGCGCACCCTATTGCGTAGTGGGAGGAGGGTTATTGACTTGTCACTCATTAGAAGTACAGACATTTCAAGAAAATTTCGTTTAAATATCACAATAAGTTCGACAGCTTTTTCACTGACCTAGTCGATAGTTTCAACATACTATTTCCACCATGATTTGGATTTGGTGGATACAAACAGGCGAGGAACGTTGATGTGAATAGTTTTAGATGCATGCCTTGAAAACACATGTACTATTCATAAAATCCACCGAACGGTGGGGTCCTCCACAAACAACAATGAATATTACCGCTTTATTACCACGTTTAGGGTTTCTTTAAGGGTGTATTACAGTCGACGAAGATTGCTGTGCAAAGGTATCCTGGACTCCTTTTTTTTATGGCATTTGGCTACGAGGCCATACAGCCAGCACTATGTGATTTTTTGTAATTGGCAAGTATGTATTGGATCACTCAATGTATTATAGATTCTCCATGGTATAGACGACACAAGACAACCACAACACTTAATTAAAACCACCCATGCCCGAGGCCGGACTCGAACCGGCGACCCCTGCAACGCTATCCCCTACGCTGCCGGGGTCGGCATCCTGGACTCCTTCAGAATGACAGCAAGTGACCACTGACCAGTTAGTTCACTTTGACTCTGATCTGTAAGCATCCAATGGGAACAACAGTCGAACGTCATGCATCTCGTGTTATGCAGTGCAGCGCAACCACAAATCACCATTCGTTGAGAAAGTATTGCGATCACTTGAACTTTTTTTTTTTTTTTTTTACTCTCTCGCTGATGTAATTTTCAAGCAGCACATTACGTGCTACACAGTGTTGCCACATTGAAGTTACCTCCGTAAGAAACGTACTGCGTTTCTTGGCCTGCTGATTAACCTGATTTATTCTCGACTAGCAGCGTCCATAGCTTCGCTCACTTGAATTTTTATTTTACAAAGGATTATGAGAGTGCATCAGGCCTCCTAAAGAATTTCCCAAAAAGAACTATTTTACCTTATTTCCAGAATGTCCCAAATATAGTGAAAAATCCAATGGGATCACAACATCCAGAAATAAGTTGCGTGACTGAAAATGATTTGTAATCACATTAAAATAAAAGTACAGATTTGTTATAAATGACTGAAGTGATGTCACAATTTTACTCTAGCTGTATTATATGACATACTCTCACAAAACTTTACAGTCATATCGAAAATCTAAAAAAGTTTTGTAACCGCGTATAATATTTCTGACACAAAAGCGTAGACTGCGAAACCGATGGATTGGCCGTGATAGGGGCAACGATCAGAAATTTCTCTCATGGCCTCCACGCTCTCCCGACCTAATCTCATTCGATGTTTTGTGAGTGGTGTTATATTAATTTGTCAGCTTCACAACGATCAACAAAATGAGAAACAGTATATTTTACTCCTCGGAACATTAGCTGTACATTGATCGAAACCAATCCAAATTCGACTTGAATCGGGATCAACGAAATGAATCTCCGTAAACCTCCAGTAGCCCGCCTCGCAGCCTTCAGCTAGAATCATAGAAATCCTCAGTTAAGCCCCTTTATTCATGAGCCTGACTGAAATGTCAGTCGATGGTTACTACTGCTTGCAAATGAAAGCAGAAATTGTTCACAGGTGCGTTACCAACGCAGGAGGGTCATATCGTTTGCTTACATACATGACATTGGGGGGGATGGCGTTGAGATTACCGACTGGTTATCCTGACTGCGGTTTTCCTTGGCTTTCTGCAATCATTCCTGGTGAATGCCACGATGGTTTCTTCGTAAGGCCACGGATGACTTCCTTCCCACTCCCTTAGGTTAAATCGCCTGAATAGGGTCTTCGAGACCCTCCAGCAGTTCGCCTTCCAGGCTTTTACCTGGGAGGAATGAAACTTGTTGGATTCTGTTATATAGGAAATATAGATCAAGGCTGCCCAACACAAAGTGGCCCACTAGGGAGCGTGCACAAACTACGTGGCTCCGTCCAGCGGGGGAGGGGTTGGCTGGAAGGCTACGCTGAGCTACGTGGGGGGATGAGGGGGGGGGCGTTACGAGCCAGGTCACGTAGCTGTCCTTTCATAACGTGTTCCACAGTTAAAATGAGGTACAGAACAAACAACAGCATGTGAATACTTATTTCCTTCAGTTAATTATGTCCGTAAGTAATTTACAATAGTCTGACAAAAGAAAACAGTACAAAATGTCTTCTGGAATCAAAAGGAAAAAAGCTACGTGCTACGCAGGGATCCGTGGGGGGGTTCACAGGAGGCTAAAATGGAGCTACGTGGTTTATGCACGCTTCCCTGACGCATTTGAACTTGTCCGCTAACAGCAGTGGTATAGAATATACGATCTCAGAAACATCTGCAAAGGTCTCATTGACGTTTTTTTTCCGTTTCTCTAGAATTTATTACTGGCGAAATGTAGTGCCAGCTATATAACAAAAACAGACATCGATATTCAATATTGGGAGTCGAGTCATTAGTTATTAACATATAATTTATAAAGTACCCTGAAATTTAAGCGTTTCTAATATTTGTAAATTTGCGTTAATTCTAAATCTCAAATCTCGTATAACTTGATACCTCCTTCGGGGTTAACATTTTTTATTTCTTTTGAATGTTTTTAAAAGTCGCAAAATAACAGCTAAGGTTTTAATGTTTAGGCAGATGATTAGAAAGAATGACTGTTAAGTGTAGATGGGCCAGGTTGGATGGCAACTTGAAGGCAACTTAACACAAAACAATGAAAGAAACCAAGGCTTTCATTTGTGTTTGTTGAGTGGTGCAGGTTTACAATGGAACAAATCACATACTAAGCGTGCAGAATTTTCTCGTAACCGAGAAACAATTATCCTAAAGATCTCCTTGTACATTAATTAGTAGTCTCAATTTATTAGTCTCTTCAAGAAGGAATTACCACGAAGTCTGCTTTCCGACATAAACCTCGGTCAATTGTTCTTCGAATACAAGCTTTTATTTTGTTTTCCAAGCTTCCCTAATAACTCATGCATATCGTAAAGATTGAGTGCACCTTACTTAATCGTGACTTAACGACAGAAGGCGAGCCGCATTGTTCATACACTCAGTACTTTTATTACCAAGTCTTAACTGATGCTCATAAATTGATACGACTCGTAATTATTCATGTTCAATTTTACTTACGATTTTATCTCGGGTCATAACCATTCGATAAAGAAAAAGGATTTTTGTGGCACTATTTGATAGTTCTATTACGTTTACATCTGTACACTAAAAGTTAAAATTTGTAGGCTTGTTGCAAAAGAAATCCGAGTTTCCTTATTCTTTATAGTCACGTTATCTTCAGCAATTTCATTTACTATCGTTGCAGAGTAAAATAATATTTGTAAAGATTTTGAAATCTATGGTGAGTCCACAAACATAAATCTTTGAAATAGAATATTCCTAGGAAATTTCTTTTAGGATGTCTGTATAGTTATGGCGAAAAAGCTTTTAAATCTGTTTTTTCGACTAAAACAAAAGATACACTCAACATTGACGAAAATTCTTTGGCAAGAGACAACGTAACTATTTAGTGAAACCAGGAACTTGTTGGATTGGCAGTTCAGTAGTTATGCAAGACAGATCTGTATGCACCCAATCCAGTTCAGATGAATACCAAGATTGTTCCACAAGATAGTCCACACACGATTCCGTTCACCAGTTTTAGTAACGATCTAGAGAAAATTTTGACGAAGACGTGCAGATGAAATTCATAACAATCCAGAGACGTACTATTCGGTATCCCTTAGTTCTTACAGCGAGGTACATGATATTTGTCACTACGCAACACATTATCCACAGTTCTTCTGCATGGTCGTCTACTCTATTTTACAATTTGCTCTCTACAATCATTTTGGTTCGTCAGATGAAAAAGCTCAACATTATTCTACGAAACCGTCGTTTTAGCTCTACCGGGAGTGTTTTGTAGTTCCTATTTTTAAGTGTAAGTCTGAACTAAAGAAAGTGGGTATAAACTGAACATTTAACCACACTTTGACAAAGTTGAAAGATTAAGTCTTTGTTGCGTGGTAATGTCATCAATATGTTGATGTATCGATTTTTGTTGGAGTTTCAATTTCTTTGTCACAAATTTGTATACCAGACTACAACCGAGATATTTATATTTCTTCACTTACTTGGTGTTTGGTTCTTTGAGCTTCAAAGTGGAAATATTTATTTGCTTGCTGAATATCATTAATTTTTTTTTAATGGTGTTGATGCTTAGATCCTTAAAATTTCTTCGCAACAGCTTTCCAAACACATTTTTTACGACTACCAAAAATTACTGCGACGACGTATCTTATCCTACCTATTTGTCCTCCACTGACTGCAACAGTCGTATTGAATCTCCATAAGAGTAGAAGTTGAAGAGTAGAGAGACAAAATGAAACGGACTCTTGTTTGGATTTTCATGAATTTCATTACAAATTATTTTCTCTGTCACAAATTACAGTCTGCAGTGGTTGTCTGATTGGCAAGTTATTTTTCATTCGTCGAAATGAATTTATATAGTATGAAACAGGAGACGATAACATTTTGACTATGAAAAATAACAGTTAACTCTAAAAGAGAGACTCGCGATTTCCATATTCATTTTCAAACACAAACTGGAAAGCTTCCAGTTTTTCCTTATTCAGCCGAGGTTAACTCTAGAAATATGGGATCATTTGACTGACAAAGTAATAATGTTATATTATTTATTAGCTGACATTTTCAACACAGTAAAGGAGGTAGTATTTAGTAATTCTTTGGATAATCATACAGAATTTAATCTGAGAGGTATACCGTCTTATCGATTTCGCCTTCATCAATTAGACTTATTACTTCCAGCTGACATTTCATCAGGACTCAAGACTTTATATCTTTTAATTCGTCAATGAAATTAGTTAGTCCATCTACTCGTAAGCAATGAATTTCTCAAAACACGTATTTCCTACATCACAGTGGTCCTACATCTTGCTGCGCTTTGTGTGGTACTCAAATGTAACTCTAATGCCAGAAAGATAATTCATTTTACTTTCATTTGGAGGTAGTTAAGCTAAGATAAATGCGAATAATTGCATATATAATATAAACCTTGTTTATCGAAACAGAGACGGTCATGTAGGGATGTTATAGAAAAAATTTTGGTATTTAATATTAAAAGCAAATTAAAATTAATTGAAAATGTTAACAGTAGGAAAATTAATAAGGAAGAATCTGTCTAATATTTACAGGTAGTTGCGTGTTTGAATTGTGCACACTTGAGCAAACTCTACTACCGATATAATGGCCAGTACCAAATTGAAATGATCTTTTTAATTAAACGTACAGAATACAGGTTGAACTGTGTTCTGTTAGGGAATAACCTACTTCCTATACAGCATTTGGAAGCCTATGTATTTGAGGAATGCAGCAGGCTGCAGCTGACGTCAAGAAACGGGGTCGGCATCTGCTGGGAGGTGAGCCAGGCACTAGCTGCCTGCTGATTGAGCAATCACTGTCTAGTCGCTATCCCGACATACATTACGGAAACCTGAGCTGGCCTTGAAATCTTAGGCTCACACAAAAAAAAATTTTTTTTTTAGATATTACATATTTTTTTAAAAAATCATAAATTATAATTTTATGTCGTGATCTTGTACTTCAGCTATTGTTTGCTAGTTTCGTTTAAGAAATTAACGAAATATGCACGCAAGTTATGTGCGCTAAATCACTAACTGCGAATTATATAGTACTGTGATAATTTCATTGCTATCCACACTTGTTCATCTATAAAGTTTATAGTAAAAACGCCGTCTGCAAATAATTGTTTTTTTTTTTTTGTTTTTTTTTAATTCCCCAGATTTATTGATTTCTTATGGCAGAAGAAATACAAAAACTGTAACTACATCAAATTACAGTAAATATAACTACTACTACAGACTGATGTCCAACGATTGCAGCCATTCAATCGCTTCTGTTGTTGCTTCGTGAATCTACTATTACTATTACTCCGCGATTCACTAAAAGTGTTTGGCGGAGGGTGCATTGCACCTATCAGGAAAGGTAATGGTTTGGAAGGGATATACGGGATATGGCAGGTGGCGCCCATGGGCTATTGTGAGGAACCATCCCAGCATTCGCCTGGAGCGATCTAGGGAAACCATGGAAAACCCAGATCAGGATGGCCGGAGTGCTTTATCGGAAGCTACTCCTGTCCGATTTTGTGTTTACTCGCCCGGTAAATCCATTCTATTCCATTCCCTAATCGCTCGTGGAAAAAATGAGTAGAGAAATGAATCAGTTCTGGCCCTGATTTCTCTTATCTTATTTTCGCGGTCATTCCGAGATATGAATGTTGCTGGTAGCAATATTTGTTTGCTGTCATTCCGAAATACGTCAGTCGAGAATTTTTCAATTAGCTTCCGTCGAGAGCAACGCCTTCGGTGCTCCAGGTCTTCCCAACCTAACTCCTTCAACATGGCACTTACGCTTTCCCTCCAACTATATATACCTGTCACGAATCGGGCGGCTCTTCTTTGGACCATCTCTAATGCCTCCATTAATCCCTTTTGATGGGGACCCCATACAGAGCAACAATATTCCAAGTGAGGCCTCACTAGTGACTTGTACGCAATCGATTTAACTTCCGGAGTGCATTGTTTTAAATTACGACCTAGAAATCGAAGCATACGATTTGCTTTCCCAATTACATTCTCGATATGCTCATTCCACGACAAATTATTACGAATTGTTACCCCTAGGTATTTAGCGGAATCTACCGTTCTAAGGACAGTGCCATTAATTGTATATTCAAAGCTAAATGGTTTCACCTTTTTACTTACACGCATGACTTGGCACTTTTTAGCGTTTAACTCCAACTGCCAATCTTTACACCACGCAATTATTTTCATAATATCGTCTTGTAACAAAGCGCAGTCATCCTGGGTTGTGATTTCACGATAAATAATAGCATCATCGGCAAATAATGTTTTCATTCCCCTTATTATATCGCACAAATCATTAATGTATATGAGAAACAACAGAGGCCCTATCACGCTTCCTTGGGGAACCCTGGACCTCACTTCGGCAAGTGATGAACGCTCACCGTCGAGAACTACACACTGTGTTCTGTCCTTCAAAAAGTCTGCAACCCAATCACATATTTGTCTAGATATACCGTAACCGCGAAGTTTCCTAAGTAACCTACTGTGAGGCACAGTGTCGAAAGCTTTTTTGAAGTCTAATAAAACTAAATCAACCTGGGATTGCTCATCTATAAAACGGCTCAAGTCGTGAATTAAGAGGGCAAGTTGTGTTTCGCAGCATCGGTTTTTTTCTGAATCCATGTTGATTTGGGTTTAAAAGCTCATCTTCATCCAAAAACCGCATGACATTTGAATAGATGATGTGTTCTAAAATCCTGCAAAATATTGAGGTTAACGAGATCGGCCTATAATTTTGAGGATCATAAACATTCCCACTTTTGAACACTGGACTTACGATGGCGGTCTTCCATTCGGCTGGTATTTTTCCTTGATCCAAGGAGGCGGTATATAATTTCATCAAATACGGCGCAATTTCCTTTGCGTACCTAGAGTAGAATCTTGTAGGAATACCGTCTGGTCCTGGAGCCTTATTGGGATTTACATTCATAAGCAGTTTAGTTATTCCCTCGACATCGAGAACGAGATCATTCATAATTTTGTTGGTTCGATTGTTAAATATCGGAATCTCCTCCGAGTTTTCTGTTGTGAAAGCTTTTTTAAATACATTATTCAAAATTTCTGCTTTCTCGACGCTAGTTTCTGATAATTCCCCATTTTCATTAATCAACGACGGCATGACCTTACGAGAGCCTCTTATTAATTTAACATATGACCACAACTTTTTTGGATTAGTAATTAGATCTTCGGATAAATTTCTGGTTTGGAATTCTTTAAACGCATCACGCATTGCCTTACGCACGTCCGCTCGCAAGTGGACTAATTTAGCGCGATCAGGTGAGTCCCCCGATTTCTTTACCGTCGCATGTAAACGCCTTTGCTTCCTGAGCAAACGTTTCACTTCCCTGTCGAACCACGGGAAGTTCTTACTAACCTTAATAAACTTCTTGGGAACAAATTGATTTAAGCCGGTCCATATTATTTCTTTTAAATTAAACCAAAGTTCCTCAACATTTGTATTAAGCGTGTACGTTTCAAAATTTTTCGCCAAATGATCTACCATAAACGCATCATTTGCTTTATCGAAACAATATACGAGTTTGTCTTTATCATGCTTCAAATTCAGCCTAGATTTTAAAGTTACCACAATCGCCTTGTGATCACTTATACCGTCTTCTATACAAACTTTATCTACAATATCCGGATTGTTAGTAAGAAAAAGATCCAAAATGGACGAGGAATCTTTGACGCTCCGCGTTGGCTCTTCGACCATCTGTTCAAGAGAATTTTCCGCGAATGATTCCAGGAACGTTTCGGTCATTAACCTATCTCTTCCGCCTGACCTGAACGTAAATGTGTCCCAGTTAACAGAGGGTATATTAAAATCACCTCCCATGATCAATGTATGTCCCTGAAACTTCTGAGAAATACTACTAAGTAACTGTCTAAAATATTCCGCGTTATCTAATCCAGAGTCCGGAGGTCGGTAAAATGATCCTATTATGAACTTTAAACTTCTGCCAATTTTTACCTTCACCCATATTAACTCGCAACAATTCTCCGTTTCATTTATTACGGAGCAATTGATGGTTTTACTAACAGCCACGAACACACCTCCGCCCATTAAGGTAGTTCTGTCTTTACGAAAAACATTGAATTGAGGAGCAAATACTTCGCTAGATTCTATCTCTGGCGTCAACCAGCTCTCGGTTCCTAGTATTATATCAACATCGTTAGTTGCAACTGCAGCGTGGAAATCGGCTACTTTCCCTCTAATACTCCGACAATTAAGAACCATTATCCTTAGCGGTTTAATATCTGTATCTGTAGAGTCTAAATTCGCATTTTTACTATTTGCACTCCGAAAGGAAACGGGTGAAGTATTTGGAGCTGTAAATTTCGATTTCTTCACGCCGTCACTTCCAGAACCAAGTTCTAGATTAACGACGCGTCTTCTTCGTTGAACTGAGGGATCCTCGGGCCTCACGGTGTTCCTAAAAAATAATTCACATCAAGACGGTTCCATATTTTAGCAGCCACCTTGATCGCCATTCTCGGTGTGTAGTGGACGCCCGACCTGTCAAATGCGTCCCAGCTGGCAGCTATCATCGGTCGAAGATCGACGAAGCCCCAGTTATTTCTGCGACACAGCTCCTGTAGACTACAATTCAAATTATAAATCTTCCACCATACGGCTTCCCCACAATCGATGCGCGGCACGACACTACAGATGGAAAACTGCAACTTTACCGAATTCTCACGCGCTGATTCGTACGCCTTGTGGCCCAACTTGTCCATAGATTTTACTATATCTGAAACAGAAACATGACACGAGTCGTTAGTTCCGACGTGCGCCGCTACCCTCAACTGGCGGCAGTTCGATTCTCTAATCGCTTTTGGTATAGCCTCCATGACTCGTGGCACGGTTGCTCCTGGAAGACACACAGAATGAACGTTAGTACGAGGGTCTGCACCATTCTTCTCAGCTAGGTCTCGTAGGGGTTCCTCTAGACGTCGGACGTTGGAGCTTCCAATGATAAGTAATCCTTTCCCTGGCATCACTCGGTGTCTGCGAGTAAATCTTCCCTGCTGTGCTTCTGGGCCATTCGCACTAAGATCTTCAACCTCCTGCAAAACTGAAAACGCATTACTTAGGGGCAAGATATCCTTCTCCCGTCGGTTATTTTGGAATTTTGATGCCTTTCTCCTATCCACCCGGTGCCAGTCGTTCCCTGCAACAGATACCTGACATTCCTCACCGGCCGGTTCTACATCAGTAGCCTCCGGCAATTCTTCGACGCACTGCCGTTCGTCATCTAACATGCTCCACACCTGTGCCTGAAGAGATGCCATCGTAGTACGAATCTCTTCGAGAGCCTGACGTCTACTGTAACACATTGCGCAAACCATGTCCCACAAACAACCACACACAGTCACAAACAAATTAATCAGAAAAATCAGCCAGCTGCTATAGCTCAACTAAATGGATCACTACCTAAACAGGAAATATTTAAGATAATACGAAACAAGGAAATTTCAGATCAAACAACAATTAGGTTACTGCTGCTACAGACGCAGAGGCTCAACTCACTGGATCACTACCTAAAATGGAAATATTCAAAGATAACACAAAAACCAGTAAAATACAAATCACACACAAATGTCGGCTACGGTCGCTGAGGCTCAACTGACTACTGCTGACTCTCAGAAATTTCAAAGATAAAAACAAAGTCTAACTAACACACTTTAGATTAAACACACAAGAAAGTCGATGACTGCTGCTCACGGCGGCGGTTGCTCGACTGCTGACTCACTGCCTACACAGAAAATTCAAAGATAAAAACAAAGTCTAACTAACACACTTTAGATTAAACACACAAGAAAGTCGATGACTGCTGCTCACGGCGGCGGTTGCTCGACTGCTGACTCACTGCCTACACAGAAAATTCAAAGATAAAAACAAAGTCTAACTAACACACTTTAGATTAAACACACAAGAAAGTCGATGACTGCTGCTCACGGCGGCGGGTGCTCGATGCATTGTACCACTGAATCTCCTGAGAGGGCATTCCATGGCCATGTGGTGAATGGTTTGCTGATGGTTACCGCAGTCACATGAAGGATTCTCTATTATTCCCCACTTGTGCACCCAGTAGTTGCATCTACCGTGGTCTGTTCTCACTCGGTTCAGTGCCGTCCTGGTTTTCCTGTCGTGTAGGATCTTGGATTAGCGCATGTTTATAGGGATTGGAATTTCTCCAATCAGCGCACCATGCTTCGCCTGTGTTGAAATTATTTTTGACCAGCCTTTGATCAAACTTCCATGTTGAATATCTAAATTTTAGTCTATTTGGAGCTTTGTGCGCGCAGTCCTGATGAATTGGAACGTGTGGATATCTAAAACATTTCTGCCATTCCTTTTTTAAAGCCGCTTGTCTTCGGAGACTTTGTAGGACGATGTTAGAGAGTACAGGCAGCCAGTCTGTAGGTGTAGATTTAACAGTTCCAGATATTGTCCTCATTGTGTTATTTAGTTGAACGTCGATCTTTTTGTGTGACTGCTATTTACCCATACTGGGCTGCAGTATTCAACAGTTAAGTATACCAGAACAAGAGCTGATGTTCTGAGAGTTTGTGAAGGATGTTATTTGGAGTTTTTACTTTTGCCGCTGGTTTATGGATATGCTCCTTATATGTCAACGACCGGTCAAGAACCACACATAGATATTTTGAATGAGGATTGTACTTCAGTAATTTGTCTCTGAATTTTATTTGAGGTCTGTAGATTTTTACAAGGTTTTTTTAACGTTTTAAGAAAAAAGAAAATTGTTTTAGATGACTTAAATATCTTTGAGTAAACTTAAAAAAAAAAAAAACATGGTTCAAAAATTCTTAGATTGTAGAAATGGCATGGAATAAGCTGAAAAATGGCACATATTTCATTTTAAAAAAATCAATATCTCGAAAATGGTGAGACTTTAACTAAAATAAAATTTTGTCATAGAGTAGGACTATCTGCGACACCCTGTATATTGTACTGTCCCACCAGTAAGGACTAAGGCGGTGCCCACAGATTACGGGAGGTACAACGGGGCCGGACACGAGCCCACGCTTCTTCATAACGGCCGCACTGATCGTGGTTATTAGGCGATTTTCTTCCATTCGTAGCTAGTGCGACCTGGCAGTAGCTATAACAAGATTGGCGTCAGCAAGGACATGCGGACGTAAAACCAAATCTCCAAATTTGACGATACCAGTAATGAGAAAAACTCGTCAACAGCAGCCGACCCCCAAAGTTGGGAATACATTATGGATAAGGATTGTACCCCCAAATGTTGTGATAGTTTTCACGTGGTCTACTGGAACATTATTTTGTGCTCTTTCCAGTATTCTAGAAGAAAGGCAGTATTTCGTCTAACATCCGGAGGAGGTTCCTTACTCAAGTCAGGCAGCTAGATGATTGGAGTGGGTAGGGTTGTTACTATTTCCGAGCATGGCACAGATTTTATTGAGTTAACTTTATAGGAAAGTTTCTTCCCCAAAGACATCTTTGGGTTCCTGTGGCTATCTTTCCTTCAAAGTAGACGTGGAGCACTCTACCTGCAGATCTGTTACACAGACGAAAGAACGTCACATCCGTCTTAGATGGATTAAACCGTATCCTCCACTTCCGAAAGTATCTACTGAAAACAGTGGAAGTGGGGACATTTTTTGCTTTATTCGCTGAGTAACTACCTGCATCGCAGAAGTGATCAGCAGAACGATTGGTCGGTGGTTCTTTGGATGGTCGTTTGACTTCCCGTGTATCAGAAGTGCAATGCGCTTAGAGCTTCCACCTGTTTCCATAATGTTAATAAGCGAGCAATTACGAGTCGAAAATCCATAATTACGTTCCCGTATTCTACGGACTTTAATAAATATATTGTACGTGGCATGTCAGGGGTTCAAAAATCAACCCCTTGCTACGTTGCTGATTAAACTGCTAGTTGAATCGTTCGCTTCAGATAAAATCTATTGAGGATGTATTAAAATGAAATTAGATCTCAATTAAGAGCACTTTTACTAAAATAATATTAATATATGACGAAATAACCTAGAAATAAAAACTTTAGCATGGTTTTATTGAAAATTTGAAATAATATTAGATGTAAGCTTTTTTAGCGTTTGTCTTTTAAATTTTATGACTGATGTGGCGAATAATACCGTTTTTGAGATTTGCTTGGTTACAAAGAAGATCAATAATTGATGATTTTAAGACCCAATGACCACTTTATTTTTAAATGAAAGAAATGAAAAAATATCTCAGTTCTCTATCTAACGGGCTCTAAATAACTGCACACCAAATGTGTGCTAGATAACTTTATTTCTACGAAACCACCAAGAATACAAGCTTAAAAAAATTTAATCACAATTTTCGGCATCAGGTTGTAACGTGACGCGCTGTGCATTTTTTAATTATATAAATCATAATGTTAAAGTAATTTACATAAATCTTGGGCGACAATCTAAATAGATTTTTGTTGTAATTTCCTAAGGTACGCAATATTCCAAGTGAGGACTGTAATGCAATGGTGAATATTCAGTGTACCTTGTTAAAGCGAATATTAAAGAATTATTGAGCTGTGTAGGCTTGAAGCTAATCGTGGTCTTCCCGAGCCACGGAGGCAGGAAGTCGGGGATAAGGGGTTTTGCCAGCTTTCACCGTGGGATGGGGAGCCAACAACAGGCCACTGCCCCGGTGCGAAAAACCCGCCACCCGAATACGCTCTCACCCCGGCGAACTTAGCCGAATATGTCCGACCTCTGTGATATACGCGGGGCAAATAAGATATCGGGGATATCACGTGACATTAGGTGGCAACCTGAAGATCCAATCCAAATGAGCATATAACTTAAAATCCTGGGAATTTTATGTTAAATGTGATCTTCGAGACTGCAAGGAGTGGCGAAAAGCCCATGAAGATTCCTCCTCCTATCGGGAATTGAACACAGGACTTCCAGTTTTATAGGCAGACGCGTTAACCGTGGAGCTACCAGATCCCTCTCCACCTTTACGTCAGTAAAACTCATGAAAAGTGAAGATTTGAAGCACCCAGATTATTTTGTTTAGCTGCGCGAAGTATGTGCTACACGGACGGACAGACACAATATGTCTGCTTAAAAAAGTCTTAAAACCATTTTTTGAGTAGTAATTTTTTGTTTGCTTTCATCATTCAGTCGACTTGTTTGATTCTGGGTTCCACCCCTTCCTAGTTTGCGCTAACCTCTTCATCTCAACATACCCCTTACAGCTCACATCCTCAATCGTCTGCTTCGTATATTCTAACCTCTGTCTTCCTCTACAATTCTTTCCTGGGACTGTTCCCTCCACTAACAAATTAATCAATCTTGAAATATTACCCACCATACTCTCTCTTCTTTCTGTTAGACTCTTCCAGAAACTTCTCTCCTCGGCCATTATTTCCAAAACACGCTCTTATCGTACTTCATCTGCCCACTTAATTTTCAGCCTCCTTCCATATTAGCACATTTCAAGTGATTCGATTTTTCTTCTTCTGGTATTCCTACATGCTTCGCTTTCATAAGTGCTGTTCAGGGCCGGCGCTAGGAATATCGGGGTAAAATCGGCGACCTTTTTTTTTTTAGCTCACAAACTACCTGGGCGACAATAGGCGGATTCTTGGCTTCGAGGTCTGGGGCCCCTTTAACCGGTGATCGGGGCCCCCCCATCAGCCGGCGGGCCCGCGTACAATTGACCCGCTTACGCCCCCCCCCCCCCCCCCTAGCGCCAGCCCTGGTGCTGTTTCCACAGTTTGAGAAGTTCTTTCTAAGTTTTAGATCAATACTTGAAACTAAAAGATTTCTCTTTTTTCTGAAGACTCTTTTGCTAGTGGTATTCTGCTTTTAACATCATTCCTACTTCGGCCAACAGTTAAAAATTTTACTTCCAAGGTAGCACAGTGCATTAGTGAAGGAGGAATCCAGAATGTACACCGTATATTCCATGTACGTACGCGGTAAACACATTCTATTTTGCCTTTTTGAAGATGCAGCTTGCGCCGGGGAAGGGTATTCTAAGAGATATTGAATTAATATAGTATGGTGCCGACTATATGGAAACTTTG
The DNA here is from genome assembly GCA_031002005.1 of Vandiemenella viatica. Classification (NCBI taxonomy): domain Eukaryota; kingdom Metazoa; phylum Arthropoda; class Insecta; order Orthoptera; family Morabidae; genus Vandiemenella; species Vandiemenella viatica. The sequence continues at coordinate 71,387,231 of JARYHS010013630.1, read as the reverse complement.
TTAGTATATGCTGTGAGTTTTTTATACGGGTAGCTTATCATCGCTAGTGATTACAGAGTGTAGGTATCCTTCTTCCATGATGCCGACTTAAGGATTAGAGCATAAAGAAGAACAATAAGTGTTGTGTATTGCTATACTCCATGGAAAATATTTGCTAGAAGCAAAAATGCAACTAACATGTGTAATATATACTGCAGTTACAAACATAACTGATGCTAAAAGGCTGTACAATTATAAGCACATGTGACCAAAGAAAAATGTAAGTAAGCTTAAATCTGTAACCCAAAATTTTCATGTTCAAATTGTAAAATAGAACAAATGTAATTATATGTATAAATACCCACAGACAGACCGCTGAAGATGCTTCGCAAATGAAGCGAAACGCGTTCGGAAAATAAAATAACAATTTGAATTGCATTGGCGTTACAATTATTCATAAAATTGAATAATATTTTTATTGATAATTTATGCAATGAAAAAGTAATTTAATTCGTAGCAGACAAAACAATGTCTCTGAAGATTTCAAGAAAACCTGCTCAGGAATAGCATAAAAAGATCTAGACAACTACACGTAATATGGGCATAGCAGTGTGTTTTACGTTTGTAACATGTTCGTTTTATAGCCCATAAAATCATTTGTTGGACCGAGAAAATGAATCTTGTAATGTGCTGTATCTATAAAACAAAGACCGGTTTCAGCATATACAGCATATACAGCTTTTCTGAACGCAGGGTTAAGGACAGAAAAGAACAGTTGGTAAACGGGAAAATCCGCTGCTCATACTCTTCCAAAATCAGGAAACGAATCATCAGAATTATACTGTAACTTGCTGTTTAATACCTCCTGTTTGAAGCTATCATTCCATTTAAATTTCCTAATTAGCTGCGTATTTATATGAACCAGATTTTTTAAATTTATTTATTTTGTGTCTCTGAAATTTAAGCTCCGCGAGCCCACAGTCATTAATCCCTTGAGGGAATCCTCCATATCTTCCTGATTTTTCTTACAGTTGCGCATGCTGCGGGTTTGAGATGCTGGGAAGGAAGAATCTAAGATGAAGAACAAAAAGAACGGAACTTAAGTGAAGCAATGGGTATGCGGAGCTCTACTGTTATTGAAGTAGAGAGCCTTTCAATTAGCAGCATTGTTGACTTTGTTTTCTGTCATCAGTCTTTTGACTGGTTTGATGCAGTCCTCCATCCCTTCCTATCTTGTGCTAACCTCTTCACTTCTGCATATCCCTTACAACCCACGTCCTCAATTATCTGCTTCATATATTCTAATCTCTGTCTTCCTCTGCAGTTGTTACCTTCGATTGTTCCCTCCAGTAACAAATTAACCAATCCAGCATTTCTCAAAATATGACCTACCAGCCTGTATCTTCTTTCTGTAAGCTTCTATCACAAAATTCTTTCGTCACCCATCATTTTCAAAACTCGTTCATTTCGTACCTTGTCTGTGAATTAATTTTCAGCTTTCCTCTGTAGCACCACATTGCAAATGCTTCAATTGCTGAGGTATCAAGAAATAAAAATAAGAATAATCTATTTTGAAAGCTTGTGGAACAAACATATATTTGAGTCTGATGTTTCTATTTATTTAAGAAGGAATTTTCGAAACAATAAAAAGTATTCGGACGGTAGTAAATATAGTTTTCGTATAATTAGCCGCTATGTTTTCCTTGCCAGATCTTTGGTTGTCGTAAATAAGAGGTGACTGTTTCTGGCTGGCTTCACTCGCGCCGCTAGATGAGACTCACGTGGAGAGCATTTTCTGTGGCGCTGCTCCAAGGAATTGACTGTGGTCAGTGATACACCTTGCCATAAAGTTAAACTGTGCCATGATACGATTTTTCACTCTAGTTGGAAGAAGTCTCACGAATTTACTGAAAGTTCAAAGTCCTGCTGCAATTAATTGATAGTAAAATGGAAATTTTAGCGACGACTAATCACATTCAACAACTGGTCATTGATAAAGTTTGTTTTAGAAATCTTCTGAATATTTTAGTCAAAATCCTGGGACACAAGGTTGTATTCTACGAAAATCGATTTCTATAATCATATGACACAATGGTCAAACATTTTCAGGCAGAAGTCAGCGCTACGAGAATAGAATTTTAACTTTTGATTATCTGCCAGTTGCGTGGTAGAAAAAACGATAATTTCAACTTGATTTTTTGAGAAATATTTTTATTATTTTTTATTATTAAAGAAGGACTTACGAAACCACTATAAAGATACGTACTTTTTTGTGGCATTTTAAGACAGTTTTTACATGTAAAATTACTCTTATATAGCTGCCATTATTAACGACAATACAGATTTTTCCCGATCTCCAAATGCGTTTAATAGTTATATGTTTCAGGATTAATAAAGAGATGCGGATAATTTTGAGAATATACTACTACTATCTGGAAAAAGGAGTGTGCGTTTCATCAACCAAATGAGATTTAGAAAAGATTGTAATGAACAAGAAGTTGAGAGCTTGAGACATTACATAACCTTGACTGATTACGCAATTTAAGCATTAAGAAACTGGTATTCAACATTTTCAAGAAGGATCAAAATTATTTTGAAGCTACAGAGGGCGTGAAATGAATATTTTGCTTGTGTTATGTGAGCATCAGGCTGTTTCTTTTCCTGCGAATTCTTGGGACAGTGAGAAAGGCCAGTCGAAATACTTGGCCCGACGTAACAAAAGCGAGCTGGCGCAAGGCTTTCAACAGAATGTTTCGCCCAGCGGGGAGTATGGATGGCCAGTAGGGTCCGACCGAAGCTTCGGCTTCGGCTTCGGCTTCGGCCACCTTCGGCCAAAAAAAGCACCTTCGGCCACACATTCGGCTTCGGCCAAATTCAGCCGAATGTTTGGCCGAAGCCGAAGTTTTACATCCAACCCCTGAAAATTAACCAACTTTTACGAATACCGTTAACGTAGCGCGCCAACAGACGATAGCAAAGATAAAGAACCATTTGGAAAACGTCATAAAAATCAGTGGGAAGTATATTGTGAAACCAGTGTTAAATACCAAAGCTTGATTAATTTAAAAAAATCAGAGATCTTGTATGCGCCCAAAGGTTTTACAAAAGAAGTTTAACAGTCTACTTTACGCGATATCGTAGAAAAAAAGTAGCGCCACCATGGCCCGATAATCATCCGATTTCTTTGCGGATTAATGTATTACGTATGGACCTGGTCATTGTAAACATGTTTCCAACTCGACCCGAGTACAGACAAAAGCGAGAGAAATATTTTAGCTACGTACGAAAAAGTAAACAGTAAAGTTGCATTGATTGTAGAAAAAGGCTGAATGGATCAGTTTTACCACGAAGATATGAAGTGATCAAGCAAACACGTTTTTGAGTGTCACGACACATGGCATTTCCAAAGGTTCCAAAATAAAAAAAATTGAATTGGCTGTTAGTGTGTTGGAAGATCATACAAGGCAATATATTGCACAAAAAATCTCTGAAACTGTTACCAAATACAATTCAAAAGAAAATATCCATACGGGTATACGTAATAATACTTCAAATATGAATGCAACCATCCGATATGGAAACTTTGTTTTTATTGGTTGTGTTGCTCACACTCTACAGCTCATGATTCACAAAGTAATTTTTAAAGATATTGCTATAATAGAAATAGTGAAAAAGTGTTGTAAAACGTAAGAAGAGTGAACAAGCCACTCGATATATTAATTAATAGAACAGAAAAATGCAGTAAATATGTATATGTTAGAACGTGATGGAATAGAAATTCCAACTGCAGAAGAATGGATACAATGAACAATTTTATAACTGTGCTGAAGTGTATTTAGGAAGCAACAACTAATATTTCTAGCGATTGATCAACAGTATCTAATTATATCAATCATTGACATTTTAAACACAAAACTTTCTCAGAAGGATGAAGGATGATCATATAATACTGCTCAAAAGCCGCTTGTGTGGGTCTGTTAACAGGAGATCTGCTTTCGCAAGAAAAACCTTACGGTTGTTGATTGCCGCTCTAATCGATCCACGGTTTAAAATTAAGTATTTGACTAGCGACGAAATTGTAAATACGAAGACTGATATTTTGTCATTTCTATGTCAAAATTGTGCACTGACAATAACAAATAAAACGGGTCATTTGGAGCGATTAAATCTTATTTTATTAGTGCCGATGTACTTTTTGTTTTGGTTATATTTAGTACATTTTTAATTAATCTGTATACGTGAAACTACTTTTAAAAAATTGGCATTGATTCGGTTTTAACTGAAAATTTAATATGTGATACTAATTTAGACAGCAGAAGATCGTATTTTAAAAGCTAGAATAATTTATGCTAGGTAAGAAGGTTGAAATTTATTTTTATTGTTGTTAAAAAACGATGGTATTACTATACATAAGCTAACATGTATTTGATTTACCAAAGCTAAAACTCCAAAACTTATTAATTTAATCCACGGGACAAATTATTCGGATTTGATTCGGGCTGTTACTGTTAAATTTTATAGTTTCTTTTTATTATTGCTAAATAAAAGTAACTGCATTTATTTTTGCTAAATTGCATTGCTCAGAACCTGGTTTGGTACTATTTTACTGTTTTATTTTATTCTAATAAATAAATATTAAAAACTTTGTTTATAATTATTGCAAAGGTGCAATTTATATAAAAAATAACACATATAAAACAAAATAACAGTTCATTTTTTGCATGTCATATATACTTCATGTTAATGTTCTAAGATATATAATTATTTTTGAACCTTCGGCTTCGGCTTCGGCCCAAAAATGACCTTCGGTCGGACACTAATGGCCAGTCCTCAGCCATTTATGGAAGGAGCGTGCGTCGGCACGACTTCAAAAGATCAGAAGGCAATGCTTGCGGGTGGAATAGCTAACATTTACAAGACAAGAGAACTTTTTGTGATATGGATCGATAGGCCAGACATTGTAGTAGAACGTGCAAATAGTTGCAAGTAGCCTTTAAGGTTTTTTTTTATTTTTGGCCTATTTTTTTTTCACCAATCAACTGGAAGCTGTAGTCGTGCTCCTGCAGGAAGACGACGGCAGACGACTGAGATTCGCACATGTCGGGACATTCAAACTTCTTTGGTCGGGACGGACGGCAGGGGCACACAACCAAGCTGTACTGAGCGGACAGCAGGCTGCTCGCTGGCCAGTTGAGTTCTCTTGAATCGCATTGTGGTTCAGATTATGATCGGGCCCGAAGCACTCTGTTAAAGAAACATATTTATTAAGAGTTTCTCAGCTGCTCTTACAAAAGTGAACTAACAAATGGTTGCTGAGTCATGTAGTCGTATATTCACTATAAGAATCAATAACTACGATGTTAAAGTTTATATCTTTCATTAACGTCTTGTTTTTTTAATAATTGATAAATTGTGAAACTTTAAGCTTCCCTTATTGTAAAATGCGAAAATATCCCCACTTGATAATTAACAAGATCATAATTAAATAATTATTTTTTCCCTCATGCAAAACATATTTTTTTGTTATTATTACTACTACTACTAATTTAAATATAGTAGGGATTAGTTCTGAAAAAGTTTCCAAGGAAAACTATTTACCGATATTTTTCTTGAAACTTTTCGTAAGCTTTCTCTGATTAGATTCTCTGAGTACTTGGTTACGATTTTTTTTAAATATACCCATTTGATTTCATTTGACGGAAATTTTTATTGTTATGAAAAAGTTTCTAAGTAAAGTATCAATTAGAAACGAACAACTATTATTTATTTGATTATTAATTCCGTGGTTACTTACCTTCGGAGTTAAGTTTCTCTTAGTTTTAATAAACTTTTCTGATTGGGATCTTCCGTCAAAAAATTATTAGTTAATGTTGTCACTCGGCTATATAGAATGCAGCAGAAACATCAGATGCTCTTCTCCTTACATTTATTTCTGTATTTATTTGAAATCAGAGTTAGCCAAGCAGCGCTGTAAAGGCAGTCAGTACAACTAACACTTCGAGAACTTTCGAGACTCGCCGAAGCTTGCCGAGCTATGAGGTGAGCCCAGTCTCCAGGCACAACTCACTTTATTGAAGTGGATTTCATGCTTGGTGGAGAAGGATGGGAAAGTCAAAGGAATTCACTTTTGTAAAACAAAAGTGGAACTCTTTCTTTTCTTTCATAGCTTTACACTTCGAAAGTTATGAATGTCACGTTACAATTAAGTTCATTTCAGGGATCGTCATGGGAGAGGCAAATGTATGGAATCGACATTAAATCATTCTTTAACATCCCAGTAATGCCAAATATTTTATACATTCACTTATTTTCAGCAAAATTACTAGCTCCACTTCATTAATAAATTTTTTTCTACAATCTCTGAAGTTTCAGACGGCTATATTCGCCTCTTATACATAACGTCTGCGTCATGTTTGAAATTATACATTTAATTTCAACCACCCACACATTATTATCCGTTAGTTTACACGAGTAACAGTTGCATTTGTTGATGTGCACTTTTCGTAACGTTGAAACCAAGAGAATCTACCTGATGTAAAGAATTAAGGCTATATAAAATGAGAACTGCATTACGTAAATGGATGAAGAAGAATCATCTGTAATTTTTGATGCTGAAAACAACTGGTTTACTGGTTCGCCTTTTCTTCTGCTCCCAGAATGTTTCTCATTCTTTCACTGATATCACCTCCTTTCTACAGATCATGTGGCCTTGGCATAATTACGTTGTTCCTGGAACCCATTGAGTTTATTAATTTTAGTTTCTCTATCTTACCTGAATGGATCCCAACTTTTTCCGTATCTTTTCTCGTCACTTCAGCCCATTTTGTTGTCACCTTTAATTTTGTGGTGTAGTGCAAAACTCTTAACGTCAACACACGCTGCGATTATTATTCAGGAATAAAATTTTCTGCAGTACAGGATTACACTTAATTTAATAAGTTAGGCATGAATTCATGACTTCTGGAGCTCAACGGGCAATTTTGTAAAGCCGATAAAATCGAAGATTATCTCATTGGCCTTGTTAACCTGTGCGAAAAAACATAATTTACAAGACCCAGCTACTTCTCCGTCTCTATGTATCCCAGGAAAAAAATATAAACAAAAAATTTCTTTATTATTTTTCATTATTGGATTACTGTTGCAGCTGAAAGAGGAGAGAAATTGCACTGCCAGTGTGTTTAGTAATATGCTTTTAGCATTTGGCAGAGGAATTGAGAAACGAACCAAAAAGTATTAAATGCAACATACAATATGAGACGTAGGATTAAGACTAACAGTAACTTAGTTTCCCGCATTTTCTCAGAAAGAATGATTAAAGTCTGTTAAGCTGCGTTACGCTAGCCTCCGGGTTAGTGTTTCCGACACAGGATCCTGTTTTCTCAATCCTGTCATCATCTTACTTCCTCCGGTGATATGGACATTTCTTCACATTTCACTCAGAAGTATACCTTCAGCCAGAAGACTTAAGGGTTGTCAGCTGGACTTTCAGCGCATGGCCGTTATTTTAAGATAGCGGTAGTGTTTTAGTAATCAAAATTATACATATTAAATTAAAACTTGGGTCGATTAAGTGTCCGCTGTGCAACATCCTATTTTAGTTATCAGCTAAAGAGTCTGCATTATTTACGTTTGGGTTTTACTATACCATTAGCCTCAACACCCGTCAAAAATGACGTGTTGAACGGAATGTTGTGGCAAGTAATTTCTTTGCAGTTGCGTAACTAAATACAATTTTGCAGTAACATCTCCGGCTGCGTTTAGTCGAATACTGTGTGCGTCACAGCTACACACTAGCCTAGCATAACCTTTTATTACTAGAGATTCTCGTGGGCAAAATTATAGAGACTAATTTAAATTTTTGGTGGTTAAACTACCCGCTGTGCAAAATGTTATATTAGTTGGCAATTAAGTAGGCTGCGTTAGTTATGTATGTGCTTTAGTTTTACTATGTCATCATCGGTGTCAATTTTGTTTTCCACTTATATTTATTAAGTGGGGTGTTGCGTGTTTTGATTTTGACTCTTCAAGCCTTTTAATTTTTAAATACGCTACTGAAGTTATTTTTATTTTTGTTCTGTTCACTACGACTCTACCTTATAATTTATTGCTTGTTTACGTTTTGTAGGTTTGCCAACTTGCTAGGTACCTTGTGTTGCCAACTGGCTCCGCTGATGGTATAATAAATCCATAAAGCATTTGCCAAAGTAGTGCAGCCTATTTAGTTGCCAACGACTCACTTCCTAACTCTCATTTAGTGGAGCAATTAAGGAACAAGCCTGACCAAAACGTGTTCCTCTATTAGCAGTTTATATGAAACAATTAAAGTCAAATAGACCAATGAAACATGAAAATTTTGGAAATGAACAATCTGATGTCATTTCATCTGACGTTTAACTGTATGTCCCCTTTACCAGGTTAGGCCAAGCGGCTAGGGTAGAGGCGCATAGCTCAGACGGAAATAAACTGTCACTAGGTCTGTGAGCCCGCCCCCTTGGCTCAGCTGGTAGCGGCACCATAATGATGCCAGGCTCTAACACAGGGTTAACTGATTCAAGTCGTAGTGGTGGAAGAAATCAGGACTTTGCCGGCAGGGTAGTGAAGTGGTGGTAGCAATTCCCAAAAATCAGATTGTGCTCCAAAGTACTGGGTTAAATCCAAAACCTCTCGCAGTGCGTA